>VXAW01010003.1:101090-139687 GCA_013399735.1 Tyrannus savana
TCTCTCTTTCTCTCTCTTTCTCTCTTTTTCTTTCCCTCTGTTCCTTCCTTTCTTCCTCCCTTCCTTTCTTCCTTCCTTCCTTTCTTCCTTCCTTCCTTTCTTCCTTCCTTTCTTTCTTCATTTTTCTTTCTTCCTCTCCTTCTTCCCTCCTTCCAGTCTCCCTCTCTGTCTCCCTCCCTTTCTGTTCCTTTCAATTTACTGTCATCTTTTAATTTTTTCCACCCAGCCCACAGCAAAAATCTATAAGCAATGGTCTCATTCAAAGTATGGAAGCTGGCTCCAAAACCAACCAGATCTGACCTTGCTTCAATTTTAAAACTTTGCTTGAGGGAGCCAGGATCCTTATACTTAAATGATTTAATTTTCAAGCAGTATGAATCATGCAGCAACTGCACTGACCAGAATGTATTCTACATGTGTTTGTTCTTTAGGCAGTAAGAGGAGAATACAGAACTGGAGGTCATTTGAGTTACAACTGCTTTGGGGGATTTTTTTTTTTTTAAACATTCCTTTTAACAAATGCAGTTTAAATGGGTTTGTTTATACGGTGAGGAATTGGAAAGGCCCATGCTAACCAGGCTTTACACAGTGTGGCCTTCTTCCAAATTAATCTAAAATATTTTAATCCCTCTGGAGTTTCTTTATCCTCTGCATCTGTGCTATGGTTGAGACACATTTTTAACCTTTCTTTGAGGAAAATTACCTCTCTTTCCCTCCAACTGTACTCAACAAGGTCAATGGAGCACTTCTATATGCTATTTAAACATCTGAGATTCATCACATATCTGCACAATAGAAAGAATCAACATAAAAAGTCTAATGAAGCCCAACTGCTAGCCAAGTAAGGGAGTCCCCTGATGGATATTGGGGATTAGAAACAAAGAATTGCATGCAAAATACAGGTTTTTACACTTCAGCTTTTACACTTAAGAACTACCCCTTAAGTAGGGAGCAAGGAATGTTTATGATCCCCAGAACAATTCTGGCAAATCATGCTCTCTTTGAGACAAATTCTGTTTGAGACAAAGTCATTGCATGGACCAAGATGGTCCCAAGGTCTGCCTGGAAGCAAGGGGTCCGCTCACCTTGTGGGACCACACCATGCCTGAGAGGGAGCCTGCAGGGGCTTCTCGCTCCTGGGAAAGGAGATACTCTGAGTCATGGTCAAGTTCCAGAGCTGGCTATCTCAGCCTCTGGCTGTGAGCCTATACTTGGGTTTAAGGCCTTTTTGTTTTCTAGTTCAGTAGCAAGTTTATGGGACTGAACTCGTTTTACTACCCAGGAATTGAAATACTGAGGGAGGCCTAAAAATTTCAATTTTTGTAACATTATTTTCCAGGCCTTTCAGAAGCCACTCCTACTCCTTCATTTCCCAATAGTTCCAGTCAGCCTGAAATGGCCACAGGGGGCAGATACAACTTGGATATTTTGGAAGGTTTTATCTGGAAAACTTTTATAGGATCATTTTTATCTGAAATACTGTTATATAGCTTTCGTTATTGATGACACCAGGGCAAGTTTAATGTCAGCGTTTATTCTAGAGTCATTCATCCTTTGAGTACTGCTAGAGCATGAAGTTCAGATACCTTTAGAAAGTTTAAATGCTTTTTTGAAGCTCTGAAGGAAAAAATTATATGCTGAAGATCTCTGTTGTGTGAAGGTATGGGGCTTTACCACAGTTGTTTTTAAATTCTTCACTGAATTCCTGTAGACTGAATACTGCAGAGAAATGAGCTGCTCTGCCAACCTGGTGGTCTCTGCCTTTCCCAACTATAGCATGCAGGCAACAGTGTTGGTCTCCTGCTCAAGGGGCTGAAGGATATGGTTTGTGAGATAGCATTCTGGGATAATAATGGTCTGGAGTGAAATCATCCACTACCATTAATTACCCCAATTGTCAATTACCTCAACTGCTCCTGCTTTTGAATGAAGAGTGATACCTACCTTAAACACACTTTCCCCATCTTTTCATGTAGTCAGAGTTATTTTGAGACCACTGCAAGCCACACGGCAATGGAATGAATTCCAAGTGCAGCGGGAGACCACACTGGAGGAAAAACTCGCTAAGTACCAAGGACATTTCTTTTACTTTTTTTTACTGCTACTGGAAAATATTCCCTAAATCTGGAATCTACATCTGGATGTATAGGCAAAGAGAGGGAAAAGATGAAAACCAATCCTTCAAATTCAGTAGGAGCCTACTTTAATGGCTTGTTTAATCTGCCAGCTGGCCCCGCATTCACTGACTTCTTGCTACACGTACTTTAGAAGACCTATGTGGTTCTTGGAAGTGAGTTTATACTAAGTTGTAGAAACTTAAATATGAATAAATTGGCAAGACTGCTTTTTGGTACTTAATAGAAATCAAGAAACTGCTTAGTCATCTCCAGAGATATTTCTGTCTCCTTTTACATGTAAATAGCAAAATAATATGAACTTAAAGCAGTAGAAAACATAGTAAAATTCAGATCTGTTCCCTATATGTGCCCTCTCTGAAGTATGTGTACATCCTTCAGACTTCATAATCACATGTATTCCCTATACAACACTGTGCTTTGGGCAGAACTTTTATGATGTTGTGACAGTTTTGTTTGAGGTAAGTACATTATGAGTTGGTGTCTTCTCCAGCACTCCTTGTCCAAGAAAACTGGTCCCATCTGTATGTGCATTTTTATTTCAGATGCCTTGCAAGCCATATCACTTAATAGATACTCTAGGGTATATCTTGCATATATTTAATATGACTGCAAGCGTTCATGTTTTTGGTTTTTAAATGTATTTTTGTGAAGATAGGTGGGTGCAACTGAGTGCATATTTGATGTACAGTGTCAGGTATATAACTAACATTTATACTTTCCGTTCCTGAAAAGTTAGGCTACATCAAGAAGCATGTCTTCTGTTTTCAATTACTTTCAGCATTGGAAAAGCAAGGGACAAGAGATTTAACTACAGACCAATCTGTCTTTTATGTTTCGGGAATTGTGTAATAATATCTGAAGTGACACTTTGTCAGTATTTTCAAGTTATAAAAGTTTATTTGGTTCAGGTAAGCACTGAAAAATCTGGCTAGTTTACTCATGTTTATGTTTGATTTTCAGATCTGGCTTTTATTTTCTTTGTTCTCCTTAAGGGAGCAAGATATTTTCGGGGGTTTTATCTTGGGTACGGATTGTAAAAGTCCTCCAAATTTGCAAGTATTATCATCTGGAATTTTAGTTTGATCCTTCTCTGTACGTATTTTCCACAGTCTGTTTCTTCTTTCAGACTTCTTTCCCCATTCTGGTCTCTCTTTCCTTGCCATCCTAGTGCTTTTTCTCATATATTTAAAAGGGTATCCTTGCAGAGACAGTATCTCTAGTTGTACTCCATTCCTGCAGAGCCATCAGATCTGATCATTGTGAATCATCTAACATCAGGAGGCCACAGATGCCAGTCATAAATGTAATTATTTCTGCTTTTTTCATTTTGAAGAAGGCATAAGATTTGAAGGCTGAGTTCAACAACTGTTTTTTTCAGCTAGGCTATAACTAAAGATGAGGTGACTGAGTTTTGAAAAAGAATTTGCTTAGTAAAAATAAGCTGCTTTCCCATGTGAATGCATTTGCGAACAGATTTGAAGCGGTCCTCCCTTCCTTCCTCTTCCACCTTTGTATTTCTGGTTTAGGCCAACACTTTGCACACACACAACTGTGCTCTGTGGGTTGACTGTGAAAAAGCTGTTTCGTGTGCCTTTGGTGCCTAGAACTTACACTGTGACCAGTGGTGTGCTCTGTGTCTCAGTCTGAGCTGGGTGAAACTTACATGGCAACAAAGGAGGCTGAAGGAGACTCCATAGTGGTTTTAGATCTTTATGGAAGAGAGCTTAGGGAAAGGTAGTAGATAATGTGCAGCACAGAAATTATTCTTTTTCCACTTTTTGATGGAAAATTATACTTTTTTTTTTTTTNATGGAAGAGAGCTTAGGGAAAGGTAGTAGATAATGTGCAGCACAGAAATTATTATTTTGATATAGTGCTCAAGTGTAACTTCCTTTTGTCACATTAATACGAATGTCACATTTACGAATGTCTGTGTGCTCTCACTATTAAGTGCACAGGATACCGTCGCATCTCACCTGTATTGTTTAATAGGCTCTGAGCCAGTGTCTGCTGAAAGGTTTGACAATGCTGTTCCTCAGCAGGGTGAAGCACTGCAGTCACGTGCAATGAGGTACCTATGCACTGCTGTTGTGGTATTTGCTGGCAATAAGTGTGCCTGAATGTCTAGATATAGTAGTCAGACCATTGTCAAGATTATTTACCAGCTTCCCTGTGTGAGTCTCATAGGGGGAGCTGACGATATTGTAGTCTTGCTGCGTAAGGTTTTATACTGTCTCAGGTAGAGTATACAAGTATGTCATCTTGCCTATTTTTTTCATTGTAGCAAAACCTCACTTTTGTTGGCCCTTCTGGTTTGGTGACGTTGTTGTGTTTGTGTTTCCTTGTTTTCAGCTAAACTCAGCATAAAGTGGGGATGTATGATGTAGACTCAAAATATGGCAAATAGTTTGAGGGACATCTATTTTGTGGTACCCTGTCTGAATTGTTGTGCTGAAAGGCTTTCCATTTTTGCTGCCCTGCTTTACCTCTTTAAAGCTAGCACTGACTTCATGCTTCAGTTTTCAACCAGAATGACAAAGAATTGCTGCCTATTAGAGATAAATTGATATAGCTACTTGGCAGGCAACAATCTCAGTTTTGCTTTTAAAGATGACCAAAAGTGTGAGCTGGAAACACCCAGTAGAAGTTTCTGCAGCTGGATCCATTCCAGATGGAACTCCACAGATTTCCATGATGCTCTGCTGTTGAATAACTGGACTTTCAGCTGCAATGTATCTATCAAAGTGACGTGCATTATGTTTGCATAAGTGTACTGGTACTGGGAGGGAAGATGAGTTAAAGAGCAACAGGCAAGACATTGAAGATTTATCATTCATTTCTTCTGAGGAACTGGTTGTATTCAAAATACCTATTGTCCCTTAGAGCACAGCTAGTAATAACAGCAATCTGAAGAACCTTAGGTGTGTGGGGTTTTTTGTAATGGTTTTTTTTTTCTTTAAAAATTACTAAAACTTGGTATTGTTGATTACTGCTGGCTCAATAGAGCAAGCAAGAGAGACCTCTTCAACTCTTATTAGAGTTTATGATCCTCAGCACTAGGAAGAGCTGGATTCCTAGAGCTGCATATTTTAACATGAAAAGAAAAAGGGTTGAAAATACAAAACTGGAGGCACAGGAAGCTGGCTACATTGTAGCTTCATATTATTTTCTATTACTTTTTTATGACTGACTATGTAGCTTAATATATAATGATTTTGTATTTTGACATGTCTTCCAGAAAATGTGGAGTTTGAAGCCTGGCTGAGCGAATGTTGCTGTTGGAACATTATCTTAAGATTTACTCAAACTTTTTTTTATTTTTAATGGCATTACCTTAGCTTTTTAATCCAAGACCTGAGGGATACAGAGGAAGTGTGTGAACAGAGTGCTAAAACATTCATAAAACCTACTTGGAAACAAATTCAGAAAACCTATTGCTGAAATATTGCATGTGAGCATGAAGGTCAAGAGGGGTGGTTGCAAGTGTAGGATAAGAGGAGGGCATCGAATGAGAAGGACGGGAGCAGAGTACCAGAAGTCAGAGCAGCAGATACTTCCCATTTCTGATCAGCTCCTTGCCTGGACAGGAAAACCCTTCTCAAGTGGAAAGTCAAATGTGGAGAGCTGCACTGCTGCTGCTGGCTTCTTTGCTAGCTTTGGTGCAGAAGAAATGCTCCTGCATTTAGAGCACCATCTTCCCTGGCTGATGCCTGCCTGTCTCCTAGCTCAACCCCTCTGCCTCTTGCTGGAACTGTGACTGCTGTATGAGCCTCTGGTTGTCATGATGGGCACCAGACCACCTTATCTTGTGTCATTCCTGTTGCATCACTGGGTGGATAAATCCACTAGGCAAGAGACTCCACATTCTTTCTGCCCCCATGGCTTGTTCTGCTTCACACCTTTGTGGAGGCACCTTGCTGTATGAGTTTATTGTGGTTTTGCACATCCAGAAGGGACTAGCAGCATCACAGTGGTTAGTACACCGTGCATGGTCATCAGTTCCTGCAGGCATTTCTGTTTCCATCTGCCTCTAAAGGGACACAGGGTAGCAGCTTTCTTTGTGCAGACCAGAAACTGAAGACTGGCTTCCTATCATGGAGTTTCTTCTGCCTGTGTGATATTCTTTTTCTCTGATTTTTTTTTCCTATTAGAAATCAGTGGGAGAATTGGCATTGTCATTTAACAGGGCAAGAAGTGCATTTTCCTCTTTAGTATGTCTTGGTCATGTGAGCTAGTCATTCTTTCCTATTATTAAGACAAAGAACTCCTATCTGGAAGTTGTTGGCATGGGCACTGGTTTTCTGCTCTTGGAGTTTCAGTGAGAGATGAAGCTGGCCAATGCAGGGGCGTTGCCACAAGTGTCAACTGTCAGGCCACAGATTTGTAGCAAAGCATGCAGAAGGACTAAGTTCATGTGGGCATTCTTGTGATTAGATGAAGGTCTTTGCTGGTAGAAGCAGATAAAAGGCAAGTTAACTGGTGAATGATATCCCATGAGCCTGCTTCCCAGTCTTTGATTGCAGAGAAAAAAGTGAATGCAAGTCAGATCTCATTTTGGGACTAAGCACTTTTAAAATGATTTTTTGGAGTATAAAACCCCTTCAATTTCTGTGTATTTTGTCCTTTGGAATGTGTGCATCATTGTCATTACCTGCTATATTTGCACTTATGATTAAACAGTAGTAAAGGGCAGTGCAGCTTTTCTGCCCTTTATATACACAGCAAAGGCTAAGTATTTCCTCATGATAACAGGTTGAATAAAAATAATTTGTTTCCCACAAATAAGCGCTACAAGAGTAAAAGAAATTCTGCCTTTGTGTGCGTGTGCACAAAGGTATGAGAGAATGAAGTAGCCTATATTGGCAAAATATGAGATTCAGACCAGTTTCTGACATTCAGGGTAAGCTTAACAAACTTTCATAGTATATATTCGATGAATTTGTCCTGTGAGGGTAGAATGCAGTCCTGATTGAAGTCTCTGGGAAATGTGCCAGGGATTCCAACAGGACGAGGATTTCAACTCTAGTTTGTATACGAATAATATTTCAGTATCTTTTGATCTTTGGGGACAACATATTTGAAATACTTCAGAGGACAGCTGAAGGGCAGAGTCAAGGGTCAGTCCTTCTACCATGAGAACCAGTGGCTGTGCCAGCAGCTTCCAGCAATGTCCTGTTTCTTCCTTCATTTGCTAATGGGAAAAGACAAATGTCACAGAGATCAGGGGTGGGACCAGTACATGCAAATCCAAAGGTCAAGAGAAAACTCTACTGGACACATGTCAGTGTCCAGTAGGAGAAAGGAGAGGAAGGAAGTAGGAGTGGGAATGGTATACCCAGACTAAACCTCCCCAGGGGAGTACAGACAAATGAGGACTTTCCATTGCAACTGACTGGCTCTGAGATGAGAGCTGCTACTGCTGCATGCTTAGAAGTGTATTGCAGTGTTGACAACAGCACACTAGATGTTTGCTAACACCTCTGAGACAATGCAGCTCTGTAGTGCTTCTTCCTCAGTGCTGAATTAGATCATGGATATGGGAGATGGAGCAGCCATGGATCTTTTAGTTGCAGACCCAAGCTAACTCGAGCAGGGACAAAGTCCTATAAAAAGGTCTCTGTCAGCACTTTCATGTGCTTCACCTGCAGCAGCTGGAGCTGACACAGGGCCTGGCACCTTCAAGGACATGTATACTCTGATAACCTGTGCTGAAGGTGGGTGAAACATCTTCAGCACCTATACGAATTGAGGGCCTAGACCATGGCGTGGTCTCGTGGGCCATCATAGTCTGCAGGGCACCAACTGAGAATCTCTATTCTATGTAATTACTACATAGTTTTGCTTAGGACGCCACAGAGATGTTAACTAACGTGTTCATCAGGTTTAAAAATGCCCCGCCAATGTAGACAAGCTTTTTTTACTCTTGCGAGAAACAATATGGAAAATGTACCTTATACTAAAAGCAGAGATTTTAATAGACGGGAGGTTTGACTTCCTTGTTTAAATTCTAGGAAATTTTCTGCCTTCTTCACATGAAGTCAGTGGTTTGGACATACACATGTAGCTGGAAGTGAAGTGTTCTAAGAACTGAAACTGAGACCTTGAGAAACCTCCAAAATTTGACTTTCTTATGCTATGTATGAACCACACTTGTTTGGTTTGCCATTGATGAAATTACCTGTGGAAGTCCTAACAAGCATGATCAGATGAAACAACGCACAGGCTAGGTTGGAATAAAACTGTGTGTTCATATGACCTGGTATGTTTATTTCGCTTTAAGTTCCAAATGAGCTGTTCTGTTTGGGAAGGTATAAAGCTGCTTGATAGCAGTTTGTGTGGTGTGTGTATATATTTACATATATATTATGTATGTAGAAGAGTTCATTTTTTGCAGTCAACATGAATATTTGTACAAGTTTACAGAAAGAATTGCAGATGTGGTTTTGCATGAAAAGAACATTGAAAATGGATTTATGGAGAAAAGAAGAACCTCTTTAAACATAAGCTTTACTGTTGGTAATGTCTGATTCCAGAGATATCCAACATCTCAGATTAAAGAAAGAGCATGCTTGAGATATGACAAAGGACAAATCAATATTTTGAAGTCGACTTTTTGACTTAAATGAAGTTGTGGCTGTTTCTAAAAGATCTGAGTGGCACTGAATGCTTCTAAAGCAGAATAAATAGGGGAAGCAATGAAAATTTCCAAATTTTTTTGACAGATTTTAATAAAACCCACAATTTATTTGTTTTGACTGAATATAGATTAAGGAACTCTAATTCTCCCAGATATTGCAGTAGAATGTTTGGCATACCCGCATTTCATAGATGACAAATTAAACAAGTCGCATTTAGACAACAAGTGTTGCTTGCTGACCTGCTTTCAGCTGCAAAAGGGTCAGTGAAGGGGTTCTGTTTTCACCTCTGAGGTGGAGGAGGTAGAAAGAGAAATGTCCTAGGAATACAATAGACATCATGACATGTAGCCAGCCAAAGTAAAATATTTGAAAAGTCCACACTTCCATACCAGGGCTTTGGGACAACTGAAGTGGAGGCATATGGGCAAATGGGACACTTGGATTAATGGAGTACAACTCACAAAACTGCTTGCAGTCTTGGTCAAACTTTAATGAGACATTTGATACTTTTGGTGGCAGTATTAAGGAAGGAAGAGGGCAATGACAGGGCAATAACTTAGGTCTTGTGTCACCACCTGATCCTGCAGTGAGGGCAGGTAAGAGGACAATTGAATGTCTAGTTGCAAGAATGAAGAAAATCTACATGTAGCTGGACTTGGAAGGGTCCTAAAATTTCTATCAGCTCCCACAGTAGTGAGATTCTACATTAGTGCAGGATGGGTCTGTGCTGGTATGCCACTTCATTCATTCATGGCTGGTATGCCACAAGAAGCTTTTTGGGATAAGGAAAGAAAGGGATGTACCTGGTACATGGTGCATGCAGATATCTTTAGACAAGCTGGGAAATTTAGCAGAAGGTTCCTCTCATTACAAAGAAACTTAAGGTGGAATCCCCTTGCTTCCTTTCAGATGAATGAAGACATGTTCTGCCCTCATTCTTTAATGTAGAATGCACCAAACTACTGAGGAGATCCGGCAAGAGCTCTTTTGCATGGGCGGTCATCACAGCTTGTAGTCTGCCTAGCACTTGTTAGTGTGAGGCTCACCCTGGGCATTCACAACACTGGAGCAGTAAATGATCCCAGCAAGTGATCCCATGTCAAGGAAACAGGCATGACTTACGGGCTCTTGGAGCCTGAAGGTCACCAAGAGGAAAGTTGCAACTTTTTCATTGTACTGTGAGGGAAGCAAGGCGGCATGTGCTTGCACAGTGCTGTGATCAGACATGGCTGGGGCAGAACCATGTGCAATACACAGCCGTGCTATTTTAGGGAATATGCTTTGACTTGAAGTTTCTTGGCTCAACTAATTGAAGCGAGTGCAGAGGTTCTGTGTAAACATTGCACTCTGGGAGCTCATTCAGTGTAATGGAAAGATGACTGAGAGGTCTCCAAAGAAAGACATTTCTGTTTGTCAAAGACCTGAGTAGCAGTTTGCATTTTTGCTTTTTATCAGTCTAGCTCACCTGTTTTTTAAGTTCTCCTGGATGCTGAGTTGTCTCTGAAACCAATGAAATGGAAATAAGGTGAGGACATTATTAAATCTGAGCCAGAGCAGTAAGTCCTTTTACTATCTATACTGGAATGACACAGTTATGTGCTTTTGTATGTGTTTCTACCAAGCCAATTTATTTTTTTGCTTTCAAAAAGCATATTCCAATAAATTGCTATTAAAATATTTAGTTGCCATTTACAATTGTATATAACTGTGCCTTCCTCTGATTTTATATTTTGATGAAAGCTTGAAGAAATAAGATTTAAAAAGTTTTGAACTCTCTCATGGGATGAAAAATAAAGGGGAGTGGGATTTGCATGTGTGTGCTTTGTTCTGTGAGGGATTAAATGTCCTTTCTTGAAGAAGGGACTTTTTAGAAGGACAGTGAAAGCCAACACATTTTAGCAATAAACCATAGTCAACTGAATATCGAAGGCGTTATGTGAAGTGCAGAGAGGGAGGGATAGATTTGGATAGCTTTTGAAATGAAGAGGGTTTTTTGCAGGGTCATGGTATTTGCAAGGGCACATACTTTGCTGTGATTCTGATTCAAGTAATGTGGCAATGTGCATAAATATTGTAGGTAAGTTACTATGCTTATTTGTCATCTCTTTGTCTTAATATGTCTTCAGGAAGACCACAGGGTTCATCAAACACCCCATAATGTAAAGATTTAGTCTCAGAATCAAAAGACATAAAAACCCTGAGAAGATCTTTGTATGTGAGGCTGTGTAAAGCCTGAGGTCCTGAGAAAGAATTACCTTCAGTATAATCTGGGAGGTTTTCCTTTTTTTAGAAAAAGGCAAGGTCAAAGATCTTTGTAGCATACTTCTATAGGTTCCTCTTCTGAGTCTGGTGGTGGAAAACTCCCAAGTGTCCACTTTAGATTTTTTCAGTATTATTTCAGTGGTGTAAAGCTTGAAAAGATGCTAGGGTCTTGTTTTCAGGTAGAAGCAAAAAACTGGTAAGTTTTGTGATGAACCTTTTCACAGTATAAGAGCAGTCCATATTCTGGTAATTTGCATATATGTGTGGATGTCGGGGGAATAGCACTGGTCAAAATGTTTCAGACATCTGCATCTATTTGCTAAATATATATATATGTTTCTTCTTCTTTAAAATTTGTTGATGACTTCTGCTTGAATTAGGTGAAAAACATACCTGGAAATAATTTGGAGAAAAAAGATATCAAAATATTTTCCATCATATTTTTAAAACCAAAATTTTTACATTTAAAATACAGCTAGAGAACTTTTGGGGGTTTGTAGGTTGAATTAAACATTGCTTTTGATTTGAAATGGTTTTCTTGGGGACAGTTTTCCTCTTTTCAGAAAAATGAAACTTTTTTGGTCTGACACCAAACTATTAAACTGTGTAACAGAAAAAAAAATGCAATCAAAGAATAATGATAAAAAAAAGTTTCTTTGCACATATCGATGATCACACACATATTTTCACATGTGGTTCTGAAGGCAGGCTCTGGAGTGGAGCTGGGTGAAGTGTTACATTTTTTCCCAGGATGTTTTCACTCATGAACAATTTCCATTTTTAAAAAAGAAGCATTAAAAAGTGCATGGTCCCAAAAATGGTTTGGAGAAAATGCTTTAAATAATTGGTGCCTTAATCTATAAGTAAAACAATTTTTGAGAGGCAAGAACTGTCTGAGAAACTTAGATTTTATACGCTATATAAAATATATATATAGTGTATATTATATATTTTTGAGGACATAGGAAACATTTTTAGACAGATTGATGTTACTGTCCAGTGGTTCTCAGAGGCTGAAAGACAATTGATCATTTTTGGGAAGACAGTGAACAGCACTGAAGAGTAGACTTCTTCAAATGAACTGATGACTCTTTTTCTTGCACTGATAAAGCTTTGCTAACTAAAGGTTGTACTGTTGTCTTGCTCTCTATTTCCCAAATGGCTTCCTAATTTTTGAAAACAAAAAGAGATTTGTATTGCAAGTCTTCTGAATATCATGCAGTGGCTGGACCTCAGTCCTTGGAGAGGAGGCACTTTATTAAACCCTAGATCTCCTCCCAAGACAACCATCCATCTGATCTCCATTGCACAACAGAAAAACACCCTGAGGATGAAGAAAGGTTGCTGCATCTGGGAACTTCTTATCACTGCTATGCAATCTCCCCAATGCTCCTGGGAAGGAAAAGAGTGGAGGAGGAACAGAAATAGTTCTGGGTTGTTGTTATTATCCTCCTCATACTTCCTCCTGAGGAAGAGAGCTTGAGCTTTCGGAGATGAGAGATGATGCTGAGAACCATGTAGAAAGGGAAGGGGTGGATGGGGATAATGTGAGTGCACAGTCAGGCGCTGTGCAGAAGAAGAGTGTACCTTAACAGAGGTGGAGAGAGGGAATAAAGGTGCAAATAAATCAGTTGTCAAAGCATGTCTGCTTTGGGAAGGTAGAGCAGGAGAAAACTTCAGGATTTTCAATTGTAGCACACAAATTGTCATCCTAACAGTCAGCTCTTTATATTTTAAATCCCTGACTGTGACTATACTCCACAGAATAAATGCTGCTGCCTGGTACAATCTTAGTTTCTGCAGACAACGTCATCTGCCTTCTGTGCACAGAAACCCAGCATGTTGCTTTGAACTTGATCTGTAGTGTAATGTAGCAGTGGTGTACCTTTCCTCCTTTGGTCATTGTCTCAGCCAGGGGCAACCACATCAGTTCTGCAACTCACAGGCCCTCTAGCAAAGGAACTGAGACTGGGTTTAGCAGCACGTTTAGGCAGAGGTGGAAACACTTCTTGGGGGAAAACAGCAGATATGTTGCTCAATGTTTTTCAAGGGCTACGTGGTGGTAAGAGTAAACAAACACAAGATTGGAAAAAAGTCTTATTACAACTTGCTTTTTAGATGTATGATCTAACTGTGAGTTAAAAAAAAAAAAAAAGAAAAACAACAAACCAGCAAGCAGCAGCATTTGCAGTATGTCAATGAGATTTGCAAAATTAACGTTCCCTTTGAACCTCCACAAAACAATCCCAGCCAGACGAATGCAATGAAAATCACATCAACAACAAGAAAATTTTAAATCCCCCAATCCAGGAACAAATCAGAAAGAAAAACACCCCTAGGAAATGTAAATTAATAAGATAACCTTCACAAAACCCTTGCCCTCAGCAGTGTTTTAATCCAAAAAATGGGTCAAAAAAAGCCATGAATTCCCTTAAGTCATGCAAGGCTTTGCTAGTGCCACTGATTTTATGTGGAGGATGCTTGGAATCAGCAGGAAGGAATATAAAGCAGCAAGACAGATCTACATCTGCAAATGGAGTGCTTCAAATAACTTACAAATGTACCTTGGCTTTGTTTCCCTTAAACTGCAAGCATCTCATAAGCCACTTTTGAAAGTTTTAGTCAGCATCTGCATGGTGGCTTTCTCTGCAGCATATATGGGCTAATGGGCTGGGAAATGTGGTTTGGGGGGGGAGCCATGGGGGGTGGAAATCCTCGGAGTGCAGCACAGAGTTTAGGATTGCAGAGGAAGCTGAGGCCTCCAGCCCTGCACAGGAAGCAATCTTAGAGCAGGCCTTAAATGCCAGATTCCAGGCAGAGTTTAACTAACCACTGACAGCTCTGTAAACAAAGCAGGGACAAAAAGAGAACAGCTTTCCCTTTTCTGGTAGTCATTTTTGGTTTGGGGGCTGCAGGGGAATTCTGTAATACTCGGCTTGATGGGATATAAACCAAGGCTGGAAAGGCTTTGTATATGAAGAACTGTACAGGGGAAAATACTTCATGGATTAAAACTTAAAGAAGAAGGTAGGGCATGGAGAAAAATCGTGGACTAAACTACCAAAAAAATTTGCTACTTTTTTTTTTTTTTTTTTGAACGGGTTTTGTATATAGTTTGGCTTCTGTTGTGTGATATTTAAAAGTGGTGGCTTATTTTTCTTCTTTTTTTGTTTTCATTCTCTTTTTTCCCCCTACTTTTTTCTCTTTTACTTTTCTTTCCTCTCTTTTCTCATTTTCTCCTCTTATTATTTTTTTTTCCTTTTTTGTGAGGAGGGGGGCGGGAACGGACAGACAAGAGCTCACTTTTGCAAAACTTTTAATTATCTGTGAAACTAAAGTAAAAAGGGACTCTCTTTTGCAGTGTTTTTACTGCTCTGGTCAAAAACTTGAAACTTAAAGTTAAAATACTGCTGAATTGCTGCTTTTGTTTGTGGAAAAGACCTGTGACGTTACAAATAGCTAGTCTGCGGTTAGCAGATGTATACAGTCCTTACTTAAAGCATGTTGATTTAATTTAACTAAGAAACTAAACGCAGGCACGGGCTATGTTTATCCTACAAGATATTTCATTAATCTTGTTTATCTCAACAATGCTGAAGAAGTTAAATTTTTTGATGGAAAAAGAAAATAGTTACAGCAAAGTTAAGACAGTAAAACAAAACTAAATGGACTCAGTTGTTTAAACACATCCATTGTGTTTTCTCTCTCATCTAAGTGATCCTCTCCCTTTCAGATTTGGATCTTCTCAGAGCTTGAAACACTTAAACACCCACCATGGATGACTTTGAACGCCGCAGAGAACTCAGGAGGCAAAAGCGTGAGGAAATGCGCCTTGAAGCAGAGAGGTGAGCTACTACATATGGAAAATGGTGCTAGTGGGTTGCCTTTGATTAGCAGTGGCTTTGAGAATTTCTATCTCAAATTCCAAGGTATGCTATAGCTAACCAAAGGGTCCTTGTGCTAATGATATGCGACATAAAAGAGCTTTAGTTAATATTGTGGGAGAGATGAGGGGTGTCTAGTGTCTAATTCTCATAGGCTGTTGTAAATGTCCTGGCTTCTACTTATTTTGTTATATGGATAAATGGAAACATCAAAGGTGGAATATGGGTGCGTGAAATCCTTGATAGAAAAGCTCATGCTCAGATACTATGTGGGTGTTGTACAGGAGGGATTGTGCTTGTCAGATATTTATAGATGTTTGATAATATGTATATTAGAGCTAAAGTTATAAGATACAATTGAAAGCTGAGATAAACTTGGTATATGCAGTATAACATATCTGTGAATTGTCTGCCATTACTATGCCATTGCTGCTGTGTTTGTACTGCCTGTCACTTTTTATTCATTTATAGTCACTTTATGTGGGCAACAAGGGCAGCATTTGCTACTAGTTATTACAGATTTATCTTGGTGAAAATGAAAACAGAACTTGATGTGGGTATGATGTTGTCAATTTATGAAAGAAACACCCTGAAAATACTGGGAATGACATTTCATTAACTAACCTGTTTTACACTTGTATAGTTCTCTTCAGTTTTGTGGGATTTCCACTGGTATATGCAGGGAGAAAGTCAGGCTCCACTTATTTTTGTAATGTCTTCAGTGATATAAAGATTTGATTTAGTTTATTAATGGTGTGATGATTTAAAGAAATAAAAGATAGGTTTAAGCACATTTTGTTCCCATTTTTCTACTCAGTTCTGAATATGGACTTCATTTTCATTTCTGTCCTTTCCCATGATCTGACAAAACCCTGGTGTTTTGGATTCTGAATACTATAGAAAAAAAAATCATTTTTTCAGAGCAGTTTTAAATGAAAGCCAGCAGAATGCAGTATACTTTGTATGCCTGCTTTGAACTTTTTAATAAGGTCCTGCTACATCAGCAACTGTCTAATGGAAATTGATGATACTTGGCGGGCAGGAGTGAATCCCAGACAGACTAGTCACAATGGCTACCTTTCTTCATAAAGAAAGTGTTGCCATGCATAACTGGGTGTGTGAGCTCTTGTGAGGCTGTACACTGAACCCATGAGCTCTGGAAAGCAGCAGCATTGCCGGCAGATAAATAAACTCATGTGAAGTGTGGTGGCCAAAGGGAAATGAGGCAGCAGCCTCCCTTTGCACAGTGCAGCCATTGCCATCCCTGAAAGGCAGAGGAGCAAATGTGCTATGCACTAAACTGCCAGAAAATTTCCCCTGGGTCTGTATGTGTGTGTTGGGCAGCATGAGAGGGACTGCAGAGCCCATACTAGTGTATGGTATAGCACATGATGTTTATGTACGTGCAGTACACTTCTGCTTTAAGAAAATTTATTTAAGGAAAGGCTCAAATTTTAGGCTTTTTTTTGTGAATAGAGACCCTGGGTGGCCTGTGGAGGATGCTGGGGAGTGTAGTTTGGAGGGTGCTTTCTGCTACAGAAAAGTGTCACTTGAAGACTTCCTAGCTCTAATGTGAGTGTGCAGAGGCTGTGGGGTGGCCTGAGCATCAGCCATGGCTGGCTTGTGAAGGCAGCAGGGAGTTGGGGGTAAGGATTCTGCCTTTGCCACTATTGAAGCTTAAATCCAGGGCTTTGGATATATATCCCACTCCTGCTTTTGAAAAGTGTTTTAGCCATGTCTGGGGTGGCTTTGTTGGGATTTAGTGTGGTAGTCTTCATGGAGGAGGGGACCTCTATGGCAGCCTGGCCAGAAGAGAAGAGCTTAGGCCTGTGTCCCTATTTTCTCTGAAATCGCTGCAGATCCGCTCCCTGGCCTTTCCCACACATTTGAAGCCTTTTAACAATAAATTGCTGTATGCTAAATCTTGCTGTACTCCCTCCACTGCTGCCAACTTCAAGCATTCAATTACCACAAGTCAGTCTCCTTTAAAATCACCAGACTCCTTTAAAAATCTTGAGATCTTTAAAATAATTTAGTCTGGTTTTTTTATTTTTTGTTTGCCTTAACAATAACAGAGCCTGATTCTCAAATTCAGATGTGACTCTGGGAGCCAGGACATCCTGAAATCTGCTAACAGGGGTAACGTGGAGGAGGAGCTGAGCTCAGTGTTTGCCTCCATTGCGTTGCACTGCTCACAACTAGTGAAAGGCAGCAGCATTGGGGCAGTTATTAACAAATGAATATGTGATGCTGGATTGGTTTTGATGAATTTAGATTTTTAGGGATTTGGGGATCATATTTACCTTTAAAATATTACCACAACGTATTCACATACATGTCATGAGCTACAGCAGACTTTCCTCTGAGCACTTTCAAGCATTTTATGAAGTGAATTGTGCAGTCCTAAGGTGCAGTGTGGAGGCTGAAAATGCTCTGTCAGCTCTGAGCACTGGCACCTGCTGCTTGGGTACAGGGCATTTCCCTGCACCCTTCCATTGTCGGGCTGTAGCCTGACTATGGGGAAAACACCACTGGTTGTAAGCATTTCCATTGAAAGATGGACAGATGGATGATTGTGTAGCCTGTAACATGTTTGCTAGGTGTCCCAGACACTGCTTAGACTTCTTTGAATAGAACAGTAAACCCCGAAATCCAAGCATATCATATCAAACAGTATTTGTAGCTCAGCCAGTCGCAGTGACACATTTTGCCATTTCCTGGAATGAAAGTACATGGAATGCATGTCTTTCTAGCCTGATGCCTGTGCCCAAGAAAGACCGAGGGGTGAAAACGTGTTATAGCAGCATGGACTCATGCACCACGTGCCCAAGAGGAAGTGACTTGATGTTATTGTGCCTTTACCAGGGCCCAGAGGCCATGTTAGGACTGATTAGGATACGTATGCCATCAGATTCCCAGGTGTCTGTGATGCTGGAGCCACTGGTGTCCAGCTATTTAAGTCTAATCTTTAAAGAAGTTTAGTGTAAGTTCAGTCCTGGAAGTCTGGTGTTAGGCTTTGTGTTTTGGTTTTTTTTCCATTAGAAATCATTTGGAAATGATGCTTCGTTATGCTGTGCAGCCTTTGCACTGTGGGTTCTTATGCTTATGATTGAGCCTGTGAAGAGGCCAGTTTTCTTTTGAAGATCAGCATTGCATTTCACTCTTGGTATGTGCTGTGGCTACTAGTTCATATTGTGGCAACTCAGATACAAATTGACACCAACTCAGCAAGTGTTTTTTTGGCATTTTAATATCTTACCTTTTCCACGTATCCCACACATTCTGAATTCCCCACAAAGACTCATTGTGCCCACCCAGAAATTTTGTCCAGCCAGATTTTTTTTACTGTTTATAGTTGTCTGGATCTCTGGAGGCCTGTTAACATATTTGTAGCTGCACTGCAGACCTGTTTAGGGGACATGTGTCCAACAGCAGACATATGGGACTTTGTCCAGCTTTGTCCCAGGCTGTCAGATTTAATGCACGTGCTGAAGCTGGCGGAGACCCAGCAGCTCTTGTACCTCATGGGAGAACAAGGCTTTTCAGGCATAGACTGGGAAACCCTGGACAAAGTATGGCAGTGTTAACTGTGCCAGTCTCCTGGCATTTTGCTTCTAGTCTGTATTGATCAGGTGTGATGTCAGGGAAAAAAACCAGTCGTTTCGGTGATGGGATGTGCTATGTCTTTAACTGCTCTGTGGCAAAGACAAGGCCTTGTCCTGCTCCTCAGAGAGAGAGGGAGTCCTTTGCCTGGGACTATGGTTGTATAAAGCTCTGAAGTACCAGTCTAGAGCTGGCTGAAATCAGTGTAAAGCTTTCCACCAACTTCACTGGGCTTTGGATTAAGCCCTACCTGAGTTATTCCAACCAGCTTATTTATGAGGCACTCTCAGTGGCAGCCTTGAAGGAGCTGGATAAAATGCTTTACCTTCCCAGCCACAGGGTACATACTGTGCTGGAGTGTCAGGGCTGTTACAGAAATGGGTTGCACTTAAGTGACAGGAAAAATCCCATATATAACTGAAGCACAGGAAAAATCCCATATGTAACTGAAGACTTTCAACAAGGGAAAAAACAAATACCACCTGCTGCTTTGTGCCTCTTCCTAGGCAGTAAAATATGTTCTCTTGAAAAAAACCATTGAGTTTTGTCATTTTGATGTTGTAAGTGACACTGGAAGAATTTAGCCTGGGGCTGGGTACAGCACGTGTGTGTCTGGAGGAGTGGTGCTTTCTGAGTATTTTGCTGATGCACTTTAGAAACTGAGGTGAAATACTTCTTGAAGTGACAATAGACCTACTTCCTTGGCTTCAGCATAACTGATAGAAAAAATTGACCCCTTCAGCTCTCTAAAGAATAGTTCTCAGGTTGATTTATTTAGCAGTTAAGCCTCAATTTTACAACTGGATGACTTGCCATTGTATTTTCACCTCTCCTTGTGTTTGTGTAGTGGTTTTGTTTGTTTGTTTTGTTTTGGATGGTTGGTGGTGTTTTTGGTTTTTTTTTGTTTGTTTTGTTTTGTTTTATGGTTGGTTTTTGGTGATTTTTTTTGTTTGTTTGGGTTTTTTTTTTGTTTCAGTTGTACTGGGAAACTGATCCAATTTACTTCATTATCATACCATCATGACTAAAGACTTCAGGAAGGTCATCGTCAGACTGGTCTCCATTTAGGTGAAGCTTAACTTTGAATCTGAACCACAGCTTTGCCCTGTATAATGTTTTTCCCTAAGGAACTGCAGGTCATTTCATGGGGAAGGAGAAGTGTAGGTCATCCTGTAGTAAAAATAGGGCAAAGAGAAGTGGATATCTCACATCAAATCACAAATCACTGAAAAGGCTCTCTAAATGCACCCTGCAAAATGTCCTGACGGGGCCGCAGTTGTCCTGACTACAGGGCTCATCTTTTTGCAGACCAATCAGATATTACTAGATATACCCTAAAAAGGGTATGTGAGTAGGACATACAGAAAAACACTGCCATGAAAGCTGTATGGTTCCTCATAAATTATTAAAGGCAGTAGTTAAAGATTCTTTAAAAAAAAAAAAAAAACAGAGAAAGGATCCAACAGCTCAATCGCAAACTCCTTCCAGTCTCTCACTTACACAGTTTTATAAGGCATTGTGGTTCATGTTCATGGATGTGGGTTTGGGAATGCTCATAGAAATAACCAAGCTTGCAGGTCAGGAGCCTGCAGCAGGCCTAAAGTCTTCTGGAGTGGTAACTTAATGCAACTTTAGCTAAAAAGAGGACACATGGTTACTTCCAAAACTTATCTTGGTATGACTGAAAAAGGAGTCAAGTGAATTTCAGTCCAGATCCGTGAAGGCATGTACAGAACCCGAAAGACATTTAACATTTTACTGTTCCTGTTGAGTCTGGTGTAGCTCAGGTAAACATACAAAGGACTGATTCACCAAGTTAGCAAGGTAAATCCATCAGGGTACATCTTTGCAGGACAATGAGAAGCATGTTTCTTGTCTTCTGGAGAGGTAAGACAGGAGATATTTGCTTCCATAGCATCTTAATGATTCTGGAGAGCCAGGAAGTGTCATCCTTGTCATCCACAGAAAGTAAACAATTTCCTTTGCCTGTCCAGGATGGTGAGGGTGAGTGTGTATCCATGTTAGATCAACACTGAATGACCACAAATAACTTTTTAAGATGCTTCTCGTTCCTGCAATGACGTTATCCCTAGTATGGGGTGTACATTATTTCACATGTAAATGTGAAACAGTGTTGAGAGTTTAGGAATGAACATAAATGGTTTCTTTCCAGTTTTTATTTTTTTTTCTTGAAAGACTAGGACTTGCCATTTCTTTTTCCCAAATGCCTGATTATATTTTTATTGAAGAGTGTTCAGGTGCTTCAATTGTGCTTCAATTCAGGCTTGTGTACAAGGAAAGGAGAATATGATCTTAATACAAATTTTCAATGAGTGCATGTTTAAACATCAGAGAAGCTGGCTGCATACATGTACCATGTCATTTCCCAGTGTTCATGTTTTATTTCACAACTATACTTCCCCAAAAGTTGAGTCGCTGTCCTCTTGAGGGCTGTGCCCTTGTCTATTCCAAGCCTCTTTTGCTACTAGAACAGAAACTACAATGGCTTTATCTCTCCACAAACTTCATATATCCTGAAGTTGCAAATACTTTGGGGGTTTGTCTTTGTCTTTCTGTAAATTACTCACCTTCTGTTGGAGATGAGACATGGCATTGTCTGCCCAAGAGTTAAATATCAAGACAATTAATAAATAGAATTAGAAATGCGTGAGAGTTGAGAACAAATTGAAGCACAGTGCTTCAGTTATTAACCTGTCTCCACAGCTGCCTTGAACTGCAGGACTGACAGAACACATTTGGATTGTTGAGATGGGTTTGGCCCTTCACATTGCATTGCTGTTGTGCAGTTCTTGGAGCTCATTCTTAACCCAGAGAGAAAAGCATGACCCAGTGGCTCATTAAAGCATGCTCTACTGCAGTCATTCTCAAGTGAGAGTGGATACTACCCAAGTCTTTGCAGGGGTCCCATTGAAGATGCCCTGGAGGAAATAACCAAACATATGCAAAGCTCAGTAGAATTTACAGCAAAATTTTACAGCTATTGTGTGTTTTTTTTCGGATTATATTTTCTTTAACTTCATTGTGAATAAATGTTTTATAAAAGAACCTTTGTTCTTCCAAATAAGACATGTAGAGTATGAACTTTACTGAGTTAAACTAACCGCAATTCATAAGCAGAAAACAAAATCAAGCCCTTAGTATTTCATGTAGTAATCCACATATATGTCAAGATCATTCTGTAATCTGTGTACTACATGTACTATACCAGCCAAGCTTTTAGGAGGACAGCCCAAATCTAGAGCTAGCAAAATGCTCCATCTTTAATCCCATTCAGCAGAGTGACAGGCAGGTGGGCTTTGGAAACATCAAGGAATTTTGGAAATTCCCGGGTGAAAAGAGAAATCCAATCCTGTAACCAGGTAACCCACCTATGACCAAAGGGAAGTCTACCCATTTTTTCCTACTGTATATTTATGAGCTTTAACTTGATTGAAGTCCTTCATGAACTGGATCTTATTTAAATGCCTAATAAGTATGGGCATGGAGACACAGCTTTTGGTGCTCATTATTGACAATTTTAGTATGCCTATTTAAAAGAGCACCATGTGAGGAGTAATACAATGCAGTATTTTACCATGATTTTCATAATTAGACCAAAACATAAGCACTGCACAAGGAAAATCATGAGGCTGAAGAAATGTAGCTGATTCAGTACAAATAAGTGTCAGTGGCTTTCCTGCCATGTTTTGTGGAAAAATAACATTTCTTTAGTATGTTATATGCAGACCAGCAGTATGCAGTCTATTAAGCTAGAGTAGCTTGCAGTGCTCTTGCAGCACTATCTGTCATTGCACCTTCAAACAGCGTGAATCATATGTGTCCTCTGAATTTGCTCATTTAAAAGGCTTCAGATACTTGAAATGCAAAAAAGCTGCATTAACTGAACATTGGCCTAAAGTTGTGAAGGCAGAGAGCCTTCAAACTTCCCATACCAACCACAGCGGAGCAATGTCAGGTCTCTGACTATAACTATGTATGTCCCTTGGAGGCAGACACAACTCCTCAGATTCCCAGCAGCATTTTCTGTTCCCTGGTAAGGAGTACTTCAGCCCTTCATGTAGGTTACGCTCAGTTAACTCCATAAAGCAGAGAGCAAAGACACTATTCTAAACTGACCCAGAATAAAAGAGGTTCGGTTCTTCATCCCTGGTCTACTTTTTTTCAGAGTCTTTCTTAGGCAGAGCAGTCCCTCATCTTCATTGATCTGGACAGCCAGTATCAGTTGTCAGGAAAATCTCCCCGAACTATTTCTAAGTCTTATTAGATGTCTAACCCAGTCTCTCTTCTTAAATAAACCCAGCTGATCTGTATTTCTCCCTAGATAGGAAGTATGTAATTGAGCTCTCAGCTGCTTAGTCATTTCCCACATGCCTGATATCCAGTTAGCAAAAGAGGAAGGGTTAATTTAATTCATTGTATTAAGAAGCATTCTCAGGCCATAAAATTGTGTCTACTGTATCACTCACATAAATCCATATGCTTGCAAATGAGTTTTCTGAAAATTCTACATTAACCCTTCTTTTGATTAAATAAGGCCTTATTTTTAATAGTGATGCTCTGCAACAAATTTTATTTAGTTTGAAAAAAAAGCAAAATGAATACCACATTGTTCCCATATGAAAGAAGTTGATGGTTGAATACCTCTTCTTAAAAAAAGTTTTGAAACTGTTTTTCAGGTAAGCACATTTGATATTTTTATCTGTCATAATATATTCTATTGGCTGCATATGCATGTTGCAAGTGGCTGATGATATATATCCTGATTGTTCAGCCTGCCCACTGAGATAGGCCATACAGGGTTTTTTGGGCAGAAATCCATAAAACGCTGCTCAGACAGCTGGTTACTTCTCACAGCCTTTGACATGCAGGTTGATTGCTGGTGCAGCCCTCCTTGCTGTTGCTTGAGAGGGAAGGTGGGAGCAAAGTGAACAGGGCTGCCTTGCGTTGCCCTCCTGCCACACCACCCACACCCTGGCCCCAGAGGCTGAGCAACTACTTATGAGTAGAGCATCTGGGGACAGACTTGGACTGGTGGTCCTGAGCCCAGCGAGCTGCTCTGCATATGTGGAGACACAACAGTGTGTCTGGGGGAGGTATTAAGGTGTCTGGGGGAGGCTGCTCCAAAGGAAAGCATTGTCAGTGTTTCATTTGCTTCTTTTGCTCTGAACAGAAGAGAGTAACTAGCAACAGCCTCCAAACCCACAGCTTTCCAGACTTGGATGGATATGATCCCTTAGTTGTTAGATTGCAATGCCTCCTTCTTAGGGAACAAAAACATTGTTGCACTTGTTGCTTAATTCTTCAGGGCATTCTGTGCTCAGAATGGTAGAAGCTGTTAGGCATGATAGAGATTGAAGTTATTGCCCAGCTGTAAGACTCTCTAAAGGGTGACATAAGAATAAATTTAGCCAAGTGTGTTCCTAGGAACATCTGCTTCTCAGTGTGAGTTTGCATTTTATTAACCTCTTTATGATCTAATATCTGAAATTAAACCAGATAATCAGAATACTAGATTTCCCTTTAAAAAACTTAGGCCAATTGTTTTGCAGGGGTAATAGATTAAATAAAATCAAATGCTAACAAGTTTTACAGATGAATAAGCAAAGTATGAAAACATTATCAAATTGCTGGCAGCCTGGGTAAAGTCATCCTTTTACAGCTCAGTTGAAAGAACTATGGTGGGAAAATGTGATTTGCAAATGAAACTCCAAAGTGATTTCAACTTGCAGAAGCATCTCATTTGGTTGATTAGCATCTGCATTTTTGGCTTTGTGCCCTTAAATTAGTTTTTAATTACTGAAGATAAATTTATCAGTAGCTTTATTTCTCTCATCATAACCTACTTACCAGCTCATGCTAAACAAGGAAAATCCCTCTTGCCAGCAGACTGTTCTTGGGTGATCAAGGTCTTTCATAGAATAAAGTCAGGTGACTGTGCTTCTTGGGCAACTTAATTCATCAGCATGCAGCTCAAGAAGTACTCCTGGCCAGAAATAAGGTCAGTGGGCAACTACTCCTTAGAAAAGAAGTCTCTGGGAATTCTGGACTGCAGCCTGACCAGAGGGGTCAGGTTAACAGAAGCGATACAGCTACAGATTAGAAGGAGCAGTATTTGTGTCAGTGTTGCAGCTGAGCCCTTCTCTTCCTGGGGAGCAGCAAGGGTGATGGGATGTGGAAAGTAAGCCGAATGCTTTTGTTTTCACTTATCAGAAAGTATAGACCAGGGGTTAGTGTATGTGACAGTTAAAGGTTAGCTTCATCTTGGTTGACATTAAGGAAATATAAATACATGTTTTTCTCCTCTTTACATGAAAACCTGTTGATTGGTCCAAATAAACCTGCTTATTAATAGTCTTTCCTGGATAGTCTGTTGAGTAAAAGGCCAGCAAGTTTGTCATGCTGACAGAGAAAATCAAGGGAAGGCTGCAACTTAACAGCAAGTTGTGACTGGCTTTTGGTTTGAGTTGTTTTTTTCTCTGTCATTTGCTGAAAACATGCCTCGGTTTCCTTTAAGGCAGCTCGTGACCCATTTTTGATGCCAACATTTTTTAAGCCAGCAGCAGGTTGCTAATAAAGGTTATCTACTAGGCAGACTGTGTTCCTGTGCTGAGACTGTAAGAGAAGTGCTGAAAATTAGTATTCAAAATCAGGGCTTCTTCAGAAGTTTAGTAGAGTTACTTCTCCATAATACTACTTACCTCTTCTGCCAGCTTGAGACAACATCTTGGTATATAAAGTGACTCACTTGAGCAAGTGCTCCACTCTTTGTGAGCCCCCTTTTTGTGATTTAAACCTGATGTGTATGACGGTAAATTTTTAAGTCAATTAAATGCACACAGTGGGAAGTAACCAAATTATGGTGACTCCATTTACTGCTTGTCAGCTGAGCCTCTTGCAAGAGATGTGTTATTGTGAAACAACACAGGAGGGTAAGACCAGTCATGCTGGAGGTTGGACTAGATGATCTCCAGGGGTCCCGTTCAGGCCTAACTATTCTGTGATTTGGACTGGGAGGTTTACACTGATTTACTGCACTTGGTTTCAAACCAGGTTTGAGGTAAACTTTTGCTACTTCTGTGCAGAGACAAGGACTCTGTAACTGTGATGAAGTGACTTGGTGCTGGACTCCCTGATGAGTAATCTCTGTTGATCCTCACTTTCCATGCAAATCCTGCTTCTTCATATGGCTGCTCTTGTTTCTGCTGTTAACTTGGCTCTTTGGAAGGATGGGAGGCATACATGATAATAGACAGGGAAGCTCAGACATTGATCTACCTCCAATGCCTTAATGTTGTATGAGGTCAAGTACAGATCAGGGGAAGGCTGGCATTAGATAGGTGAATCAGATATTACACATATCCACCAACTGCTATTGACCACATGTCAAGAAACAGAGTGTTCAGGGACTTGCTGCAAGCCACCGCAGAGTCAGCCAGTGACTACAGCTATTATGTTTCAAAGGTGAATAGGGAGAGACTAGAAAGAAAAATCTAAGCAACATCACTTTTAAAATGAAAATAGCACTGCAGAAATTATTAGAAACATTTACAGTTACTTGTTCACAAGACATACAGTTTCTTACTATAAGACAGCTTAACTCTTAGAACTACGTCTTTCGGGGCTGGGGATGAGGGGGATGTTTTTGTTGAGCAAAATTCTGACAAGCAGACAGCGCTAACAGGAGCAAGCTGGTTTCATAGTGATAGGGAGAAAATCAGATACTCTGTGTGACAATCTTGGTAATTTCTGAAAATCAGAGTTATAATACACTGTTGAGAAATATATAGAGCTGAAGTTGGTCCCAGAGCAGAATGCTTACTTAATGTAAAAAATAAAACTTTTTCCTTCTGTGTTTTTTCACAGAGAAAAGAAGATAAATGGTATAAAAGGCTTTTAGTGAAATGGATCTTTTGGGAGGGGGAAGAAAAAACATCCAACAAACCTCATAAATTTATTTTTAACCTCATGTGAATTCAAAACCTTTTAATTAAAACCTAGCAATCAGATTTTCACAGAAATGCTTACAGTTCAAAAGTCAACCACTATGAAAGGCTGCCTCCACTCCTTGTATTTAGTGCTTATCATCTTGTCAGAGGACCAGAGCACAGTAGAGACTGGAGAGGAAAGCCCTTTTCACGATCCATATACAGATGATTTTTTTGTTCAAGTGCACTCTTGTGAGATGATTATACCATTGCATTGGTATGTCACATCATGCCATTCCTCAAGATGAAGTCCTCAACATTCAGTCTGTTTTTTCCCTTTTTCCCATGTAGAAAATGATGACTGTTTAGAAAGGGAAAAAAAATCATGTATTTCCACAAGATTAGCATGACTGTAGTTTCTTTAGAGCAGGTTTCTTTTACTAGCCTGTAATCACCGAGCTGAACAGTCCTCACAGCTTTTTCAAGTTCATATTCAGCACATACAAAATGGCAAGCTTTTTTTGGGCACTGTTGCTCAGATCATTCCCAAGATTCTCCAACTGCTACTACTTCAGTGTCTTAATAAGGCAGCACCATAGCTGGGAAAGACAAGGAGATGGCTTTTCTAAACACTGGCAACACATGGATTCCTTTTATGGTCCAGCTTGCACAGTGGGGTATTCCTCTGAAGGTCAGTGACACGGATTAAAAAATGCTTCCACAGAAGCTTACTTTTTGAGTGCAGGCATCATGTGTCTAGTGCCACATGTTCAGACTGTTCTAAAAAGGAGAAAGAAATAGTTGGGTAGGAGAGTATAGAAAGAGGGGGAACAGCAGAGCCTGAAGTGCTGTGTATTTTGTATTGATGCTATTGCTGCGATCACTGGGGCTGCAGCATGTATTTGTGACTGTCACACAGAGAATGTGTGAGCAAGTGCTGGGCTGATATTTCATAAACAATGCCCCTAAGAAATGCCTCTGTAGGTTTTCAGAGTTCAGATCATCCCATAGTAATACCAAGGGCAAATTTTCATGTCATGGCTACAAATTTGGCTTTTCATTCTCCCAACAAAATGGGATAGAGTTCTAATGACCTTTTCAAGCCAGTGAGTTATGATAGCTGGAGGGTTTGTCTGTGCTGGAATGTCATAAGATGAATTTGTCAAGGAAAAGGTTTAATTCTGCCTACCTTCCCCTTCTCTCTTGTAAAAGCTAGAGAGTCTTTTCTTTCATTAGCATGTAGTTATCTTAGACTGGAGCGTTGCTTAAGTTGCTTCAGGGTTACGGTCTTATTTCTCACCAAAATTTTTCAAGGAATGGTTCAGTCATTTCAATATTCTAACAGGAAGGAATATATTGGTGGTTAAATTAATATGAGAAAACCTCCTACTAAGTAATGAAAATATTATCATGTTTTGTCAGGCCTGAATATACGTACAGAATATATATAAACTGAATGAAGAAAATATATCTTCAAGGTAAACCAGAAACATTTAGGCAAATATAATGGACCTGTAATCTGATATTTTGTGTACTGTAATCTAATTTTTCATCTTGGAGACCAGAATGACTTTTCTGTCACCAACCCATCCTCACTGGTTGTTCTTCTCTCAGCTTGGGCTGTACCCTGTTACTGCTTTTTAAGCCAAATTCTAATTACTAATATGGTACCTATTAAACTATGATGATAAGGAAAGACTTCAACTTTGTCACCAGCTCTGACACTTTGAGTAAGAGAAGCGCTTGAATGTGTTGTTTTGGTGACTCACATCTTAAAAGTCTAACTTTCTTAATCTGTTTCCCTGTTGCTTTGCTGGCTCCGTCCTGATTTCACCTATCATGTTCATGTCATACTTACAATTAGATCCTGATGTACTGACTATGATATCAATATAGGTCTTGCATGCTTGTGGTTATGCTGACTTTGGAGGAAATGGGACTTCTCAGTCAGTTGGCTGCACGGTTTTTTGCTGGATATAGTATCTTGCTTTGAGGAGATAAAGGCATAAATACACAGAAGTGAAGCAAACATCACAAAACATCATCAGCAGTTTAGCTGATGAAAGTTTCTAAACTCCTGTCACTGCTTGCAGATAATAGAATAATTCTGAAATTCAAGCAATTATTAATGAATATGTTTTAAAACAAGATAGATCTAGGAGGAAGGGGTTTGCTGTGAGTTAAACTCAGAAGATCCATTTATCAGGCTATGTCATACCTTCATAGCTATTCAGACTGAATCCTGTTTTCAGTGGTTGTACACATTTAGTAATTACTCTAGGTTTAAGGGATTGGTATAACTGAGGGTAGAGAACGTCAGTCCTGTCCCCATTATACTGCTGGAAAAAAATATTGGTAAGTTGTCTCGGTGACTAAAAATTACTTTTCTGTCACCAACCCATCTTCATTTATTTATTGGTTGTTCTTCCTTCAATTTGGGCTGTATGTACCCTGTCATCAGTTTTGAAGCCAAATTCTTTATAAAAGTCAATAGGGAGTCCTGCGCAAAGGGAAATGACATAATGTTGCCCTTTAGTCCTACCTACAGAGCAGCAGACTTGGGGAACATGTGCATTTTCTTTATTACCAAGCACTGAATTTACAACATGTGTTCATTTTCTATTGACATCCGGCAGCTACCTCATACATTGTAAATTGGACCACTCGTATTCAAGACAATTGTTTTTAATAAAAATATTCTGAATGTTGTCTTTATTCGGATTACATATCGTAAATGTTGTTGTTCAGTACTCAAAGGTAAATAATTTTAATGGGCAACATTGGGTGTTGGTAGCCAAAAACATTTCCTTGTCCCACTGGAGTAAATGATTTTGTAGGCTGCCGCTTTTTACACAAGCAGTAACTGCATTTTGCTAGAGATATGTGTCTATAGTTTGTAGAACACTTTTGATACAGAAGGTGCTTCTGCCAATATAAGCTATTATCATGTGAACTGTCAGCTTTTACAGGTTTAAAATTAACACTTTTTTTAATAGGACAACCTCTTTGCTAGTTAGAATTTAGACTCTTTAAACCTTAAATACTTAATTAGATGAAGTAAGGATGTAAACATAAACATAAAGAAATCTGTCCAGAGTAGATTGCTTGATAGGTAGATGAAAGTGATTCGTTGTGTTGGGAATAGTAATGCCATTTTTACTGCGTTTACTCCTTTCACTCCTTTCTTTAGCACTGTAGAGCATCTCATAATGTAAGCTACTTTATACATCCCGATACTCAGAACATTGGAGATCTTGTCAATTATTTACTTGTCAGTTATTTACTCAATGTAAATCCCTCCATCATCCTTGTAACGTGGTAGTGCTGTTGCTTTAGCTTTGCCAGTAGGGAGCGATGAGGGACTCAGAACAGCCAAAAACCTATCAAAGGGTATGTATGAATGCTTTTTGATTGCTTATTTTTTTATTATATCTTCTCCAAGCTGCAGCTGCAGAATTTGGAGAATGATGCAGATATCACCCAGGCCCAATGTGCAGACCATTTTTAAAAGGAGAAGCCATGAAAAGAAGCTTTAGTTACAGACTTCAGAAGTCCTCCTCTATACATTTTAAACTCTGTGGAGATTTGCCCACCTCACTTACATTTAATAAGAACTCTATATATTTTATTGGGGGGAAAATTGTATACAGAGCCATTGCTTACCCCTGCCGCTCACTGTTGACTCTTGGGTGTTGGTAGGGAGATACTGCAGTTCATGTGCTGATGATTCCCCCTGTCAAGGAAGGATATAATTACCTTGACAGCCTGATAATGTTGGAGTTACTGACTGTTGGGTGGCTGACACTGAGATGGCATGAGATGATTTGCAAAGGATACAGGGTTTTTATGGAGCAACTCTACTTTATTCAATAAACACTTTCAGAAGCTGTAGCACCTTCTCGTAGCCCCTTTCTTCTGGATTTTGGGACGTTTCACCTGGTATAGCTTTTGTTTAAGAGCAGACTGAAGAGTCTTTTAAATGCTTGTGCAAGCTTTAGAGTCACATCTTGAAAGGCCAATGGATAGGGTACTTTAATATGTTGTGGAGCTTCTGCGTGAGAGAAGGACATGGAAGACATCTGGAGACTTGTTCTGGCCAAAACTAATAAACATAATGCTTATGTTTTGGGGAAAGCAATCAGAAAATAGGGCAGGAGAAATACCAGATCCTTTGACTGAAGGTACTCTTCTGCCATTTCTGCACTGGATTCATCACCGGGGATAGCAGCTATGGCCATATCAGATTAATATTTTTTCTGCTGTTTTTTTTTTTTTTTCCTTAAACCAGAGCCATGTCCCTTTTTCTTTTGAATGTGCCTTTATCATCATAGGTTTAGGCTGTCATAACATATTTTACTTCAAGCTCCATCTTTAATCACTCAGTGGCAGACCTGGGAATAGAAGACATGTCTCAGCCACGGGACCCCGTATCTCTCTAAGGCAGAGAACAACTGTGAGCTTTCTTACAGAACAGCCTGCTCTGCAGTTTGCTTGCAAGCTGCATTTTCATAAACTAGGGCAAATGCTGCTTCACCTTACGAGTCTCAAAAGACATAGAACTGCCTGCAATCTTGTTTAGGCAGAAGAGGGGAATGTGGCAGTTGAGTGAATGTTGGGAACAGATAATAAATTAAGATTTCTAGGGGGAAAAAAAAAAGTTGCTCAACTCCATTTGCTAGACTTCCTCCTTTCTAGCCTCATTTCCCATTATTTATCAATTAAATATATTGGTAGTAGTGGGCTGCTGACCACGGAACTGGGGAGAGAATGGGATAATAGTTGTTGTCCTGTTGCAAAAGCCATGATATTTGATACCAGAAAAAATGAGAGTCAGATGTACATGATGCTGTTGAGTTGCCACTGGTAGAACAGAATGTACTGTACTTTTCAGCTATGGTTGTTATTGTGTCTAAAAGCATATACTATGACTGAAATATGGATGTCAGCCTGTCGCACTTGTGTCTTTTATAGGCTCCTCATTATGTTGCTAAACTCAGAGCAATAGATTAGACTACCATTAAAATTCCATGTCTCAAACCAGCTTATTTTTCTGCACAAACCTTCCTCAGCTTCCACTGAGAGTTACATGCAAATGCAGTCTTATCACTCAGGTACTCAAAGATGCCTGTTTGCTCTTCCTTCTGTCAGCAAAATTTATATTGATTTCATCATTACAAAAACTGGATGAAATGCTTGTATGCTTGTTTTTCATGAAAATCTTTATGGGTAGAAGCTTTTGGTGATGGGGAGCTAAAAAAGTGTGATGAAAACTGAGAAAGTTTGTCCCAAACTCTTTCACAAATGAAACTGAGAGGGAGAGGGGGAAAGTTGTACATTTCCTTCAAGGTGACAATGAGTGGCTCTGGTTTTCTCCAGATGGAGAACACTATCTGAACTGGTAAACTGAGCTGTGAACCTGGTGTCCAGAGAGGGCTGGGACACAGGGCAAAGTGGTGGTTCTGGAGGAGGGCATAAGGGGCTGATGTTATCATGTGAAACTTGTGCTGCTGCAATGTAAATTGCTTTGTTGCTTGGCTCCTCTCCTCGGCACCAACTAAATCGTGCTTAGCAACTCCACTTTTGCTGCTTGTTGTATTAAACTTCAAATCAGTGTTTTTTCAGTACTATTTGGAGCCACAAATTGGAAACCAGCACCAAATATTTAAATTAAATATGAACTTGAAATATGAACTAGTTTAAGCTGTTATTCATTTAATGAACTGCAACTCAGTCAAAATAATTACTTTTAAAAGTCTTCTTTAAATTCAAATCTTAACTTGAATTGAAGGAGCCAAACTGAAACCAAAGCAAAGCTGAGCTGAAAAATATACGTTAGTTGAACTTTATGATCAGAACTGCGTTGCAAATTTGCTTACATATATGGAGTGAAGGGAAAGACCTCTGCTCTGAAATTCTTGCAGTCTTAATTAACACAGGGTGTGCACAGCTGATTGACAGTGAAATGGCAGAACATGCAGTTAGGCAATTACAGATAGCACAAACTGTGGTCACAACTCATCAATTAAATGTGGATGGAGTCATTAGCAAATGTGACCCAGACACAGTGATTGCACTGAAAGACAAACTTTATAGGGAGACCTGAAAAGGGACAAAGCAGGATCTCTCTTACCTGCCTTTATACTCCAAGATGTAACTGCTTACCTGGAGCCAGGAGATAAACAGAAGGATTCAGTTCCTGGCAGGGAGTTAAGGTGGGCTGTTGGTCATTCTGTTAGACCCATCTAATGTGATACATGCATTTTATCAGGTACAGGTGGTGGGGTCCCTTATCCCTACTCATCACAGGTCTACCCTGCCCTGAACAAAAACATACCAGCAGTATCTGCAATATGGTATCATGAGTTACCTCAGTGAAGCCTCCAATGGAATGCCTAGCTCAAAGCTGATTGCAACCAAAACAGGAAGAATATATGCTGGCAAGTACGGGGATTGATCGGACCATTTAGTCTGATCTAGGGAAAAGATTTAAAAATGGAAGAACAGACTAGAAAGAAGAATAAGTTTTTAAAGCATCTCCTGTGAATTGAGTTGCTGGCACATGACTCTGCCCCAGCTTGTTTCCCAGTGGTGCAGGATTTTATCTGTGGTGGGGAGGTCCTAACACAATTCCTCCCTGGAGCCTGGCTCCAGGCTCCTGGTGTGTTAGAGCTCCTGGACAACCAAGCAGGGGCTGAGAAACTTGCACACTCTATTTCAGCTCAGCACCTTGCCTTCCTGATGCTTAGGTGTTGGCCCGTATAAACATAGGTACTTGGCCTGTGATAAATGTACCAAGGGTTTTTTTCTTCCCTTCCTTGAATGCTTAAAGCTCCATTATCAGTATGCAGGAAAGCCATGTTTAGGCTGAGTTGGAAACAGGTACCAAGAAGGCTAGCTGATGCAAGAGCGGTTTATTTTAATTTTAATAGTTCTTTAAACGGGTTCTGCATTTGTATATAGCTCCTTTGTTGGAATAAAAATCTTCCTTGGAGGCTACCAGACAGCTATAAATAGCTGTCGTGAGTATTTATGATGAGAATAATCTCAGGAGAAGGTATTTTTAACTTTGCACATTGTTTAGAGTAGGAAATTCTTTTAATGCCCTCTTTTTCCATTCCCAGTGCCATTAGCTTTTCTCCACCCCCTCTTATGATGTGTGCCTTGCCCTTTCTTTCTCTCTCTTATTTCCTTTAAGGTTCAAAGTTACAGCCAATCTGCTCCAGAGGCAGACTTGAGTTTATTTCTTTTTTTTTAAGGAAAATGCTAACTTTGGCCTTTTGTGACTCTGGGGAATTCAGTTCATTTCATGGGGCTATCAGAATGTAAACAAGATATCTCACTAGGCTGTCACTGTAAATTGGGTACTGAATGAGCACTTTATTTCTCTTGCACGTGGAACTAATGCGCTTTTTAGAATAACAGTGGCCAATCTATTTTATACTCCCACAGAAAATATACCACTCTTTTTTTGCAAGTTTGTGAGAGCTGCTACTTGTACCAATACTCAAGTTAATGCTAGACTGAAAAAAAAAAAAAGGCATTATGCTGAATTATAATGGTTACTTAAAAATATGGTTCCCAGCAAAGCCTGTTCTCACACAAGTCAATAAATAACTGCAATCTACAAAATTGTCAAATATGTGTTAACTTGAGAGAAAGTGCTGTGTAGACAATGGGCCAGATTAAAAGCAGGTAGAATCTGACACAATTTGAAGTGCAGCCTTTGAAAGAAGTTGACCTGCTAACAGTTGTGCAATCTAGTCAGGCCTTTTTTTAATTTTCCAAGATTGTTTTTAATCTTAAAAGAGACTGACACATGCAAAGCCTAACAGCTGATGAGAATTAGTTACGTTCTAGATAGGGGAAGCCTAGATTGTCAGTATGAAGGTTTAACAGATTATTTGACAGCCAAAAGTAGGTGAGATACGTCCTGTCTAGCAAGTCAGATTTTACAACTTATTTCAGTACCTTGTGAAATTGTCTTTGAAGTCTCTGATCTCTCATGGGACCCAGCAGAAGACAGTGTGCTCTCGAAAATGTGACCCAAGCTCCCTGCTACTGCCAGCAGCCCCAGAGCATCCTTTAAGCCCTTTGAGGTGATGATTTGGGGGGTTTTGCAGATGGACGTTTCAAGCCTCTTTTTCTCTGCACACTACATAAAGATAGGATTTGTGGCCTGTGACCCACCCGCCCTTGTTTGTAAAATGGTGCTTTTGCCTTCATGGGAATTATGTTTGGGTTTTTGACAGCTCATGCGACTATTAATTTCACTATTATATTTGTGTTTACCACATAAATATGTAGGTAGATGTATACACATAGCCTGCAGGTTCGAAACACTAATGTGTTGGAGGCAAGGGCTTGTGGCCGCACAGCCCACTTACTGCATTAATGGTTAAAGAAAAGAAATGGGCAGATGTAGTGGGTTCACCTTAGCCAGATGCCAGGTGTCCACCAAGCTGCTCTATGATTCCCCTTCCCGGCTGGACAGGGGAGAGAGAATAAGTTGGAAAATGACTTGCGGGTTGAGATAAAGCAGTTTACTAAAGCAAAAGCGGAAGCTTGCACGCGCAAAAGCAAAGTGGAAAATAGCAAGGTTTATTCTCTAGTTCCCGTCAGTAAGCGATGGCTGGCCGGGTCCTGGGAACTAGGGCTTAAGCGATGTGTAGTGGTTTCTTAGGCAGCCATTGGAAACAAGGAATGCCCCCTTCCTCCTCCTCTCCTTAGATTTTATATCTGAGCTGGCGTCATATGGTGTGGAATATCCCTTTGGTTAGTTTGGGTCAGCTGGCCTACTTGTGTCCCTTCCCAGGATCCCGCCCTCAACTGTGGAAGGAGTGTTACAGTACTGATGCTGTGCTCAGCAGCAGCTAAAACACTGGTGTGCTATCAACAGCTTTCTAGTTATCAATGCAAAACATAGCACTGTGGCAGCTGCTGTGGGGAAATGAACTCCATCTCAGCCAGACAGGAGGACAGGAAAACTCACACAAAACCTGCTCAGTGAAGAGTGAACCTTGATTTGGCCTGCTGAGTGAGCAATGTCATGTTCACAAAGATCAGGGCTTAATTTCCCATGTGTAATGTTGTTTGCTTGGAGAACAGAAGTTATTAAACATTGCTATTAAACAGAAAATTTTACTTTTGTAATTGTGTAAATGTTAGGGAAACATGGTTGCTGCTTGATGAGGTTGAGTGCTTGCTAGAGGAACTGTGGTATATTTCAAGTAGACCTACAAAAGGGCTAGGACCTTCTGCCCAAATGCAGCTGATGACTTACACCATGCAGATTTTTGGAGTCTTGAAAGTTCTTTGCTAAAAACCATCAACAATCCACCTGGACAAGAGCAGGCCTGGGAAGTACAATGGGGAGTAAGCAGTAGGCTCAGCTACCCTGGGGGAACTCCTGTCCTGTGCAGGCAAAATCCAGGGGAAACAGGAGCTACCAGATAGAAGCAGGCCTTGGTTTTGTGCCAAGGGTCAGTACCAGCCATGTTACTCCAGCAGGGAGGCCAGAAACCACTGGAGGTCAGCTAGAAAAAAGGTGATAGGTTGCAGCCTCACTGAAGTCTTGACTCCCAAGCCAAGACAGCAGGGTGTGTTCTGAATAGAAGTTTTCTGCATGTACCATAGCCTTGATTGAGAGGCAGCTTTGCTGAGTTAGCTGGCAAGGGTGCCAGGTGTAATGAGTCCGGTAAAACCTGGCTGCAAACCACCAAATTTCTTATATTCTCAGTTTATGGGATGTAGTCAAATGATTTCTTTCACAGTTACCTTGCCTATCTTATCTGATGAAACTGTGGCTTTATTTGATCTTAGTATTTTTCTCCTTTCTCTGTTGTCTAGAATGTGACTAGATCAAATTTCCCTCTTCTGTCATGACCATTAGTAGCGTAATTTTTTTTTTTACATGAAGATTTTTTTCAAAAATAAAATCTCTCCCAGTCTGTAGTTACATAATATTCAAGGTCACAGTAATCACAACAGAATCTGCCTCACTTAGTAGGACTGTGCTCATGGAAATGAAAATGCCCCAGCAGGATTTTTTGCAGGATTTTGCTGCAAAACACATAATTCATGAGACTTGATCCATGAGAGATGATGCCATTTTTAGGCTTATTGTATTGAGCTGTTTAGTATCTTAAATTTTTTAGTAGTGAGGCAGAAATAAAAAGCATTTGGGCCTCTTCTTTCAGAGCATAAGGAAAAACATTGCTATTCTATGAATATTCTAAGTGGCTTTGAATCCAAAATGGCATATAATTAAAACTTGCCATATATATAGGTGTACAGGGTCTTCCCAGAGATGTTTTGTATTATCATTCCTTGTGGTCTCTCTTTTTCCTCCCTTATGTCTTCTCAGCCCCACAGTCCTCCATCCCTAGTTCACAATCATCCTCACAGGTATTATTCATGTCAGAGGAAAAGCTTTAATGTGGTGGAGGAATATGATCTCCACACAAAAGCTGTGGGTGGAGGAATGGTGATCTAGGGGAAAGCTGACCAGCTGCAGAACTCATGTCACTTTCTTAATTCATATTTTTCCATTTCTGATATTCTTTGTCCTCTATCCAGGATGGCTGGGAATGTATTTTGTCTTCGAAAATTGTGAGGCCATAGGTGATGATTTTCAGAGAATATCAGGACAACAAATTTGGTGCGAATTTCATTGGAAAAATAATTTATTACCGAAAGAATCTCCTATTCATGTGTCTCCTGACATGAAAATACAACTAAGCCCTCAGTATTGAAAAATATAAAGTAAACAAAGAGCTGTGTCCATTCACTTTCTGCTTATGGGCTCCCCTCCATGAAGTAAACATATAGGATGTGATTGCCTGGGGACAGTATCATCAGTGAAGCTGCACAAAGACTGAATTTGTCTTGACCTTTGTCAGGAGAAGTCTTGCATAGCTCCTTGTCAAAGGGTGACTTCAGCAGACACATAGCCACTGTTAAAATATAGCCACTGCTTGATCAAATCTTTTGTTTAAAGTCTTTGAGAGCAATTAAGACTGGTAATGGTTAATATAACAGTTGTGTGGTAAGAATGTGTGCTACAGATATTCTTCTGTTGGTCTATATGGGGAAGAGCAAGAAGAACTTTTCTTGGTTAGTGTTATCTCATAGAATCATAGAATCATAGAATTCACTGGGTTAGAAGAGACCTCCGAGATCATCAGGTCCAACCCTTGATCCAACCCCACTGTGATTACATCTTAAAAACCTCCAGGGACACTGAATCCACCACCTCCCAGGGTAGCCCATTCCAATGTTTGATCACTCTCTCTGTAAAGAACTTCTTTCTAATATCCAACCTAAACCTCCACTGGCATTCTTACCATAACAGGGTTTTCTCCATTGCTCTGTGCTTGATTTTTATAGACAGTCATGTACAATGACATATGCCAGATTGACACAAAATAATATGCATTGTATGTGCAGGGGATACTATTATAAGCATGGATCTTGTATATATACATGTATCTATAGCCAGCCACAATGTACAATTATTTCTGAATGGTAGTTGCACTGGTAGTTTTGTGTTCTTCTCCTCTGGATAAAAGCTACCCTTCCTTATTCAGTTTTTGCAGGCTTGAAATTACTAGCCTGTGCTCGTTTCGGTTTTGGTTGTTTTGTTGGGCAGGAACCGAATACTTTGTATAACTTTCAGAATCTTTGTAGTAATTTTTGGAAAGAGAACCTTTTTCATAGAATCATAGAATCATGGAATCAACTGGGTTGGAAAAGACCTCCAAGATCACCAAGTCCAACCCTTGACTCAAAACTGCCCTCTTTACTAGACCATGGCACTAAGTGCCACATCCTGTCTCATCTTAAAAACCTCCAGGGACACTGAATCCACCACCTTCCGGGGCAGCCCATTCCAATGTCTGATTACTCTCTGTAAAATCTCTTCCTAATATCCATCCTAAGCCTCCCCTGGCAGAGCTTAAGCCCGTGCCCTCTTGTCCTACTGCTGATTGTCTGGGAGAAGAGATCAACCCCCATCTGGGTACAACCTCCTCTCAGGGAGTTGTAGAGAGTGATGAGGTCTCCCCTGAGCCTCCTCTTCTCCAGGCTAAACAACCCCAGCTCCCTCAGCCTGTCCTCATAGGACTTGTG
>VXAW01010003.1:140049-166947 GCA_013399735.1 Tyrannus savana
TGTCAAAGGCTTTGCTGAAGTCCAGGTAGACACATCCACAGCCTTCCCCTCATCCACCAGGTGTGTCACCTGATCATAAAAGAAGATCAGGTTGTCAGGCAGGACCTGCCCTTCCTAAACCTGTGCTGGCTGGATCTGATTCCTTGTCCATCCTGTAGCTATTGTGTGATTGCCCTTAGGATGATTTGCTCCATATGTCAGCCTGACTTCAGCCAGGCACTTAGGTCAGGCTGACAGACCTGTAGTTTCCCGAGTCCTCCTTCCAGCCCTTTTTGTGGATTAGCATGACATTCCCCAACTTCCAATCATCTGGGACCTCCCCAGTGAGTCAGGACAGTCGGTAAATGATGGAGAGCTGCTTGGTGAGCCCTTCCACCAGCTCCCTCATCACCCTTGTGTGGTTCCCATCTGGTCCCATAGACTAGTGAGGATCCAAGTGGCTCAGCAGGTCACTAACTGTTTCTTCCTGGATTACAGGGGGGCTGTTTGGCTTCCTGTCTCTGTCTAGCAGTTCTGGAGGCCAGTTGTCCTGAGGACAACCTGTCTTACTGTTGAAAACTGAGGCAAAGAAGGTGTTAAATATGTCAACCTTTTCCTCATCTTTGCTGACTATATTCCCACTCATGTCCAACAAAGAATGGGGATTTTTCTTGCCCCTCCTTTTGCTATTGATCTCTTTGTAGATACACTTCTTGTTATCCCTAACAGAAGTGGCTAGATTGAGTTCAAATTGTGCCTTTGTCTCTCTAATTTTCTTTCTGCATGACCTAACTATATTCCTACACTCTTCATGAGTAGCCAGCCCTTTTTTCCATAGTCGGTAAGCTCTCTTTTTCCCCCCTAGTTTCCTTTAAATTTCTCTGTTCAGCCAAGCTGGCTGTCTTCCCTGCTGGCTCACCTTTTGGTACACTGGGACAGCCTGCTCCTGTGCATTGCAAGGTTCTAACTCCTACTTCTGAAAGTGTTTCACTTTTAAGTGAGGTAAGTGCTTTTGGAGAATTTCACGTAAGTAATGATTCTATTATATATTAAAGATAATAGGAGAAAAAGCTGAGAGTAACTTGTTGGAAGTGGTATTGGTAGAGCATGCTGTAGGTTGAAGTAAACCACAGAGCTCTCTTTAGGCTTTGACTGTTTATCTGCTTTAGAAATGTTTGGTCTTCCTTTCTTTGTGATATTTTGGCACATCACATGGATGAGAACCACAATAATTGCTACTTAGTTTAGCAAGTTTACTTTATAAATTGTAACTTATAAGGTGATGCCTGTAGAAAATAGTCCTTTGGCCATCTCTCCGCTAAACGAATTTCTAAGAAAGGGAAGAGAATCTCTCTCTCCTGTTTGATGTTGAATGTATGGCTGTGATGCTGCCTGGTCTTTATATATACCACGCAACACCCACTCCTTTAGCTGTGCTGTTAAGGAAGGATCATGAAGCATCTGTCCCTCAGCTAGAAAGCCAGAATGCAGGAAATGCCTTTGCTTGTAGCATTTGCCAACTGTGGTTTCTGGTATGTTGGTGGGTGGATCCAGAACATGGCCATCTCGATAAGAAAATGCCTAAATCCAGGCCCGTTCATCAAAGGATCATTATCTTTTGTTTCAATTAAATGTAGAGTTTCTAAAAACAAAAATGCACCATACTCCTCTTAGAATCACCTCTTAAGCCTTGTCATGTGCGCTGGGAGTAGTGAGGCCACAGTTAAGTATCAGACTTATCTTCCCAATTGAATCAATTTTCCTTGACTTTCTCCAAAGAACTTTGTATCCCCTGAAATTTTGCATGTCATATCTTACCACAGATGAGAGAGTTTTTTTCTGGAAATATTTTAGAGGAAAAGTAACAAAAAAGTTTATAATGTATAAAAAAATTGTCCCTCTTGATTTTGTAAATTATAAAAATGTAACTACAAAAACTGTCTCCTGTGTGGTGAATATTATTAATCATCTTTTTCCTCCTAAGGAAGAATGGAAAAAGAAAACATCCCATAGTTTGATTGGGTTATTTGAGAGGTATATTGTCTAGGTTTTGTGGTTTTGAGAAGTACATTTTTAAAAAATGTATTTGGGATTCAAATAGAAGGTTGTGGACAAAGTTGGGTTTTGGAAAGAGATTGCATTCAAGAAGATTGCATGTTTGAATGATACTGATAGGAATAAAAGGCCAGCGAAGGATCACAGTATGCTTGTTTCTTTTCTATAATTTCTTATACTCCCTAAATGTCTGCTATCTACTATTCTTTGGATTCAGAACTGGTCCAGGCCCGTTGTTTTTTTATAAGATCTCAGATGTTGCAAATGTTGGTTTAAGTCCCATCAAGTGATGCAGGAGTCTTTGTCCACGATGGTGTTCAGAGAGGTAGGACCTGTTTTGGTCCTTTCCCTGTTGTTGAGGGATGCATCTCCACTGACAATTGCTCAAAGCCCGTGGAACCACAGTTCAGGGTGAAGCCCACTCCACCACAAATGTTTCTCCCAACTGCGTATTTCTGGTCTGCCTTAGCTACATAAATACACAAGCTACCACTGTGTGGGGTCACGGTTCTGTTTTTCTGCCCCACAGGTTGCACACACCACTGCCAGGTCCTCCTTGCATGTGAGGACAGGTGACTGGGACCACATGGGTGATGAGGAAGGGAGCAGAATGTCCTGTGGGTGGCATCCCCTTGGGATTGCCACCTCAGTTACACTGTTGCCCGCAGGCTGCTCAGCCTTGCTGTGATGAAGGAGCCTGCTCACCTGTTACAAATCCTATGATGTCACAACACTAGAAGTGAACACATTAAGTATTCACCTAGGATCTATTTGATTACACAGTGTGTTGTATCAGTGTATTTGGCGGTTTTAATGAGCATAACAGAAGTATGCAGCCTGGCTGCTTTTCCCCTTTCTAAACACAATGGGAAAGTCCAAAGATCCTTGATTGATTACAGAGCCCTTTGGAGACTTCAGAAGCCCTCACTGAGATAGCATCTGGCTTATCAGAGCCTGAAAGCCAGAGTCTTTTCAAGATTTTCAACATTAAAAAAGGTTTTTCTCAATAGTTGTTAGCTTACTTGTTATCAGACTGCAACAAATTTCAATTAAATGAATGGTTTAATGCTTCCATTCTGCTCTTAGATTCTACCTTGGCATTTGGAGTGGATGGGATTATTCTACTTTCTTTGAATCCTGAAATCTGCTTAGTTTTAAGCTCAGAATTTCACAGCAGCTGCAGTGTACATGAATGAATTCTGAGGAAAAAGCTGCAAAGTTTTCTTAAAAAAAAGTTCTTAAGTATTAGAAATGCTTGAAACTCTGCCAAGTTTCTGAAAATACTTGTGATTTCCTTCATACTTTTCTGAAATGTTTATTGGAAACATGTTTTTAATATTTTTGAAGGGTTTTAGCAAATTACAATTTCTAGTGGCCGTTTTATTGAGATATTGCTAGTTATTACCATGAAAACCTTGACATGTCAGTCAGAAGCTCTCTAAGTGCAAAGATGGTACCCTAAGAATGGGTCTGTAGTTACCTATGCTTTTGAATGACAGAAAATGCCCATTTTCTGAATGTAAATTGTTTAGATTGTAAGGGTAATTTCCTGTTATAATGACTTATTTTAGGAGGCAGGTTGTAATACTGCATATGCATTAATCTCTCCTGAACCTCTAAATTCCGTAAGAGCACATGGAGGAGGAATTCCTGGAATACTTCCCATCCTATAAAATTTATTCATAAAATCTGATGCTCTGAAGCCTTCTCTTGGGTTACAAAACATCAACAGGGCATGAAAATATACCCACAGCTCCAGAGCTTAGGCTGCAACTTTTGGCAGACCTTGGAGGGGAGGTTCGCCATTGGAAAATGAAAATTATTTTTCTTTGAAGTTAGTGGTTGATAATTCTCTATGCAAGCTATACTGCTGCCAACTCTTTTGAGAGCTACTTAATTTAAATCTTCTTGAAGACAAGTCCATCAGCTATTTTGCAGAAAGTGATATTTCTCTTAAGCCACTTACTGACAGTTTTTGCATCTTAATATGAGGAACTGAGTGGAAAAGGGAGGCTACTAGTTAGTTGCAAATTGCAGGGAATGCAAGCCCATCCCAGCCAGTGAGAGCTGATAAGGACTTCTTTATGTTTAGTAGTGGCAAGGGGGATTCTCATGTTCTTTGCACAGCAAAAGAGCAGCTGAGGTTCACACCCTTTCTTCACCATTTTGTAACATGCCAAAAAAACTTTACTGTCTAGGGCAGTTTTGACAAAGATGTATTTTTGTAAGCAAACCAAATCCCAAAGAACGCTGTGCAGTGACATGGGAGACCTCGGACAATTGTGTAGGGATGCGGAGCAGCTGACGGTTTTGTGCTCTCAGGGAGGACCCAAGGTGCTGCATAGGTTCTGGGGGTTCGTCTGTGCTCAGCAGATCATCAGAGCTCAGAGGACCTCCTCACATGCTGTTACCTGTCTGGTTAGCAGTTCTGATGCTGAAGAGTTGAGATCTGTGGTCCAAGGCTTCCTATCCACAGTGCCTGCTGATGGCCATGCTGGGGCCAGGCTTGGGAGGCACTGGGCTGGGGTGCTTGTTTGTAATGGTGCTGGCACTTGTTTCCACACAGGGTAGCAGGGTAGCCTGGATGATGTCTGGAGCCTTGAGCAGATGGGACTGCCTAGAGAGATCAGGCCCTTCAACATGGGTTTTAGGGTGTACAGTATAGATGGGAAGAAATCGTGGTCTTATGGGTTTGCTCAGACCTTGGCCTCTCCTGATAGTGTAAGAGAGCCGTTTTCCAGGAGAAGCTAGAAGTAGATATGGAGTGCCTTAGAGTTGTTCCCTTGGCATTGTCACTAAATCACAATAGATTTCAAGTACTTCAATAGCAAAATAAGTATTAGCATGTGAGTATGCAGAGAAATAACTATATATACATATATATAGTTAGATCTTTTATTACACTGGAGTAGTTTGATTCCTCACATCATTATGTCTTGATGCATTTGCTGTAATGCAAATATTGAACATTTATCAGAGGATCACAGAATCAATTAGGGTGGAAAAGACCTCTGAGATCAAGTCCAACCTATGACTGAACACTGATGTCAGCTAGACCATGGCACTGACAGTGACTCCACCAACTCCCTGGGCAGTCCATTCCAATGTCTAATCATCCTCTCTGTGAAGAAATTCTTCCCAATGTCCAATCTAAACCTGGTGCAGCATAAGGCTATGCCCTGTGCCATGGTGATTTCATTTTACTCTCTTGATGCCCTTTTATGTTTATTACCATACAATAAATTACTTTTTTGCTGTTGTTGTTTAAAGACCCCGCAGTGCAGAAAGCAATGGCTGTACGTGGCAGAGCCCAAGCTGCCTGCCTGCCTGCAGAGGGCAGAGATGAATTCTTCGATGCTGGGAGAGCTTTGCTGAATGGGCCAGGTGCATTAGTGTTTGCCTTTTTTTTTATTTTTCCCCATTGCTTTCCTCTAAAACATTAAGCATGAGCTATGGCTGGAGGCAAGAATCCAGCCTTGATGGAGTGCCTTTCTGATTTGATATGACAGGCCTTGTGAAAGTTTAAGCCTTGATCCTTTGTTGCTTTCAAGAGGGAAATCCCATTAGATAACAACTGTACAGATGAGACTGGAAGATTTTGTGTTTAAATTTCTCTAAGACATGAAGAACATAAAAAAAGAAGCATTTTTTTATGTGTGGTTTTCTTTTGGTCTCCTTCAAGAAAGGAGAATTTTTGGTAAAATAGATGTTAGATGTATCCTGTTTCTTGAATAATCCACAAAATGATACATTTATAACATGGTTTAATTTCATATTCAGTTCCTCCTGGAAGAAGTTGGCAAGGGTTGCTGCAGAGGGAGAATAAGTTTGATGTGTTGCTATATCCTCTTGGAAATTGAAAATGGATTGGGACAGGAGTGCTAAGGAGATTTCTTAGCACAAGTTGTGAGTCTAAAAGTTAAGGTAGAGATTAGCATGCTGAAGAAACCTCTGTTGTGAACCACAGAAGTGAAAGGGGTAATGGAGGCAGTTCAGATCCATTTCTTGCCAGTTTGCTAAAGTGGATTTGAATGAAATTGAATGTATAACTACCCCCTAATTTCCAAAGCATTTTTGTGTGGGTTTAGCAATCTGATTCCTGTCAAACCTAATGACTGTCATATTGACGCATATACCAGACAATATTTAGAAAATTTGGGGAAGTTATTTTGGCAAGCAAGAAAAAAAAGCAGCTCTTTTTCAATATGCGTTCCTATAGGAATCAGAAATACTGAAGAAGGGGAAAAAGCATACTGATGTGTTGACCATCTAACAAAAATCATACTGTAGTGGTCCTTTTGTGGAATGTTTTTTGAAGTTTTCTGCTGGCTGGAGGCTTTTGAAGGAAAGAAAAGACTCATCTTCTGTCTTGAATTAACTTAGTTAATGATTAACAGAACAGTGCAATATGTGTGGTACGTTTTAATTAAATCACAAGAGGCATGATTTTAACAAGGTTTTAGTTTCACTTTGAAATTTATTAAATAAACTGACACTGTTTGTTCTCTGAAAGTTATTGGGAGCATCCGGTTAATTGGTAATCCCTACGAATCTAGTGAAATAAAGCTGTTTCCAAAACACCTAAGGGCCATTACCAGGTATTAAAAATTATTGGTCCAGTCAGACAGGGGTATAACTAATCTTTAACCTGCACGAGGCAGGGTCCTGGTCTGAGAATCCAATTTCAAATTTTCAAGCAAAGTTCAGAGTTAACAAAGGCTCAAACTGAGTATTTCTAGTTGAGATTTGCATTTTGAATACCTCTGAGCTGTTCAGCTGCCATAAGATGTTGAATAGTCACTGCCTTTGGTGGAATTCATATGGCTTTTTCTAGCTGAGTTTATTGGGTTGTTTGTGAAGTGAGATCCTGACGAGGGATTGGTTGTTGTTCACCAGTAAAATAAGATAGGAGCTTTTGGTCCAGGAAGGTTCCCATAAATTGGCCCAGCAGGAAATGCTCTTCTCCTTCCAGGCCTGTGTGCATATGCGCCTGTGCACACATTTATATGAACTCTTCCAGCAGAGAAGGATCAAATACGAAGCCTGGACTGGGGTCATGGCTTCAGACTGAAGCAAGACAGTGGATGCTCTTGCTGTTACTTGGTGGCACACAAAGGGTGAACAGACCTACACTTCACACTTGTTGAGTTTACTGTTGTTTACTGGGCTGTCTGTTAAGGAGCTTTGGTTTAGGCTTCCACCTATGCCTGCTCAGCAGTAAAATCAAAGCATAACCTGTTTTGGCTAGAGATGCATCCATCATATATGTTTGTAGCACACCTACCATTGTGTGGTTCTTTCTGGCTTTTGTGGCTAAGCTTGAAGTGAATAGTGATGTTTGGAGCATGCCTGCTAATATATTAATAATAACATTAATAATTTAATATAAAACTTGTTATTGAAATTAACTTTTGCCAGAAACAGTTGAGGCAAAGAGAACTTACGTCTACATTATTGGCAGCTCATACAGCTTTCTGTTTTGTGGGCTCTGCAAGTATTACTTTACATGGCTGCAAGTAGAAGCCCTACAAGTCTGGGCTCTGAGTATTATCCTTTGCACTGATAAAGCTGAAATTTATTCATAGCAGTTATAGCAAGCTACAGTTCAGGTATAAATGTGAGACAGCAAACTTTAAAATTTGTGAGCCAAAATAATAGTTTGCTTTTTATTGCTGTGAGAATTAGTATGTTTCCCTGAAATACATAAAGCACAAAAAAACTGGGGGGGAAGTGTGTGGAGAAATGGTGTCCTTCCTTCTGCTGCTCCTGCTCAGAGCAGGAGGGGACCAGAGTCTGTCCTTCACTAGCGACAGTGCCAGGGCATAGGGAGATGTGGTAATGACAATCCTTGCAAATGCTTCTCTCTTATGGTTTCCCACATTTCAATTGTTCAAATGACCAGAAGATAGCTATATCTGTGTGAATATATTGTTTGAATCGTAATGTTTATTTGAAAGCAGTGAAAACACAACATACAACAAAAACTATGCTTTGGTGGAAATGGTCTATCACACACATGAAATATTATGCTGCTTTATTTCTGGATCGTGCATTACCCTATAAGTAACCTATAGAGAATGCTATGTTTTTCTAATCATGTTTCAGTTTACTGTGTAAGTTCTCCTTGGAATATGATTTAACACTTGCCTTGGAGTTTGTTTTGTTTATTGCTACAGCCATACATGCACTCAGTAACTTTCCTATACGAAAAACAGGATAATACTACCTCAAGAACTGAGGACAGTCAGAGAAAATTAAATTCTCTTCCCTGTAGAGGGCCAAACTCCTGCCTGCACTATTCAAGGCCATCCTCTCCCAGCAAAGCAGGTATCAGATAGGACTGAATGCTGCAAGGGCTCTATATGGGTCTTATCTGCAACTACATTTATTGCAAGTGTTTACAGTTTCAAGGTTCAGGCTTTTGCATTTTGATGTACAGGCTTGTGTTCCCAATCCTGCAGAACTTTTTTATGCAAGTGGTTCTGTCGTCTGCTAATGCATTTCCTACCTGATAATGTGTCGATGTGAGCATGCAAAATCTGTTTGTGTGTGTGACTCCATGATTTGCACATGCATATGCCCAAGCCTACATATTTCAATTTGAGTATGTATTTTAATACATATACCCATGTACACAGCTGAGTATGTCTTACTCACAGGTTCCATTGAACACGTTAAAACTTTTGAGGCTGCTGCTGTTTACAGGCATCCAGGTAGTTATAACTATGGCTTACAGTTAAAGGGATGAATAGATATCATAACCACAGGGTGTATTCTAAGTATTGAACCTTGCAAGAGCATGAAAGATTTACCACTGTGAAATGGCAAAGTCTCCCTGACTTGAGATATTTACAACTGGACTTGAAAAATAAATACTCAAGATTTTCTTCAAGACCTTATGCATGAGATCAGACCTTATGCATTGCCGGACTTAACCTACTGCACATGTGGTACATAATACACAAAGTGATGCTTATCTGTAAAATTAGTTTCCTTCTCACACTCCAGTGTCCTAGAGTGGAATCTCATAGGGTGGTGAATACAGATGCTTTTTGCCCTGTGAGATGCATCCACTGTGCTCCCTGCAGTGAACTGTATTGGGGCATTTCAGAACAGACCTTAAAAAAACCAAGAGTTTGTCTACTCCATGAGAACATGAAAGAGACTGTGGCATCTTTCATTTACCCAGGGACAGAACAGTTAAAAATATTCTTCAAACAAGGAGCAGATGTTAATGTCATTAGAATGGATTTTCATAAAAAACAGAGTTCTGTTTCTCTTGCAAAATGCCAGTAGCTTTACAAAGTTCTTTACAAGTCTGCCTACTTATTTCAGACTAGTGGCACAGAGGAGAGTGGTGCAGCATCGTCTCTGAAACCAATCAGATACATTTCTGTAAGTTACTTGGCTGCCCCTTTTAAGACTGCCTTAATGTGGACTAAACAAAGAGCTAAAGAAACATGAGGGTGTTTGAATAATAGGAGAACAGTGGGTAGCACAGCAAATTCTCTGTTGACAAACAGGTACAGAAAGGATTAGGCTTCCTATAGAAAGGTATGGTCTGGATGGTGCATGTACCTCAGTCTGGTCCAAAATTCTATTGTCTCAAAAGAGAAAGGATTCACAGGCTATTTTGATCAACTCACTGAAAATTCTGCCTTGCATGCAGGGATGGTTAAAGTAAAAATAATAAACAAAATGTTAAGTGGCTCTGTGGATGACTTCTGGACATTCCTATTGTTAATATGACTAGACATTGGAACCTTCCACTAATAATTTAATTTTGGAAAGCTCTCACATCTCCTTCCTCCTCTTCATTTTGCTACTTTTAATGCTGAAAAGTTAGGAAAGGCCCCAGGAATTCCTTTCATTGCTACAATAGATGACCCTACACTAGAGCCATTTGACTTGACTTCTTTGGCATGAATGACGCCTCTCAAGTGCTCTAGTTTAGATAGTGTTTGTTTACTCTAGGTTTTTTCTCTTTCTTAGGGGTTTTGCTGTCCTAGATCTCTAGAGTATCAGAACATACAGGGAAAGCAGGTTTAGACTCCAGCCTCATCGATTTTCCATGCTTTAGATGCCCATATGAATTTTTGAAATTATCTGGAAGGTGATTTGCCTCTTCCTGCTCCATATGTAAGATCTCCACCTCAGGGCCACAGTGTACTGAAAGTATCTGTCTCAGTTAAGTTACTAAAGTAAACAACAAACATTTGGATTCCAAATAATAAAGGGCTAATTAAGTGCAAGGATCTATAACTGACTCAGATCATCCTCCCACTTATTTTTAAAGGGGTTGCAAGCATAACAAAATCTTGTCTGTGTCAGCTTCTTTAATGGGAACCATTTCTGCATAGCTGTAAACTTAGGGAGCTGCTGGATACACACCCAACCAAATGTGAATGCTTGGCATTGCATGGGTTGGCCTTGGCTGAGCCCTCCTTTATGTTGCAAACTGAATCATAAAATGTCTCTGTAGCTTTTGTTAAAACAGTAATGTGCCTCAGCTGAATGGGCCTTATGACTTAAATGATGGGCACAGCTTAGAGAACAGCTGACAGTGAAGCCTCCTGGGCACTCACCAGAGCACCCACTGTGCTGCTCACATAGGTTAGCCCAGGTCCACTTGGCTGCATGCCCATGCCTGTATGCGGTGGATTAACAGCCATGTGTCCAGAGCTGCCTCTTTGATTTTGCAGCTTTTCAAGTGTGACAAATCATGGTTGTAGCAATTCCTGACAAGTTAAAAATTAATTGGTGGGACACCAACTTGCAAAGTTGTTGACAAGGATGCCTGTCCCATATAACACTACAGACAGCTGGGAAGAGGAGGCCGATAATGTTTGGAAGTGCAGTTTGCTCACCTTATTTATTTTGAGTTTCTCTTGAAGGCAAAAATGGCAATGTCTTGAGGATAGACTTGCATGGACAAGGTTGCTTATTGGTCAGTTATTAGGCAAATGAAATCTGTTCTCAGTAGTGCTGTAGAGGTATGGGCAAGAAGATGTAATTTGTCTTGAAATAAAAATAGGCTGACCATGTGAATTGTTTCATCTGGAGTGAAGTTCTCCTCCAGACTTTTATAATTCAATACAGTATTTGGAAGAGTGAAGAAGGAGAAATTGAGAGTCTTATGGTTGTCCTAAGGGGGATATTTTAAAATGGTTCTGGAGTCTACTACAAGTGCAAGAGGCTTCCCCTATTCCTAATGACTCAACAAATAGGTCAGATTTGCCATCTAGAGCCATGTGTGACAGTGGGGACAGATTTTCAAAAAATCTGGAACTGTTCTTTGGAGATGTAGAGTATAATGTTTTAGAGGATAATCAAATTTGGTTTTATTTTAATTCTGAGTGGAAACAGTTTTGTTAGTGAGCACTGCAATAACCTAACTATTCCAGGTTATATTGAAAAGAGTGTAGAGCTCAATTAACTCGAAAAAAAGTTTCTGTGACGCAGTAGTAAACAGAGACCTGTAATTGAAATCTGTACAGTTGCCTTGGAACCCGGTTCATAGTTTCATAAACATCAACTCTTATATCTGACATATGATTAAAATGTATGCTTTGGAAGAACAGAGATATGATCTCTGTTTAACTAATGCTCTTTCAGAGGGAAAAATTCTGATTCTGCTGCAGTAGTAGAAATGTCTTCTCCAGGAAGAGTAAATGTGACTCCTTTCTCACCAGCATTTTTTAAAACTCTATGCATTCACACTGCCTTATCTGTTCACTTTCCTTTGAGGTCAGAGAAAAAAACCAAGAGATGGCCTGCCTTGTGCACCCTCATCTCATTTGCAGATCTTTCTGCAATCACAGAAGTGGAATTCCTGTTTTTGTCCCTTTGCAATCAGCACTATTGGCCTTTCCTTCTTCCAGACCAGAATTCCAGTATATTTTATATGCTAAAAGATTGGAGTTTTAATGTATTCTAGAACAAAGTGCTGGGTCTGCAGAAGGTATATGTGAAGAAATAGCAACTTCTTGGGGTACTGCAGACCTGTTTCTGTGTGTGAAAAAAACCCCTGAGCTTGTACATGCTTGCACGGGAATCATTCAGCTATCTATAAAGCACAGAATTGTTACCTTTTCACAAAAATCTATCTTTTTGAAACTGTACAGAATTTTTGGGAGGGAAAAAAAAATGCAGTTATTTGCAGTAGAATTTAAGCAGAATGTAAATTAATGTCAGTGTCCTGAGAAAAGTGTAGCTTTTGACTTCTTAAAAGCTCTGAGGAAAAAAAAAGTCAAGGTTGATGCTTCCTTAGACATTCAGCATCCTCCACTGCTTTGTGCAGAGGATTGCCTGGGTGTTCACTCCAAGGTAAGAGTGCCACCTACTGAACCCACACATTCCTTCCCACAGACAGGAGAGCTTGCTTAGAGATTTCCCTTCAGAGCACTAATCCATCCACACCCACTCTTGTAATTTCTGAGGTTTAACAAGATCAGAGCCTGGGGTGGAATGACTGCAGGACTGTACAGTAAGTGGTATCAGTTTGCTCACATTTGTGGACTTAAAGAGATATGGGAGCCAAGCATGTGAAATCATGGTAACTGATGGTGCCTCTAGTTAAATCACTGTTTGCATTTCTATTTCCTGCTTCATTCACTGCATTAGATGGAAGAACATGGAGGTTCGGTTGGATTTAACTCCAGCCCTGTTTTTAATTCTTTTTTTAAACACAAGATGGTTTTACCTTGAGTGCAGTTGAGCTTGAAGGTATTTCCCAATTCTTTGGATTTGCCCTTGTTTGGCAGTCACCTTCAGTCTTTTGAGGTATCTGATCCAGCTTGACCTTGCACAGGTTAGATTGGATGCAAAATGCTTAGGAAATGCTTTACTATCAAAAGGGAGGGTGGTTCCCTGGACCATTATTTTACATCTGGGTACACTTGGTAGGCTGGAATGAGACTTTCCTAGGAGCAAATGCCTTTGAATGACTTTGAAGGCACCTCTGTGCAGTGCTGAGGCTACTCGGTGCTCAGACAAGCTGGCTAAGCAGAAGCACTTCTTATGAAAGCTGAAGAGGAAGCAAGAATTTGTCATTCAACTTGAGCAGCTGAGAAATCTGCAGGAATCTCTGTAACTAGGGGCCCAGGCATAGAAAAGAAGATCTATTAGAGAGAATACAGTAAAAAAAAATTTAAAAATCATATGATCACAGAGCAGAGGGGGGTGAAGGAAGAGGAGGAGGATACAAGATAGATAATGAGCTTGACAAAACATAAATACCGAGTGTCATTACAGGAGTGTTAGGACCAACTGAATGGTTAGCCTGTGGGGTGGAAAGAGCATCCAATGAGTCTCACATGCCTGAAAGGATAATGGCATTTTTATTATCTCATTCCACGCCCTGATCATCCGCCCATTTGCTCCCTGGAGCTGCCAGCAGTTTGCACTGATTCATACGCTGCAGACATGATCAGCAGATCATACTGCAGGCAGAACTCATCAAGCCTTTCCAAGTGAGTTGCCAATTTATTATGATATCTGTATGGATTTAGCCTTTCAGTGTTGTGTAGGAAGTGCTAGATGGTGGCAGTGGGTAAGGGAAACAGAGTGGTGTAACAAGTTGGGAAGCTGGTTTAAGTGGGCAATAAGCACTGGATGCAGATCGGGTTTTTTGCTTCTTTTTTGGTCATATTGTGCTCTGTCTTCTAAAGGAAAATTCTTTGTACATTTCTCTTACCTGAATTGCAGAATTCAAATTACTTCATTCAGTGGCAGAAGAATATGATGGAAGGACTGGTTGCTAATGGGAGTTCTGTTAGTGGGAAGTTTGCAGAAGTTTCACAGTTTGTGTGAAAGCTTTTGCATAACTCAGATTGATTAATTCACCGAGTAAATAAAGTCCTCATGACACATTCATCCCTGAATGTAGGAGGGAAGCCAGAGAAGAAAATTAATTAGCCTGTGTAATATTGTCAACAAAATAATCTGCATTATTTGTGTCCTGCATTGTTTTGTTTGTCTGCTTTAGGTGTTGAGGGGTGGGAAACAGGACACTACTATGTTTCTAAAATGCAGTGATTTATATCAGAGTTTGATTTAAAGGTTGGGAGAGGTTTTGAAAAGCAACTGGGCTTTCTGGATGCCTGTTTTTCAGAGTTTCCATCATGAAATCCTGTGTTCTTAGAGGGAAAGGGAGCTTGGGGATTTTCAAAACTCAAGCCCTCCAAGAAGTCCCTTCCAGGAATCTGAAATCCTTGATTGTTATTTCAGAAACTGGACAATAAATAATAATTTAACTAAGTGTGTGTCAAGTGGATTTTGTGTGTTCATGTGTGTGTGTGTGTGTGTTGTTCTCTGGTGAAATACAGCCATAAGCCACAACAGCCCTCCCTTACTGCTGTACTGAAATGGAGAGCAGCCATAGCAAAGCACCAATTTCTCTGCAACCAGTGCAAGAGGAAAGCAAGAGAGGGAAAAGGTGAAGTAGGTGAGATTTGGACACTGTAGTGAAGATATAAGTGGTGAAAACCAGGACTCTTTTTAACTAATGTGAGGAGCTGGCACTGACTGCAATGATCCAAGCTGAAGCCTCTAAGGTGACCTTCAGACCCTTTGTCTGCATTGGGTCTGATTTAGTTAGATGTCAAGGCCAGGCTGTTTTGCTTAAAATACTAGAGACCACTGGATATCCTTGCTGAGGGATATTCTCCTCCATTCCCTTTAGGGCAAGTGAGAGGACTAGCAGTGTGCTAGCTTTATATCTGACATATCTCTGATGTGTTGGGTGAGTACTGGGAGGAATGTCCTGGCTTGCGTGCACTGTAACACCCACAGTTCTGTTATATGAAGTGAGTTCACTGCAATCAGTAAAATTATATGTGAGTGAAAACAACCCTTTCCTCTTGAAATATAATTAGCTACTATACAGTCTGTTTCCTGTATCTTGGGAGATTTGGATGCTATTGCAGCTTCTAACAAGAGCAGACACACCTTGACAACCAGAGATGGGTTTTCTTTCATCAAGACTCACAGTAGCATGCTTGGAGAATAAAAGCAAAGCTCTTTTTGGTAATGCCTCTGAAGAGAAATCAAATGGGTGGCCAAAACTTGGTAACTGATTTATGCTCTTTCAACAAACATCTCCGTGATCTCAGGCCAAAAGAGGGAAGACACCTTTGCCCACAAAGCCTTCTTCAAAGCATTGCTCAGAGAAATACATGACGAAATACTGCCCTTCCCAGGCTGAGGCATAACATAATCATTCCAAGTGCTCCTGTCTTCTCAGGAGATTGCAGTGGAAAAGGAGTATTAAAATCCTTATAAGTTAACTCTCTGGAGACTCTCCAGGGAAAAGGAGGAGGCTGCTATTGCATTATTTTGAATGAGGTATAGTGTAATTGTTAACTTCTTGCAAATGTCCTCTAATGACCCACTTCTCAGATCATTTGATCTGCATTGTTTAACGATATTTTCTATGTTTTCAATGTGCTTGTAGTATTTATAGAAAATTTTGTAATTGCTAAATAGCTGAATATAATCCTGTTGGAATTTGGTACACCAGAAATTAAAAGCAGAAGTTCTCATCATAGCCAAAAAATCATTCCGGTTGGCCTAAAACCATAAAATCTGTTTAATAAATGCATAGTGATTGACTTGGATCTCTTTTCTGGGCAATAAAGTGTTTACTGTGCAAGTTCCTAGGGAAAGCAGAAGTCGTCTTTGCCAGCAGGTAAAACGTTTTCTTCCAGCAAATTGTAACTTCTGTTTAAACTTCAGAGTTTGATTGTTTGAAGCTCCTTTTTCCACAACATTTTCTTCATATTGTAGGTTATGTTTTCTGTTTCTTGGCTAGATTTTCAAGACTGATAACTGGCTAGCTTTTTGAAGAGAAGAAAGGGGTTAAGGAGGACACTTCCCCACAGGCAGCCATAGTCTTAGTAGCACTATGTTATCTGGTCAATTCTGCTCAAAAAAAAAAAAAAAAAAAAAAAAAAAAAAAAAAAAAAAGAGGCAGGTAATTTTCCCTTGAAGGCATCTCTTTCCTTCTTTCTGGTCTTCTCTGTTGGCTGTGTTCTTCATTTCTGTTCCACAGTGGACAATGGCTGAAAGTCTTTCTACATTACTGAGGTAAAATAAAAGGGAAATAATGTAACTGAAGACCAGATCCTCAAAGATGTTAGCCTGTAGTGAGGCTGATTATCTCTGTTTTAAAAGCTAAGAATCCTAGTCACACTCTGAAAATGACTCTTCCCCAACAGTGACAAGTCTACCATAGTCCAAGAAATAGGCACTTTGTTACAATGTCCTGTCTGTTTGTGAGCTGCAATGTTTATATCCAACAGTTGGAATGGTCATTTTGATAAAAATATGTATATGTGGACCCACATATTTATGTTGAACACTGTAGTAGCAACACTCCATCTGTATAAGCATTCATGATGTATTAATTGTCGCCACCTGAATGAAATACAAGTTGCTATATTGAGGAACTTTCCTCGTAATGGATCAGAAGAAATTTACTGGAAGAAATGGAACATTTTTGAGTGGGAGTATCTTTGGTGGAAGAAATGTTAGACAGACAAGATGTTTCTCAGGAAATGTCTGAAATTGTTGTAGCCTTCTTGCCACAGTGAAAGACGCTTTTCTTTTATCAGCATAAGCAAAACATTTAGGCAGGAGCATAAAGCTGGAGTAATCTGTGTGGAGTTTGGGGCATCCACCTAAGTCATGACTGTGAGAATCAAATGTCTAAGGTTTTGTCAGAGAACAAGTGACTGCGGAGTTTCATGAAAACTCTGAGCTGAATTTTCCACCCTGTTTAAGCCAGGAACTTGAAGCTCTATGGGTCCCAATGCCTGAAATGAACTGTGAGAATTATTTCTGATGAAAGGTAGTTTTGTAAAACCATGAAAATTTAGGGGAGTTTTGGGCAGAACTGTTTCAGAGCAGTTCAGACCAGAACTGGTAGCTTTGCCTAAATAAAAACAATAGGAAATAGTTTTGCTAATTATTTTTTTTTACACTTTCCAAATAAGAAATTACTAACCTGCACCTTTGAAATATTTTTAAATAAAATATTCTAATCTTTTTTAGAATCTTTTGATTAAAATTGACCTTCATTTTAAAGAAAAAATTTAAAAGAAAAAACCTTAAATGAAGGATTTGCTTTCTTGTTTCAGGCTGAATTAAAATGAAACAGCCTTGAACATTTTCCATAGCACTTTTACTCTGACAAGGGTTTTTGCTTCTGCTTCAAAAAAACTAGAGAATTCATTGTCAGAGCAGATCTTAAATCCAGATAGCTCTTCCACAGCCTCACAATTGGCATAGATGTTCAACTAGTGTCAGGGGTGATAGAACTTCTTCCTGCTTCTTCATACCCCCTGTCTTTCCCTTTCTTGCCTAACCTCCACCCTGTTCCCAATTCAGAGTAAAACAAGAAAAGTAAAAAAAAAAATCAGGGCAATTCTCAAATGGAGTCTTGGTTTTTCTGTTCATACCTAAAGCAGATGCACTAAACAAGATAATCAAATGTTTAAAAATCCAACCAAGAAAAACACTTCCCTCAGTCACTGAAATTATTGAAACTCTACTCACTGTAATTTTTCTCTCCTTCCATATTTTATTTTATAAAAGAAAACATTAAAAAAACTTAACTTACTTTGCACTATTTACATGTACTGACGTTTGATTTATATTTTGAGATGTGTAAGCTCTTAAGTGTAGCAAAGTAACTTTAGCAAACTGAAGTCTCCTTGACTTCAGTAAGGCAGCTTACATTTTATAAGTAGCTACCAAGTTTATAATTATAAATCTGTGTAATGTTAGCCTTCATATGGTTATCCTTTCCAACTTTCATTCTCCATATCATAAAATCTATAATCAAATTTTGGAGCCCAAACTTAGCTGATTTAGGACTCAGCCCTTTTATTCTCCTTCTCTGCTTTACTTTTATTAGTTGCATTCTTTTTCTGCTGATGTGCAGCACATATTGTCAAAGCCAGTTATTATAGCCAGAATTTTACAGCATGGAAACTGTCCTAATAAGGGGAAAAAAGATAGCTTTTATTGGTGAGGTAAGAGAAATCAGGCAGTGGATAATTTTTTTGCTGATTGAGAAGGATAAGGTGTGGTTTGGCAGGTATCACATTGGTTTGGCATTTGCTGACATGTTTCCTCTTTTCTGCAGTTCAAATCCTTTGCAGAGTTGTCAGTCAGGGAAGAGTTCCCCCATATTCCCCTTTGCCTTTCCCTGCCCTCTTCCTTTACTTTTTCACAAATGTTCAGCATTGCTGTGAAATCTCATACTGACACCCAAAACTGGATATGAAAATGAGACATTTTTACAAGTCTAACAGTGCCATACTGTAGTTACCTTTTTGGGGAACAGCGAGCACATTGGAATACAGTTTTCTATGTGCCTTGTTCTACATCTAAAGTGTCAGAAAAATTGCACTTTAGTACAAGGCATTACAATGCAATTTGTCTTTTCTCAAAAACCCATTATCAAAGCAAAATTCTATCTAAAAGGTTTAGCTGATGCTTTAAATCTGGGTGTTTGGGGTTTTTTTAATCTGTTTTTCTTTCCAATTGCTTTGAGTGCACATATTGAATTCCAGAGAGGAGCAGCACATCCCAGGCTTAAATACAGTCTTCAAATCTGAAGTCAATGTAGTTCCATGGCTTTTAAAATGAGTTACAATGAGCAAAGTTTCAAGTGAGGCAGAAGCTGGTGTTTCAGTTTTTTCATTCCTCAGTCTCTGTCTCTCGGTAACTGAAATACAAAGCCAAGTATTGGCTCTGCTTAAATTCACTTTGTGCTGCACCAGGAGACCAAAGGTGATGTGAAGTGGCTGCCCCCTTCCCACCCTGTACTCTGGTGTACTTCTGTGATTATAGGAGGAACAGTGGTTAACCTATTCACTAAATACCTAGTTTTCTCTGATTGCTTATTTTCTTCTGAGTATTGTAAGTTTACTTGTGTCAATTGTAAAGCAATTTTTTTTCTCCCCCCACACCCCTTCCCCCACAGTAGTTCCAGAGTACGTACCCTATCATTGTTGAGGTTAGCTTCCTATAGGGAAAGGATGTGAAAGACAAGTGGATGATGATAATAAAGCAGAAAAGAAAAATAAACAGCATTAGTTATTGGATGTACCAGTTCACATTAAACAAAACATACAGATGCACCATTAGGAATGGGCTACTCCCAAAATCTTACTGCATAACCAGGAGTTTTTTGCTTGATGCCTATATGTATTGAGACTCTTCTTCCTCAAAGTTAGAATTTCTCTTGAAGATCAGGGACGTGGCTTACTTTGTTGTCCTCTTTTTTTAATTTCCATCCACCACTTTTTCATATACCTTGACTAAGCAACTGTGAGAAATATTCAATTTCTTATGAGCAAGACTGACTCCAGCAGAACCTGGCATACCAACTGGAGAGAATTAACTCTGTGCAAGAAATTTAACTAGGACTTTTTTTCAGATTGCTTTCAATCTGCTTTTACTTCCATCTAGGAGGATCTGATCCTGCTGGTTCTCAAGGTAAATGTTGCTGACTACAGAACAAAAAAAATGATGGTTCTTGTTCCAGACTGCTTAAAACCTTATTCAGAAAATATCTCCTAACTGGTGTACTATGCATTTCAAAAATTTGAGAAAGCATGAAGCAGTCCATGTGCACTTGTTTTTCTTCCCATTATTCTCTAAGAAATGCGGAAGCCTGTCCTAGAGGTGTGTCCCTGAGATTTGGGCTTCTGTTTTGTTTGCCATAGCCAAATTGCCCACAGGTTTTTTTAACCGTAAAATATATTACATGTTTCTGATCAGGAGGTTTTTAGCTTGCCAAATTCCATCTGCAATATGTTCAGCACTGGAGTTGCTTCAATGTAATTGCAGAAGTACCTTCTAGCATTGTAACTGTTTGCTTTTTATTGGGATGTGTTTTTTCTTTCTTTTTTTTTTTTTTTCTTTTCCAAGTGGAGTTTATAACTGAGCAGTAGGATCATGGCATGGATGAACCTCACAAGCTCAGTACACTGTAGGTTTCAACATCCACAAATGATGTGTACCAGCATCACACACTGGTCATGATAGAACCTTTCTAGTCTCTTCGTTCATTTTCAGATTGTTCCTGTTCCAGCTTCTGTGAGTTACCGTGGTGTTCTCCATTACCATGTGTTTTCTTTTCCTCTTTCTTTTATTTTTCTCTTTCAGTTCTCCCTTGATAGCGTTTTACATGATTATTTTGCGAAGTCCAGATGAAATGTGTTCCAACCATCCTGTATTCTCCTGCATACTTTAAAAGAAGCATCCCATTTTTAAGCTAGTGTGTATATTTTGTGTAACACTCATCTTTCCTCTGTGAAGCATGAAATTTTTAGGATTGCACTTCTCCCACAAGAGGGAAATCACTGGCATGTACTCTGGATGTTGTGCATCTTGACCTTAGTCATCTGCCTCCTCCTGGAACTGGAGGATCATCATAGACATTATGTCAGCAGTTTTCTTTCACAGGATTTCCAAAAGTCCCAAAGCCTGATTAGCAGAGGCCACATCTCTTTCCAAAAGCAGCTAAACTTTTACTTTAGTTAGAAAGACTAAGTCTGAGGAGTAATTTTCTTCTAGTTCCTCTGTTAAATTTGCCATAAAGGCAAAGGAGTTTTCTGAAATGTAGCTTTTACTCAAGTCTTATCAACATTAAAAAACTCTCTTAATGCTGTAGCAATGCTATCTTGGGATTTCCACCAGTCCTTATCTACATGGCTGTGAAAATTTCCCACTTGCAGCATGTGCATTAGCAATAATTTACAGCCCATCAAGTAAAAAACAAATATTCCTGTCTTGTGCATATCTGAGAGCTGCATTTGGTCCTTTGTCATTTTAGGATAGCCATGGGGTTATTTGTCATTTTGTGATGGGGTTAATTCCTTACTTGATTTCCTGTATTCTCTCTCTTTCAAACTCATTCAACACCCTGTGAAGTGATTAGGTAGGAGACAGTGTGTCCCATCCAGTCCTATGTTTATTGCCCCCGAATTTAGGAAGGTGAATGCTCTAAACCTATGAAAAGATGTTTGTTTCTGCTACATTCTGTGTGTGCTATTTGTTTCTTTTGGTGTTCTGCCTTGGTAGTCATACCAGTGTATTTTCTTTCCCTCAAAAAGACACGATTACTCTTCTCACGGGATTATAGCAAGCAGAGGTTTTGCTGTTTAGGGCCTTGTCCCTGTTTTTTTGGTCCCTTCTAGGACTTTTCAAGATGCATGACATCATTTCAGTGAGAACTTGAGTCCTGCAAAGGCTGGTAGTATTGCAAGGGTAGGAAGTAGGGAATTTTAAGCTTGGGAGGATGTATTGCACAGGGCTCACAGGTACGGAGGAGGAAGATAAACAGAGCCATTAAAATGCCATTTGGTAAAGAGTGACAGGGGCTGCCTGGAATGGGAGAAGAAATTGGAGAAGGCACTGGAAGAGGTTCTGGGGAGCTGAAATAGAGCAGAAAACCATTTAAAAGTTTCCTCTGTAATGTCATAAAGCAGGTAGTGGGGCCTTACCTGGAGCTTCTGAAATATTTGCTAAATTTGTGGTAGTATTTTGAGCAAACTTGGAGCAAATGCACAGAAAAACTGTTTGTATATGTTTATAGCTATGCACTAACACTGACAGTCTGTCTCATACTTATCTTGAGCTGGCAGAAGCATATGTAAGTAGATCCAAGAGCACCTCATTGACAGAGGTGTTTCACTTATGCCTGTGTGCATTACACCAGTTGGTCTTACAATACCTTATTGATGTAGGTAATGCTTGTTGTGCTGACCGTCCCAGAAATGCATGATTATTTTTACTGAGCATTGCTGTGTGTTAGTCAGATGACAACTGGAGCACAAGGGAGTTTAAGCATCTCATGTACCTGTAGCAGAAAAGGGGCTAAATGAAGTCTTCTAAATTCCATATTTAGCAACTTCACTATCAGCCTGTTAGCTTGCTTTAAGAGCAGTCTTAACTTATTTTTGCAATTTAGAGTATTGCTGATCCCTAGACCCTTTTGTTACCTCATAACTGCTAAAGCTATCTTCTTCAGACAGTTGATTACCATATTCTTGTTTACTCAGTAATCTCAGTCAATTAAATTATGGTAACAGGTTGGACCACACTCTTTGTAAGCAGGAATTGAAATTGTCTTAGGCTTGTCCTAATTCTTTATTGTGCCAATATTCTTCAATTTACATTGCCAAATCCTTGCTTTCTGAGCATTGTATTTTCACAAAATATCAAATCTATATTAGATGTAGATATATCTACATCTATAATCTATATTGGATCTAGATTTGCTATCCAGCACTTGGTTTTTGGCCCCTCCCACTACCTTTCAGAATGCATAACCTAAATTCAGTGAGAACTTTCATAAAAGTCTATACTGAATTGTTTCTCCCTTGCAATGGGCTTGGTGTGTGTATATGAATAGTTAATATGAATTGCTGGCAAGAGGATACTTGGGTGAACAGTAGCATGTTTGGATCAAGTCTGTTCTGTGCTGGTGTAGTTTGCTGTGCAAATGTCTTCTTTTAGCAGTCTCAGTGACTCCCTAAAATGCTGTCTTGCAGTCCAGGTGAGACAGGAAAAGTTTTGACTTTGAATCAAGACAAAGTCTTGCAAGAACGTTGGAAGTGTTGGATGATATTCATGTCAGTCCTGTCTACACTGTGGAACTGAAGAGGGTGCAGTGAGAGCTGTGCTGTACAGAAACCTTGTGATGAGTCATCCCATGTGATGACTCCTACAGTTTCTGTAGGACTGGAACTTCTCTGGTGCAGAGCTGGTGTTTCGTCACTCAACCCTCCTCACCAAGCTGGCTTTCTGCATCTGTTGAAGCTGGAGAAGCAGAAGCATTTGACAGCAAGCTAACTCCATGTTTCCCAGTGGTAGAGTTAGGATCCTGCACCACATTTCCCATATTTTCAGGCATTTAAGTGTATCTCAGTTCACAACCCAGTGCAAGGTGCCAGGCTGTGTTGAGCCATGCTGACCCCTGTGTAAAGCCCAAGGTGCTTTTGCATGATACAGCCAACAAGATCCCCTGGGCTAAACTTGCTTTTCACCCTTCCTTTTCACCCATTTCCCAGCAGGCACACCTCTTTTTTAAAAATATAAAGTACTGGTTTGGTAATACCTATCAACAGAAGGCATTATATAGAGGAGAGGCAGGCTATCACTTGCTCAGAGGAACATGTCTCTTTGTTCAGTATGATTGCAAAAAATATCCCAGGATAATCAATTCTGGTAGTGGCTTTCACATGCTTTCAAGTGCAGCGATGGAAGTCAGCACAGTGTAGCTGTTAGAGATAGGCCTGGGTGGAAGGAGTCCACATACCCTTTGGAAGTTGCTTGGAAGAGCTTCTGGTTGCTTCAACAGGTTTTGAAACAGGTGTGAAGTAGTGCAGCCAAATGACAACCTTATCTGAGTGGTTTAGGCTAAAAGTAGTACATTCGTCTATATTCTGGTTTTCCATTCATAAACTGTCATTATAGTAGTAACAATACCCACCACACGGGATTCAGAAAGTGTTGCAAGGATTACTTAAAATTTATAAAACATGTTGAGATCTTTTAAGGGAATGAATTGAGCAAGTGCCAAGAACTGATGTGACAATGAGGGGAAAATATCCATTGGTCTGCATTCTCTTCTGTAATGTATGATACCGGAAGCCTTGGCTTAAACAACTTTTGCCATTCAATTACATTTTCTGTGAAAATGTCACTTCCAAAAGGAAGGCTTTGCTTCTTGGTGATGGAAACTTGTCAGCAGTTGTGTCCTCTCACATTTGGAATTAGACTCTTTTGCCTGCACATGCGGTCTGTTTCCATTAGCTGTATTGCTTTCTTGTCATGGCAGCACTTTGCTATCCTCCCCACTTTGGTGCCCACCTGTATAAAGCATTTTGCAACAGCTATTACAGACTGGTTTCCTGCATGAAACTACTATTCCAGAATGAAATCTAAATTAACAACAATAAAAAGGGCACCTTAATAATTGCTGTGATTTGAAAACACACTGAATATTGCAGAAAAGCCCTTCATGTCTCAACTATATCTCCACAGGACAATTTCTGTGTGTTATGCCTTATGCCTCCAACAGCTGCCTCTGTCCCACTGGAAGTCCACAGTGTGGGCACTCCTAGGACAAGGAAATTGTTATTTTATTCTGTTTCCTAGTTTTTGCCTGAGTAGTTTCTGTGAGTAACTTATACCTTGTACACAATTTGTTATTGAATCTTTGAAATGGAAGAGGTTATTTGTTGGATGCTAGAGTTCTGCGAAAAGGTTTGGGTTTTCCCACTTTTTAAAGAGCAGTGGCCTTTACATATGTTTTTGCTCTCATGAGCTCAGTTAGCTTTCCATACACTATCTCCAATACTGAGTTTAGTAGGTCCTTACAACTTCTCTGGAGTAAGAATCACAGTGAAGCAATGAGAGGAACAAGAACATCTAAGGGAAAACTAATTGAAAGGATAAAGCCAGTGTATTTTATTGTGTTTATGTGGCTGCATTTCAAACTTCCAGCTGTTTAATTTGCACAGTGCTATTATACAATGGCTGCAAATCGTTGTAACATTAAAGTGCTGTTCAAGTGCTGTACTCAGCCTTGCATATCTATATGGACCTGTTTTATGGAAGGGTTTTTTACCTTTCATGAAGGTGAAAGACACATCAGGATTAGCTTTTGGAGGGATGCATGGAGTGTAGCTGCCCCTAATCTTGTTAGCAAATGACAGGATCTGCAGTCGTCATTCCACTGCTGTCTCACTGAAAATATCTCCTAATGACCTTGGCTGTTGACAGTAGGTTTCTTAAACACCTGAGAAAGAGACAGATACTTGTCCACGGTAAAAGTGAACAGCCATGAATTTCCCTTGAAACAAAATTTGCATCTGCATCTGCACAGCACCCGTGAGTTGTGTGCATGGGCAATTAGTACCAGAAAACTTTGAGGCATCTTCTATTTAATAATTTTTCCCCCCACTCACCATATATTGTAGCACTGAATGTATTTGTAGTGTCATATCCCCCGTCAAGTGGTTTATTTCATTTAGCATAAAGGTTCACAGTCCACTGTTTTGATGCATGTTCTGCTCAAAAGATGAGATTCTCTTTCCTGTTTGTGGCATTTATTTCAATATTTAGTCTCCTGTAGTATGTTAAGGCTATGTCCTCCTAGTGCATATTTTGTGTTGGGAAGAGTGGATAAAAAAAGATTATTCCATGATTATCTGAATGATTATCTGGTAAAATTATTTTTACAGACTCCCTGTGTGCAAATACACACCTCATATTTTGTCCATCTGCAGTCTTTGCTGTATTTCTGAAAACTTCAGCAGACATCTTCAGGGATCTTTCTGGTTCTAAGCAATAGTAATTTTGTTACAATCTCTAATCCCCTGGAAAAGACAGAGGAGTTTTGATGCTTCACAGAGCCCAGGCTAATGCTAACACCCATACCTTCAATGAATCAAGCAATAAAAATAGCAGGTTCTGACTCTTTGTGGGTGTTTTAGATCATAGACAAGGCTGAAGTTACTGAGTGATGTGTAATCTGGGTAGTCACAACCTGCTATCTCACACTTTCCCTTCTGCCAGTCATGGTGGGTTTTGGTCTTTCAGGCCATGGACAGCCATGTAAATCTGTCTGGATGTTGAGGACAGACCCACTTGCCCAGTCTTGCTGTCCTTTCTATTCCCTGATGGATCCCTTTGCCTCTTCCTTGTCCTCTTGGTATTTCTCCATCAACCTTTCTTCATTCACCATCTCATGCCCTGCAAGGATGGAGGCTCCTCATCCATTGCTGCTGTCTGTCTCTTCTCTCTCCCCATCCACAGCCCAGGGAGATGTCTTGTTTCAGGACCCTTCCTACAGCCCCAGTCTGTGTTTGATTCCTGCTTCCATGTTGCTCCTTCCTGCTCCACTCTTTCCCTCTCCCATTTTTGTTCAAATTCATATAGAATTTCAGTGTCAGTCCTAAATCAGAGACTGATGTTTCAGTTATGGAGCCATATCCATAGCCTACATCCTGATCTGCCCCAGGCACAGTGGCATTCAGATGAAATAACTCCTTTCAAGATGAGTTCAGCACTAATGGTGGCTGTTGTCCTTGATATCAATCAATGTGATACCATGAACTCTCTTCCCTTCAACATTCCCCCACGGTAGAATGCTGTCCCCTGGTTCCTCATTACACCTTACAAAGCCTGGCAGGCAAGTGAAGAAAATGCGGGAGTGCAAAACGGGATTTAGCTTAGAAATTTCTCATCTTTGAAAACCAAAGTCATGTTGCACCTCAAATTTTAAAAAATTCATGTTTTGTCAGGGTGGATGGTGAATAGATGTATGCTGGAAGTTGATTGTGAGTAGATTGGGCATGGTGATGAAGAATTAAGTTGTGTGACTGAGATTGGTTTGGATGTTAATATTTCACCTCTCAAATCAATGATTCTCTGAGTTAACTTTTTTAGTGTTTGTCCTTTTATGATATTCAGTGGAGCAAGTATGGGTTGAAATTAATGAAGGTTCCTGTGTACAAGACCTATCCTCACGGTCTTCTACTTCCTTTTAAAACACAGTGCTCTTAAAAAGCAGCAATCCTATTAATCTTTGTGGAGGCAATGAAGTACAAACACTGGGTTTATTAAGGGGATTTCTATTTCCCAGATTTCTGCATTAAAGAAGCCTTCCAAGTGGGTAACCAGCATCAAAGTAGATAAGCTGATGAAATTGAAGGCTGTTTAGCGATACATACATGATTTATTATAATCCAGTTTGTGCTTTCCTGAAATCATCAATTTGTTCTTGTTTGCTAATATGTGAGGATGCAGCACACTGCTCTGGAATAAAAAAAACCACTAGGA
>VXAW01010005.1:0-118230 GCA_013399735.1 Tyrannus savana
ACACATCTTGGTGCAAATTCTGAAACTCTGGGTATTATACATATTTCCAACTTAGATGTCTCCTTCCTCCAAAGGTTGGAGCAGATTAGGAGCAGAGGGTGAAATATTTGCCACTCAAATCCTTTGGGAGCTGAGAGTCCAATCCTGAGTATTTCTGCTGGATGCCACCAGAATAAGGGACTTCTCCTCTTCATTTCAGGCCAACTGAAGGGAATTGGTGGGAGGTTCCCATCTCCTCTCCTGCCCAGCAAAGCCAAAGAAGAGATGCAGGGCCGTGACACATAAAGAAAGTCATCCTCTGTCTAATTCCATGATGATCTGATCCACCTCCCGTGCAAGTCAACCATTCCTGTCTTACACTGATGGGAGGTGAATGTTGTCCCAACCTCCTCCTTTTCTCCTTGTCCTGGAGCTACTGGATACACTATCCCACATTATTGCAGAAATCTTGTTGGAGTGAGACCTGTGGGAGGGAAAGAACTGCTGATTGAGTCAAACCACACAACTGGCTGATTTTTCCTGTTTCTTCCTTATTCAGAAAGTCTCTGCCATTGAGTATCATCCTGCCCTCCGTTTTTCCACCCTCCCTGAAGACACAAGAGTCTTCCTGCCATGTAATCCAAGTAACCAAGTGGGAATGCAGGGCAGGAACAAGTCTCTAAAACCCGCAAAACTCCTGAAATACCCTCAAAAGCAGCTAATTGAAGCCATTCTTCCTCTCAGGTGTTCAGAGTTTAAATTGATATGCCTATTGCTGACTTGATTTTCCTTAGGTTTTGCCTTACCAGCCTTGTTTTCAGGAATCTCTTCTCTCCTTTAAAGCAATCTTTGTGGCATATGGCAATGTTTTTGGTTTTCTTTTTAAATCACTTCATCAGTGGAATCCTTACTTGGCTAAATGTTGTTAACAGTGATGAGCACTTAAAAAGCATTTGAACCACTCACAGATATTCAGGCAGTGGCACAGGAAGAAAAAGCTTGGAAAACACACATACAAAACACACAAACTTCCACAGCAGAGTACAAATACTGAGTCTGGAGTTACTGAGAGCTCTGCAAAACCTGGTAGGGGGTATAATTATCCCAGCCTTCCCTGGATGAAGGGCATGAATGCACAAATGGAGGGTGTCACCCAGCTCTCCCTGTGCCACATCAGCCAGAGTGGGCTCCTCTCTGACTGCCTTTCCTTTTCCCATCTGTTAAAGGAAAGTTCCTTCCCAGCCAGCCGAGACTCCACCACACGATGTGCACATCCAAAATCTATTTCTGTTCAAGCCAAGGGGTTTATTTTAATTATCTGCTTTATTTGAGTCTCCTCTGAACACAGACCCTGGCCCCAATTTCCCTGTGGGATGGGGACAGCACTGCAGGGATAGCACTGGATTCAAACGTGTTCTAAACCACTGCAGCAAGCTCTGGAAAAGCTCATTTTATGTCAGGATCACTGCTTTATATCCATCAGTCGACCAGTGGACCTTCAAAGGTGCACAGATGATCTTTAAGGACCCTTCCAAGCCAAACCATTTTGTGATTCTCTGATTCTATGAAATGCCCATGGCTATTTTTTCCAGAGTATTCAGAAGTGGGAAGGTGGGTGGTACCCTCAATAAAAAGAGAGAAGACATTGATAGAAGAGTTTTATCAGCAAAGATGCTTTAGGAGACTGTGCCAGTGAACCCAGAGAAGGGGTGTGTGCAGTGCTGTGTTTGGCTGTGATGGAGAGAACCCCATCTCCACTCACCTGAGTGCAAAGAAATAACTGAGTTTAGGAACATGGGAAACTTGAGCTTTCAGAGAAACCCCATCCCTGAAAGAGTTCAAGTCCAGGTTGGATGGGGCTTGGAGCAACCTGGTCTAGTGGAACATGCCTATGGCAGGAAGAGTGGAACTAGATAACATTTAATGTCCCTTTCCAACCCAAATAATTCTGTGATTTGGATTCTATGAAGTTTCTCTATCTGAGATCTTCACTGAGATCGAGATTAATATCATTTAACTTCATCCATCCAGAAGTTAAACACTGAGTTTAAGCTGGTCATCTGAGGTCCCTCTACAGCTCTTGAAGGAAGACACTTTCTGAAAGTGATTCACATCATCTTGACACATGGCAGAGGAAAGGTAGACCTTCTCCAGGGCAGAGGACATTGCATTTCCTTCAATCCATCCTCCTGATGGAAAGTAGCATTTTAGAGTCTTCAGTCCCTTCATAAGAGAATTCCAAAGGGATTTGCAGGATCCCAGCTTTTTGACAAAGCTGTGCAAACCCAAATGCTACTGAATGCAACCAGGACGAGACTCTCTGTGAAAAAACCCAAACCTTAGCTAAAGGCCTTGCAGATATTTTGCCTTTATGTGTCTACAGTACCACACAGATCTTCAGCCTGTAAAGGAACTTCACAACACAGGTCTTGAGGTTTGGTGGATTTATTTATTGTGTGTGTGCTTGTTAACAGCATGGCTAAATTTAGTGTTTCCTGCCGAAATACAACCACCAGGAAGCTGATTCATTCTCTGATAGTTCACATCCACGAGACTCTGATCCGTTCCCAGTTGTAAGTTATGTTTTTGTTACAACCAGAGTAGATGTTGACAGATCTTCCTGCCTTCCCCGGTGCCAACGTGCTCTGAGCTTGTTCCTGGAGGATTGGGGCAGGCCTTGCTCATAATCTGTGGGACAGACAAGAATAGTAGTTTTACGCATCAAAGTTCACTTTGAAGTGAAGATTCGATCAACATGGTCAATTGTGTCCCAAAGTGGATGTGCAAACATATTCCATGAGCCAAGTGCCAGGAGTGCCTGTTTCTTCCCACTAAATGAGGGAAACAAGTAGCAGAAAATGGAATGTCCATGAGGTCAGGTGAGGTGAATGTTACTGTTGCTCAGGACTTGCTTTGATTTAAGTGTCGCCTGTAAGGGAAGTTGCAAGAGTTTTGTTATTCCTTGAGCTCAGTCAAACCACGAGCTGAGGGGAGGGCAGGACAGGGGAGGACAATCAGGGGAGGACAATCCCAGCGAGGATTATGGATCGACAGTAAGTGCATGGCTGTGGGAAGCTGCCCCCAAAGATAGTGATGGTTCATCATCAAAACTGAGGATGTCCTCGAGATCCAAACAGTCGGTTTCTCTGGCAATCTCAGAAAACGCCACCACATTTTGGGGTTAAATTTCAGAAATTATTTCTTTTTCCTAGGTGCACATATTTAACAACAATTGTCCTTTTGAGTTTCCTTTGCTAGACTCTTGTTCTGGGGTGTTATTTTCCATTGGTTTGAGGGCTGGAGTGGCGAGGGGGTGTTAAAGTTGCAAATGTTAGTTGACTTAGAAGGGGCAGCATTAGTGTGGAGGTGCAAGATCAGAATTTAAGATGAACCTTGTGAGTTGCAAAACTGGTCTGAAGTACAAAGAAGCTTTTCTATAGAGAAAATTCACTGTGTTATAACCCTCCAGCTACATTAACAGAAGTCAAGAGGGCCAAAAGAGGGAAGTTTCCAAGAAAATTAGTTGTTTAGTCTACAGATTAATAAGACATTTAAAAATCTAGCAAATTTTTGAGAGGGAGTGATGAATCATTTCCAAGGTCCATGTTGTTGGGCTTTCCTTGCAAGGGAAATTTGGAAAGTTTGGGTGTAAGCACTGGAATGAAACATTTAAAGGCATACAAGGATTCACCACCCTTGAGGAAGGTCTTTAAGGCAGCCTAGATAAACTGCTGTCAGGAGGATTGTAATGACATTGGAGATGCAGGAAAGACTAGGGAACTTCCAAGGAAGATCCATTTTCTATGAGTGACATTCTGTAAGACATAAAAACCTGCAGTGACTTTGTTTTGTTGCCTAATCCCTGCAGCCCTTATGAAATGGTGAATTACTTTGCTGCTGCAGTGTGATCTCATAGATTTGACAAGTCCAGCTGACACTTCCCAGACTGTGGCCGTGTGATAAACCTGACAAAGTTCACCCCAAGGCTTTTTTCAGTTTGGGAAATAGGCCACAAGTTTCACCTCAAGGTCTCCCTTTTATTTTCCTATCAGCTCAACATCCAGTGCCCTATAACACTTGGCAGCTAAAAGAAATTCATTATTGTAAAGAAGTCTGTGATGTTGAATCAGCACCTCGGACTGTGCCAAAGACAAGCTGTGAGCCTGAGCAGTGGAACTGTGGGGAAACAGAGCACAGAGCACACACAGGGATGAAATCTGGGAACAAAACTCAGGAAAATGGCATAAAAAACCTCCCTCCAAATGAACAAATCATCAGCATTGCTCCAGAGGAGCTTATAGCAGTGGCATCTTCAGCTTGATTTCTTCTGCACGCCAAAAAAATGAGCGAACTGTGATCCATACTGAAAACTTTCCTATGGCAGCAACAATGGTTTATTCACCTCCTGTATTTGTAGTGAAGTACCAAGGCTTTCATTAGCACAGTCACTGGTGTGTCATGCCCAGTATTCCTGGCAGACTTGTTATTTTATGTAACACAATGTGCAGTGGGGAAAAAAAAAGAAAAAAAAAAGAAAAAAAATTTGGTCAACCTCCCAGTGATGCACTGGGCACAGGAAATTCAAAAGGACAATTGTTGCTAAATATGTTCACTTAGGAAAAAAAAATAATATTTGTCATTTAACCCTCAGTGTGGTGGCATTTTCTCAGATTGCCAGAAAAACCAACTGTTTCACAAGCCAGCTGTGTTTAAATAAGACACATATGAGAAGGTTTGTTTGGAGAAAAAGAGGTAAGATTTTCTCCTATTTCATGGCAAGGGATTAATACTCCCTTTCTCACAAAAAAAAATGGCTTGATCTTAGAGTGCATTGATGGTTTTTTGGTTAATATCCATTTCTGCTGTAAGAGGGACATTGCTCAATGCATTAATGCTGCTGCTAAGCAGCAGAGCCTGTGGTTTCTGTCTCCAGCATCAGCCTGGGGAGAAGAAATACCTAATTTGGAAGGTGCCTTCAGACAAAAGCTGTTCCTGGGGACAACCAACTTCTCTGTACCCTCTCTCTAGCACTGCTTACTGTGTGTCAGAGAGCAGGCAGTGGTGAAGGACTTTATGGTCCATGATCATGGAATCAAAGAATCCTTCAAGCTGGAAAACACCTCTCCTCTGTGGAGATGCTGCTGCCAGCTTGGTGGTACAGGAGAATCAGGGGGAAACAAAAATCTGATTCTTGATGCAGGCTGATTTATCAGTTTTCTGGGAAATTCCCTTTTATGTCTCAGTTGGAAGACAGTCATCTTTATTACCTAATGTCCCAGAAGTGTCAAAAAAAGAGTAATAACAGTACTACCACTGGTGTGGTTGGCAGCTGGACAGTTCTCATGGCCAGAGAACTGGGACTCCCAGAGAAAGATAAATGCTGATTCTGGAGCTGGGCAGCCCAGGAAGCCTAAAAAGTTGGTTAAATGGAGCCAGTGGAGTGTAGATGTCTGAAACCAAGGACTGTGATTACATTCTGAAAGCTCACACACTGTGCATTCACTAAGACAAAGAACATCAGCTCAGTCAGAGCCATTTTCATGGTGGATACCAACAATTAGGGGGGACAAATGCCACCCACATGGCTTTGTTGTACTTGTGATGAAAAATTGTGCTGTACTGACACATTTATCACTGCATCATATATGTTCTCGGGAAGTGCTGTAGGGTCTCTTGCCCTCAGAAGAGGGAAAACTTGAAATTGGAGGCAAACTCTCAGAGGAAATTCATGAAGGATTTTCTCTTCAGATGCCTCCAAAATCTCCTTCAAGAGAAAGCATTTTTTTAATAATCTTCTCTGTCCAGCTGGACTAAACTGATCATTGATGTAAATAGGTTTGCCTCTACTGATATTAAATTTCATTGGTTTAATTGAAAAATCACATATTTTGCCCAGTCATATATGAATTGATAAACTTTTCTACACTTTTATTATGGTCTGAAGGGAAAAAATAATAATAAAAAAAATGAGGCTCAGTATATCCCTATCTAGTGAAAAATTAGAACAAAAATCCATCAAAAAGAGAATTGTGTTATCCAGGTGAACATGGAGGAATGTACAGATACTTTTTGTCTCTAAGAAAAGGAAAAACTTGATCAGTCTTCAAACCATGCTTTGATTTCACTGAATCAGGAAGTACCTAAATGAAAATTAATCATGTGAACTTTATACCTTTGAATCTTGCTCATTAGAGGGTGACATCCCATCTCAGCTCCCAAAAAAAACAGATGACTCATGAGGTTGATAAATAACTGCTGATCCTCACAGGTGAGTTTCTGATAATTCAGATCCAGCTTCCCAAAGCAATTCCAGGATCCAGCTCTGTAAGGGGGGGATTTTGCAGGCTCTGAGTTTTCCATACAGGGAACAAAGTCAGACGAGTCCCTAAGGAGGGAATTTTCAGCTGTTGCCATATGGTGCAAGTGGGTGCTTAGACTGGCTGGTAGCAAATGCTGGAGAGGGGGATGTGTCTGAAATCTTCCATCTTCCCTGGATTTAGGAGAATTAAGCCAGGGATTCATTCTAAAGCCCCTGCCAGTTCCTGGGCACATTACCTACTGTCAGGTGTTGGTTGTGCTCAGGGACCTCTAGTAGAGATTTTCCCAAGTGACTTTCCCTTGACTCAGTGGCCACCTTTTACTTTTTACAACAGCAAAACTGGGAGGTTCTCTTTCTATCCAGAAAAAGAATGGAGCCCAGGGAGCAACTCCTGAATATTGGTGGTGCAAATCTCTTTAATTTAGTGGCATTACTAGAAACCCCACCTGTGAGCTACAACTTTCTGTGTGGACAGCACTGAACAGAACGTTTTCTGGGGAAAACATTTTCATTCCAACCAGAAATGCCGGGCTCCTTCCCATTTCTGAGGTGCTGGAGTAAGATTACATGGATGCTCCAGCTCTTCCCTGCTTCATGGTTTTGCTCTTCTCCGTGGTGGTGAGAGCTGGTGATGCCTCAGAGGGGGGAAAGTCTACAGGCAGAAGCAGGAATTGCTGTTGTCTCTGAAACTGTATAAAATGGAGTATTCCTGGAACTGCTGCTTTCCTGCTAAAAGACTGGTCTGGCAGGGTCACAGGGTAAATAATTCTTCTCAGGAGAAGAATAACTGTGGTTTGCTGAATTTCCCCTGGTTCTCCCAATCGTTTGACTGCTGGACTGACACACATTCCTTCTGCCCTTCAACTTTGACTGTTCCTTCACCTAAGAGGGAAATTCCCAGAGAATTCATGTTGGCCAAGACCAAATTTGCAGCCACTGACATTTGTTTCTCGTTCAAAAAGCAGCTATCTGGTGCAATTTGACGTGTGGGAGCAAAGAACAAACCCTACCACTCGAACTACAAGTACATTTGTTTTCTGACTGAAACATTAAGTGAGATTTGTGCTACAGCCCTCCAGAACCTGATTTGTTTCAGACAAAAAAAACGAGTCAGTCCTGGGATTTTGGCAATTAAATATCCAGTCCTGTGGGCTTGATTTTTCACTCAGCTGTCTCTAGTGTAACTAAATCAAAGAGTTGTTGGGACCACACTGGTTTAAATCATCTGTGAAGAAACACCCCTCAGCTAAAGAGCTACTTTCTCCCTCTTGTTCCCATCAGATCTGTTCTTAATTGCATGTCCTAAACACTTACATAAGGCTGGCAGTCATCTCTCTCTATTTCCAGAAAAATCCAAACCCCACCTGCAAGTGTGATTGGGTGCATAAGATAAAACCACACCCAGAAAAGCTGTCTGCACTAAACCCAGAGTATCTGCCATGTGGGAAACTGGGGTTTGTCCTTTTTTGGGGCTTTTGGTCATTGTGGGGTCTGAGTTTAGAGGCCTCTGGCTGCTTGGCCAAGCACTGGGGCCTTTGCCATCAGCCTGAGTAACATGGGATGGAGCTTGTTTAGTGGAAAAGTGGAATAATGGATAGAGCACCAATTAGATCTGTGTTGGAGTGGACATTTCCGAAGAAGTCCAACTGGTTTCTCTACTCATGTTTTCTCTTTCCTCATTACACTTACACTGCTGTATAATTTATTCTGTCCACAGCTCCCTCTGCTTCTTGTGCAATAGATTTGTTCTTTTGTTTTCATCCCCTTCTGTTTCCCCTCCTGGTGGTTCTTCTACACACAGGACAAGGCTGTGTCTGCTCTCTCTGCCCAGAGCTGAAGGTTGAGGGGCCCTGGGTATCATCACCGTGCAGGCAATCAGTAACAACACAGCAGAGATGATCATGGTTTACTTCACATCACAGCATAGATTGAAAAATTGGATAATAGCTCCACCCATCTCTTTTGTGTGTGTATATCCCCTGGAACCGTTTTTGTCTTTAATTTATTTCAGATTTTTTTCCTCTTTTTCTGCCTGAAATATTGTTTTATTGAGTTACTGTGGCACCAAGTCTCAAAATGTAAAATGAGAGATGGGTAATAGTTATGAAGAGACCAATGGAGAGTCCCAGGATAAAAATACAAGTGTGAGGTGACCTTGGTTCAACACCAAGGTGGGTGCCCAACCTGCTACTCTTAAAGGCACATTTAATCTGTGTGTTGTTCACATATTCCACTGGTCAGACTAAAGGTCTGGCTTTCCTGGTACCCAGTCTCTTCCATAACCCAGTCAGAGATATTTAGAGGAGACTGTAGAAATCAAGGAAGCATTTTGCAGTGCTTCCCCTGGCTGTTTTCCTGGCTTCTAGAAATTTTCCTTGGAGGGATTCTTTCTCACCTTATCAGTACTGACACAGAGGTTGCTTGGTCATCCAGTTCCTAATTGTAGGAAGAAGTGAGTAAAGAGGGAATTTCCTGTGGACAGGGCTGACTATCTGGGCAGCTCCATCCCACAGGTGCCAATTTGGGACACATGGAAACTCTTGCTGTGTCCAGTTCCCTGAGGTGTGTGATACATGCCCTGTGTCTTGGGCATCTGCTTGGTAGGACCAGAGAAGCTGCTCACTGAAGATCTTCAAGCCTCAGAGACTGTTTCCAGTAAATAAAAAGTTTCCCTGAAAAGGATACAACCAGAATCAATTGTATCTTACATTAAAATCCCACCGCCTACCATTATTTGGCTAAATTTGATCTTTGATTTGCCTGTCACATGGTTCCTCATTGAAGTCCCACTGTAATTAGAAGGGTAAACCTGGTAAATGAATTATTCCCCTTTTCTTTGCTTTTTTTCTTTTTTCACTTGTACAGTTCTGTTGTGTAAGTGCATTATAAAACAGAAGGAAATAAAGTTGGCTATATGGAAAATCAAGAACATCTGATGCCTAGGAAGAATAGAAACTAGTGGGTGACAGGCTGCAGACATCTGGATTCTTATTTAAACAGTTTTCAGCTTTGTCACTGAATCATCTTTTGAAAACTGAATATATTTTAAAACCCCTTATTGACTGTCTAATACTATCCAGGTGTGTGTTTGATTTTTTTTTTCTTCTTACCAACATATTGTCCAAATGAAAAAGCCTTGAATTAATTTAAGTACAATTTAGAAGATGTTAAAGTAAGAAGAGGGAGAAAAAAGAGGAGGCAGAGAAGTAGGCTGATTTTAAATACCCATCCTTCAAGAGTTGTGTCTGGGGAATCAGCTCCTGACTCTGGATCAGATTTTCCTCGGTTTGAAGTCAGAGCAAAGCCCCTGGTTTACAGATGGAGGTGCCCCCAGCTGTTTAGGCAGGCAGGGATCTGAGAGCACAGGGGTTAATCCCAGGCGTGTGTGCAAGTCCCGCTGAGATAAACCAGGCACTCGGACCTTTTGCTCTCAGAGACACTTTGGCACTGCCAGGAGATTCATTCTGTCTGCAAAACCGAGCATGTAATTTCCCTTCTCCCCTGCTCTCCCCTCTGTCCCCGTCTCTGGGCAGTCCTGAGGCTCAGAGGCAGCAGCCAATCTCCCTGGTGACAACCAGGACAGCGGAGCTGACCCTCAGCAGGGTGGTGACATGCAGGTTTGCACTGCAGGAAGACCCCAAACTGGCTTTTTTTTTCCTGCTGGTCAGAAGAGGAAGGTTGGGGAAACCCTGAAACACCTCTGTGCTTTGGAGAGAAAAAGCGAAGAAATGACATAAATTAAAACAAAACAGTAAAAAAATCCCCAAAACAACAAACACCCCCCCCTCAGCATCCAAACTGCATCCACAGAAAGCTTCCAGCTTACTCTCAGTGTTATGTCAGCTTTACACAGAGATTAAAACTGATCCCTCCTCAGTGAACAGCAGCTCGTGTGAGCCGTGTGAATCCACAAGTGTGTCCGTACAGCCACCAGACTTGGCATCCAAAACGCCTCCACGTCCACAGAGCCAAGAGAAAGGACATTTCTACCTGTTTCCAAATGAAACAGAGGTGCTGAAGTCTCTGGAGCATGGGTTTATTTAGGTGTCAGTTTTATTTACCACTCTGAGCTGTTCTCTGCCGCCGCTGAAGCTGAGCGTGAATAACTCACCAGCCTGCACAGATAACTTTGCTTTTTGTTTCGAGACAGAAATCCCAGCAAAGCTTTCGTTCCAATCCCCGTGCTGAATGATGACACAGGAGTTCAAGAAGTAGAGGGTAAAAAAAAATTCCCGAGGCGCTCCTAGAAGATTTTTCCGAGAATTTTTAAAAGCCTCTTAAAAAACGGCGGCAGAGATCGAACGCTGGTAAGGGAGGGGAAAGGAAAAAAAAAAAAAAAAAAGGAAGAAAAAACTTTGGCAGGCAAACAGTGTCTTACATCAATCTAACAGTCAGCATCTATGTAGATGTTCTTTCCTCCTTTTGTGCAACACCCCTTCCCTCCTACAGACCACCCAAAGCCCTATAAATAATCCAAGGACTGTATTTTTCCTCCAGATTTCTCTTCAGACCTCAAAGGAAAAACTATCAGGCAAAGGAAGGGAGAGAGGGAGAAGGGAAAGTGAGGAGGGGAGAGAGAGAAAGAGGAAAGATGGCTAGTGAGTTCAAAAAGAAAATGTTCTGGAGGGCAGTGGTGGCTGAGTTCCTTGCCATGAGCCTCTTTATTTTTATCAGCATTGGCTCGGCTCTGGGCTTCAGCTTCCCCGTGGTGGGCAACAAAACATCCACGAGGTCCCAGGACAACGTGAAGGTCTCGCTGGCTTTTGGGTTATCCATCGCTACCATGGCACAGAGCGTGGGCCACATCAGCGGGGCCCACCTGAACCCGGCGGTGACCCTGGGGCTGCTGCTCAGCTGCCAGATCAGCATCTTCAAGGCGCTCATGTACATCCTTGCCCAGTGCCTGGGGGCAGTGGTGGCCACGGCAATTCTGTCAGGAGTCACCTCCTCTCTCCCAAACAACCTCCTGGGGCTCAATGCGGTGAGTAGAAACTTTTAATTCCTCCTTCTTTATTTTTTTTTTCCCCAAGTCGAAATGTAACCTACTAAAGTTGTGTGTGTGTGTGTGTGGGGGATGATGGTGACCTCAGGCAGCCAACTGCTTATTGTGGCAGAGAATTCAGCCCTGACTGATTCCAGGAGGGAGCTGTGTCGTAGGGATGGTCCTTCCTCCCCATCCCCATTTCGGAGCTTTAGGATGCTCTGGTCGGGATGAGTTTTTCTTATGTTCAGTTTTGTGCATCTGAGTTGCTGAAAGGTGGCTCTTGACAACAATTTAACACTGAAATCTCTGGCAGTTGCCTGATCTTTTGTGGTTCTGAGGGTCTCTAAGGTGACATGCTGATTAATATGCATGTACCAGTGTTGTTTTGGCTTCTCTGAATGTGGTTCATTTTCAATACCTAATTAATGGTTTGTGTAACCTGATGATGACTGCAAGGAAAACCTGTGGGAGCAGAGAGAGGTGTGCAGCAAGAGAAACCCTGTCCCCAAAGGTGTGAGCCTTACCTGTTGCATTAGGCAGAGTGCTCAGATCCTGCCTGACACAATCCCTGCTGCTCTTTCCCTGTGTTTCTGTGCATAAATGGGACAAATCCTGAATTCGCAGGTGTAAAGATGTGAGGCAGCTGCAGGGGTGCAGGTTTCATCCCTATCCCAGCCAGATGCTCACATCATCCTGCCTAAAAACTGCCTGGCCACAACTCCTCCTCCTCAAAATGTTGTCATTTTGCTGTTGTTTTTGCACCATAATAGGAGAAAAAAAGGCTAAATACACTTTTAAACTTGAAATCGTCCCACTGCCAGAGGCAGTGCTACAGCCACTGCAGTACACACAGCACTATAAATGGAAATTGCCTTCTAGTCACTTATTTCACCTGATCTCTTAAAAACAACTATTTCACATATTTTCTGTAGCCCCTCTCTGACAGAATATTTTTAACTTGAGCTAATTTGAAAGATCTACCCAACTGAAGGGATATTTGGGACACAAAGCTGCAGATAGGGTACCTTTTCTGAAATAAACTAGGCAAAACATTAATGTGGTTTTGCACGCTGTGGTATTGCAGCTAATTCAGAAGATGAGCCAGAAAACATAATAAAATCTGATGCTAAGGTGACTCCTGAGCAGCTCAGTGTCACCCACCCTGGTGTTACTGTCTTCCTCCCTCGAGCCTGGTGCCTGCAGCTACCCCATCCTGCCACCGTCTCGGAAATTCTGATGGGTTTAATGCAAAGCACTTTGGGGAAGAAAAGTAGCTAACTTTATTGACTCCAGAAGGCTCTGCCTGTGTGTGTGATACATGATCTTTTCCTCTGAAACCACTGGCAGAGGGAACAGCTCAACCACACGGGACAGGGGATCCACCCAAGTGGTTTCCTCGAGAGGTCCAAGTGCCATTAAACACGGGAGGTCTGGTTTCAGTAGCACTTAAGCTTGGTCTTTCCCTTTTGCTTCCATAAAATCCCGAGGACTGGTTCCTTCCTCTAACCAAAAGCCCCCAAACTGGCCATTTGTAAAGCAGGGTAAAGGTCTTCTTGCTCCTCAGTCCCAAGCTACAAAGGCAAAACCAGACAGTGTCATGTCCCCATCATGTAAATTTTGCATATTTGGCCACAGTTTCTGTGCAATGAATGGTTAATATAGTTCCTAAAATCCCTGGTCTCAGTGTTTGTCATTGTCTAGAATTTTTTTTTTTTTCTTTTCTTTTCTCTTTCACATCCAGTTATAAATGTTCTGGCTAGAGGAGCAGTGGGGAGACCTCCCTGGGGATGGGGAGGGCAGCAGCTGTTCTTCCCCCTTGCAGGAAAGAACTAGAGAGGAAGGGAAAGCAAATCCATTCATTTCCCAGTGACAAGCTTGGAGTGGCTGGGGAGGGGAGAACTGAGAGGGGAGTTGGGTCTGACCTGTGCTTGTGGTCTCAGCCAAGGGCACATCCTGAAACCACAGCCCAGCACCAGGAGCACGGTGCCTCCCTCAGCAAACAGAGGACAAGGAGAAACCACGGAGAGCTGCTTTAATGTTATGCTTTTTAACCTGAGGACAAGGAGGGGAGGGACAGAGCTGGCATCCCTGCCAGCTGCTTTGTCTTCCTGCCCTTCTTGTGGAAAATGAGGTGTGGATTCACTACTGAGGTGCTTGTTTGATAAGGTTTGGAAGAGAGCTTGGATGTGTTGGACTTTGTGCTTTGTCCTGACCCTGCCATGCTCTTGGAGAGGTGGTGTTTTTTTTTTAACAGGAAAAATGGGGTGGAAGCAGTTTAATGGAGTGAGTGTCCATCCAGTGTTCCCAGTGGATACTGGGTGGGGTTGCATGCCTGAGCTTAGATTTATCCTGCCCAGCTGTAGGTCCTGCACTGAGAGACCAAGCTGAGAATCCATGTCCATAGACTCCTCTCTAGTTCACAGAGAAGGAGAGACAGAGAGGGACCTCAGCCTTTGGATCCATCGAGTTGCCCTCCAGAGACACCCAGCTCTTCCTTGGCATGACGAGGCTCCAAGCTTGGGAACCTCTGCTCAGTATCCAAAATCAAGTTGGATAAATTCGTGTCTTTCTCATTGCCCCAAGAGAACAAGGGAAACACAAGTGAATGAAGCACAAAACCCAACCATGGAAGGTGCAAGGCTGAAGAGAAAGAAGGGAGAATGAAAATGCAGGAGATTCCTTTAACATGTTCTGTATTAAGATCTCTTTTACACTAAGACAAGCAAAACCGTCACACATTTAGAGTTTGATCCAAACTTTATTGAAGTTGAAGGAAATATTTTTAGTTACTTTGGCTGGTTCCGAGCAAGACATTTTGGACAATATTCAGGGGGGTATTTAGATTACTGAATCCTTTTAAAACACTTAACTTCCAACATATTCTAGTAGTGGGGTGGGTGCCAAAGTAAAAGCTTTGAGAATTGGAAAAGCTGAAAGAGGAGTATGCAGTATGCTCGCTCTCCTAAAAATAAATTAGATATTTTTCCTCACATCATATTGTATCTTTCTTTGGAAGTTGATTTACTACACGTTACAAGTTTCCATTAGGTAAAAGTGCAAGAATAGAGAATACCTAATCCCAAATGCACTCATCTGCCAGCAGAGCTGGCTATTGTCTAGTGAGGACAGATCTGTAGTTTGGATAATGGAAGAAACTATTCAGCACGAGCAGTTAATGACCAACAGAGAGCTCAAGCAGGAAGGACAGGGGAGAGCAGCCTCCTGTGCTTTAAGGTAACACAATATTTGCTGTTCAGCAATGATTATCTGGAGAGCTTTTATCAAGATTTTAGAAACATTCTAAGGAAATTTCTTTTGCTCAGATTAATTTGATGCATTCAGTTAATCAGAGACTGTAAGAAACGCAGACACCGCTTCACAATTTCATGTTTTCTCTGTTTTGGCACACAGATTGGAGTGCCAGGAAATGTGCCCCCTAACTCTCGGGGCTATAATCTGAGAACTATTTGAAAACTCTGCCTTCAAAGTTTATGATGAAAGAGGCTGTTTTACAAGTTCGAAGTGGATCAGAAAGTGTAGGCAAGAAAAACAGACCTGAAGGTAGCGTTGCTCGGGTAGATAAAGAGAAAAGAAAAACAACCAAGAATAACAAATAGAAGGACTTGGGTTTAGAAAACACTCAGTGGACTGATAAATGTTGTTTGTGTAACTGAAGTTCTTTCTGCAAAAGCCAGGAGAGGTCTGTGGTCAGTGGATTTGGAGGTTTGGTGCGTTTTCTTGAGACAGGTGAATAGTCATATAGATGCTATTCCTGGGGCATGGAAAGTCACTTGTTGCTGGAACATCCTTTGGATTTCCAGAGTGACTGGCTGTGTCTCTGCCACTACAGCTGAGAAGAGTGTCCCCAAACCTGGATCAGCTGTGGCAGAAGGATTTGTGCCCATAAGGTGCAGCATCCTTTGGTGATAAACAGTCAGGGAGAAAGGAAACCTTTGCTGTCTTTGACTCTTCATACCAGGACAGTATCTGCTGCTTTGAGATGCCTTCCACCCTCACCACACAATCACAGAATCATGGAATGGTTTGGGTTGGAAGGAACCTTGAAGCCCATCTCATTCCAACCCTGTCCCTTGGGCAGGGACACTTTCCTCTAGACCTGGTTGCTCCTAGCCCCATCCAACCTGGACTTGAACACTTCCAGGCATGGGAATGAGTCCTCTTTTCCCTGACTAATCACAGTAAGCTGCATTGTGATCCAGTACTAGCAGAGCAGCTTAGAACCCTTATGCTGGAGATGTGTTTTTCTCCATGTTGTCTGTGTTTTCCCCAGCTCCAGTCTTATTCTGCTACTTGGAGAAGACGAACAACCTCTCGTCTCCAGGAGACTGGAACATAGGATAGGGCACAGGATCCTTATCTCCCGCACATAATTTTATCTCTAGGACATGAAAGCAGGTGATTTTTCTCCCCAAAAAATGTCCAAGGCACAGAGACTTCAAGTGCAAACATTAAATTGACCCCGCACTGGGAATTCCCTTTCGTACAGCTGAGAGCAGCTGCACCTTTTAATGCACCTGCAGCACCTTTTAATGGTATTCCTGGGTCAGCACTGGAGTTTTTACCCTGATATTTCTCATTGAATCTTTCCCGTCCTTTAGAAAGTTCTCGCAGGGAGGGGATCTCGGATGGGACTCCCAACAGTTGGTCCAACCCAGTGCGCCACTGGTGGCCCTCTGACCACGGGGAGCAGGACTTGCATGGTTGCCCTTGGTGACTCACTGTTTGCCTTGTGATCTCCCTCTCTCCTCTTGCCCGCGCCCTGCGAGTCTGTTCTCCTTCAACCTCAAATTAAACAAAGCCCGCTCGAGTTGGAAGAACTTCCAAAATAAACTGAGGGCTTGACAGCGTGAGTGGACAACTGAGTAAGTGATGCTGCTTTTCCTCTGAGTCAGTGTGGAAAATTGCAGCTCCAGAGGTGCCGCTGGATGGACGGGACATGCAGCCGAGTTGCTGACCTTTAGCGCTCGTTAAAAAATCCTTGGATGTCTTTTTTTTTTTTTAAATTTAGATTACATACTGTGACTTTCTCCAGCCTCAGTGCAGCGAGGAGCTTAATTCTCCCTGTCTGTACCCTCTGCCCTCCCTGTTTTTGATCCAACATGGGCTTCTCCTGCCAGCCTTGTCTCTGCTGGGACATTTAAGTGCTCAAGTGCTCGGGCTTTGACAAGAAGCTGCCGCATGTTTTGGAGTGAGCAAAACGGTTCCGGCACATGAGATTAATCTGGGATTTTTATTTCTTAACCACGAGCTGTCACAACAATGGCTCATTGTTCAATGTCAGGGGTTTTTTTTGCAGCAGAGGCCTTTTATGGCCTGCCAGCATTGTATTGGATCGCCCCAGGCCGGGCAGGTGGGACACAGGAAAGGCACCTGCTCAAAACTGGCCACGGTCTTGGCCTCTTTCTAATGAGTTCTCACAGTGACAGCAGAAATGTCTGGGCTGGGACACAAACCTGATGGTTATCACCCATTCTCCGGAGCATTTGGAGCTAACAGGGGATTATAGCTCTAATCTTTATCTCAGATCTCAGAGAGGTTATTATCTCATTTCCATTTCCAAGATTTGCTTGGTGTTTCTGTAATAACACAGCCCTTTCTTGAGATTTTGGCAGAGGACACGCAGGGATGCAGCAGCACAGCCATTTCTGACACAAGGCAAGGCCTGAGTGATCATCCAGTGGCTTTTTGGTGCTAGGAAAGGGGGTTTCAAAGTGGGTTTTGTATCATGGTCCACATCCAGAGGACCCAAGGACATCTGGCTCACTGTTTGAGAAATGCTCTGCAAGACTCAGGTTAAAATGCCCTTTATTTATTTCTAAAATTTCACTTAGAAATTATAGAAATTTATTAAAGGGGTGAACGGAGGGTTGCAAAACATTGAGTTGCCATAGACCCAAACCCCTTATTAATTTGGTAGATTAATTAATATTGTAATTCAAATGGAGTCATGTTGGGATTTTAGGAGAATGGTTTCTTTCTGTGTTTGACCAGCTGTCAAACTAAGTAGGATTAAGTATGAAATATAAGGAAATTCATTTTGCCACCACCCTTCCTGACTGGTGAATAAAAAGTTAAAATGGTTTTTCCCTTCCATACTGTTCTATGTATTGTGCCATATGCATGGGACATTCTGTGTGTATGTGTGTTCACACACCAGAGTGATAGATAGAAAACTATCTCTAACCCTAATTTAATTTTTTTTAATTTTAATTAGAAAGAATTTTTTAAAAATTCTCTGTTAGTGGGTGTCTAAAGATCTGACCTAGCAGGAACCACAACCTGGGAACAAATGGAAATTTCCACAGTAAACATGAGAATGGATATTATGGATTAATTCTGGGTAAATTGGTCCAATGGTAAGAAGAAAATAGAAATCTTTGTAGCAGAGCTCATGGGCTTCAGCAGATAATGTGAACCTTCAGGGAGTGGAGAACAATGTTTCTTTAATCAGAGAATCCTAAATAATATCACTATCTGGGCTGTACAGGTATTTTTAAGAGAAGCATTTTTAAAACAAGGATACCAAACCACATCACAAGTACTAATGGAAGAAAAAAATAGCCCTTGAAAAATTTCCTGTTTGTCTCAAGAGGAAATTGCCTGTTTTCTTTAGAGCAATGGTACATTTTTGCTTATTTGTCCATTCTGCAGCTTCATCGAGATGATTCAATAAGAGAGAGGTCTTTACCTGTCACCACAATTGAAAATGCCAAAGAAATCTTCATTCTTGGAAAAATCCCTATTCCGGAGTTGGGGAAACCAATTCAAGCTATTGTGCTTGTGCTCAACTTCTTAGACAATAAATAATCTGTATGTTATGTATCTGTGTTTTTAAATTCCTGAGTTTCCCTGCCTTTAGGTGTTGTCTCTTTATTACAAGTGAGCAGAGGCAGCTTTTCCCTGTCTGCTGATCACAGTGAGACCTCATGGTCTGTGGCTGTGCCCATCAGTACCTCCAGAATAATAACTATGCAGATGTCACAGGACATTTGAGTGTCTCTTGGAGGTTTTCCTGGCCTGGCTGGGAGCAGCAGGCAGTCCCTGTGTATTTATTAATGTGTAACCTGATGGGGAAGTACTGCTCTTCCTGGCATCCAGAGCCAAAGCTGGTGCAGGTGTTCAGCTGCTGCAGCTCCACTGATGAGATCTGAGGCTAAGGCAAAACATCAGCCTGTTAAATCAAATATACAGGGCCTGACAGGCATCCTGGAGGAAACCATAAACAGCAGGAGGGCAAAAGTTTGGCCTGAAATCTCTGCCATGAGTTTCTCTTTTGGCATTTGTAGACTAGAAAGGAGTAAGGAAGTGCTCAGTGTGCTTCCCTGGATGAGCCCCGTGTGCATCCCCTCTCGAGGAACCACTGAGAGGTATCACAGAAACCTAAACTTTTCCAGGCTCTTGACACTAATTCTGTGCCAAGGGAAGTCAATGGATGCTTTCAGAGCAGAACTGTGGCACATGTTTCCTTACTCACATACACAACTTCTCCTGAAGGCAGTGCTGACTGTGTTTGGACTGAGGAATGAGCAAGGTCGGGTTTGGCCCCTTTTCCTTCCTTTGTTATGACTTCTTGCTTGATGAACAAGGTGGAGAAATGAAGGAGCTGGAATTGTTCCCCTAATTCCTGAAATCTACTGCATGTATTCAGAGCTGCTTTTTAACTCTGTGGAAATGCCAAGGCTGCACAAGACTGACTGCATGAACTACCTCAGACTTGGAAAGTTTGAAAACGTCACAGTTGTGCTGGAGTGTTTGTCTAGAAATATAAAACATCACTTTGGTGCCATTGCCAAGAACCATATTGTGAGGTTTGTGCAAATCCAGCTGGTTATTCCAGTAACAACATAGAAAAGAAGATCCTATTAGGCTTGCAATTCAGATATTCCCAAGAATTCTCCGTTGAAAGACTGTCTCCTTTTGGGCTGGTAATACAGGAGATCACAAACAGCTCTGTGATATAAATGAGTGCTTCACATGTTACTGAAAATTAACTATTTGCCTGTGGTTTGCTGGGTAAAGAAAGAAAAGTACAAAACCTCACAATTCCTCATCCTCTGAACAGAAGTTGTTTATTTCTCAGCAGCAAGATTCAACAGCAACAAAAAAAAATTGTTTCCCCAGAAACAGCTTTTCCAGAGGCACATCAAAAAGGGAAAGTGCAAGTAAGACAAATGTTCTGTCTCCAATCAGCAAGTCCTATAGAGGGGCTGACTTTTACTGCCTGTCACTGGTCTGACATAAAAAGTTTATGTGCTGTGGTTTAATATAAATTAAACCATCTCTCTTCTCTTCACCAGGCTGCTGTGACACAAAGCCCTGGCTGGTTTCTCCTCGGCCCTCAGAGAGGGTGGGAGGAGGGAGGTTAATCCTGTTCCTGGAGGGTGTCTGCTGTCCAAAGAACGGAAAATATGATTTCTGCTTTGGGAATTGAATGAGTCCCCTTCAGAGCTCTTAAGGCTGTATTTATAGGAAGGATAATCTAGCAGAGGACAATATGTTTTGTCCCCAGGTTCTGCTGAACGTTTCTGTTGTTGATGTAGGACACAATCCAAAGCTAATTCATAAGCAGCTTCTGAGTGCTCCTGTCATATAATTTTAAGTGAAACTCTTTAGATCTTTGCCTGTCTCTACTTCCTAAAAAAATGAGACTTTTGTGCTCTCTGAATCCCCAGCACTCAAATAATTGGTATAGAAACATCCATTTAACAGGAATGCTGTTGAAGTGAATAACTGCAGTTAAATAACCAGGGATAAAATCTCTGAATAAATTTTGACTGTCAGTTAAAGGAAGAGTTATAGCTACGGAGATCTGGGACAGAATTCCAGCAGAAGAAAGGTATTTTATCAAGGTAGAAGCTATCAAGTTCTTTTCATGACGGAGTTGGAGCTGGAAGAGTGAGAAAAGTCTGAAAAAATGGCAGGTGAGGCAGAGGGAGGTGGTTTGCAGGGAAGTAGGGACATGAATTTCTGAGATTACATTTGAAGAACATTGCACTGAAGAACTTTGCCCAGCTAAACACTGAAATGATAGTTGGTATAAAGCAGCATAATTAATATTTCAAGCAAGGGGATGAAGAAGGGAGAATGAACCCTTTAAACTAATGTGAAGAGTTTCACTTACTAAGAAAAAGAAGGAAAATCAAAGAAGGGATAGTTTAAGCTGCAGGAATAAAATGCAGTAAATTGCAAGATTTTGTTTTGAATGAAATGCTAAAGATCTGCTTTTAAGAAAAAAATATCTGCTGTGGCAGAGATAAGGTAATAATTTAGTGGGGATGGCTGAGATATGCAAAGAAAAAAAGTCCCAGCCAGTAGTGATATGTCTCACTAAATTGCTTTACCTTACATTTTCTCCCTCTGAAGAACACAAGCCAGTGGTGTTTCATAACAATGGGGAAAATTGACATTCCCCTGCTAAAAAATAGACCTCTCCAATTCCAGAGGCCTATGATATTTCAGGAACGATGAGAAACTAATCCCAGTTATATGAAAGTAAGCTGGACCCTCGAAGCTCCAGTCCTGGGCTTGTTGGATGAGGTGGAGCAGAGCACCATGGGATGGAACCACCTTGCATAACAAACTGCCTTACCCATCTAAAGGGAAACAGGTTTGGACTTGATATACTTTTGCTCATAATGAGAAAAATATGAAGGCACTGGAGAAGTACACAGTGGGGTTTACCTTGGGCCAGTTTAATTTCCTGTCCCCATTTCTCTTCTGAAGGCGGACAACGGGCAAATATCCTGTCCTTAAAAAAAAGAAAACCCAAACAAAACAAAGCAAAAAAAAATCAAAAGGAAAGAAAACATACCGTTACTTTGCCCAAATTACTGCTGTGGAAGTCAGTCAGCTAAACATGGCAGCTAAGGGCACTTCTGAGAAACAAATTCCACAGTTCCTGCCTCCTGCCTGATGTGGAGAACTGGAAGCAACGCGGCCGCTCCCCGTTTCCTAAGAAAAAAGCAGGTGTTCCTCTCAGTTAGATACTCCCATGTTTGTGGATAGATAATGATTTTTCACTAATATTTCCCTCAGTTTATCAGTCCTTTTTTGATTGCAGCTCATGTCTCTTGAGTCACTGACCGGTGTGTGTTATATCACCAGCAGATCTGTTCAGAGCCTTCACTGGGATTGATCCCCCACTTTGGGTTCCTCCATTTGCTTCTGTCACCAGCTGCTTCCAGACATTAACTCAGCTGAGCCAGCCAGCATTGAGGCAATCCAGCCCCAGACCTTCCTCCAGGAAGAACCTTTCCAAAGAACCAGGGTCTCTTATATGATAATTCAGCTTGGAAGGGATCTCATGAGGTGTCTGGTCCAACCTCTTGCTCAAAGCGGGGTCAGCAGTGAATTCAAACTGGATTTCTCAGGAGCAGCATTAACAGATAAAGTTAATATTTGAATGGGGACCCAGTATTGTACCTCATTCCATCCCCAGTAATGCAAAGCAGAGGGCTCCAACTTGCCTTAAGTGCTTCCTTAGGTTCCAATCAGTTCCATCTCAGGAGCTTTCAGAAGAAGATTTGATTTCTGCACATTTATTGAATTCCAATAGATTTTTATTCCATGCAGTTGTTTGGATTCACAGGGAACCAGAGTAAAAATATTAATCACAGAATCATTATGATTGGAAATGGTGGAATTCTGCTCACAGGATACACCTCCCTTGGGGTGTCTACATGGAGGTTTCTGCTTGTCACCTGGGTGCTGTGACAGCCAAGAGAGAATTACTCAGTGCAAGTTAACGCAGCCAAGACTGATTCAGCTGATCAGATGAATGTATCTACATTTAATTCTCAGCTCCTGCCAGTGATGCAACCCATTCCTCATGTGTGTTTCTGGTCCCTCTTCTGTCAAAATAGTGCCCTAAAAATGGAATAGCATGGAATTATTCATGTGAACAAAAAAAGGAGAAGAAGTCTGGACAGACTCCTATGGTGTGGGAAACTGTGTTGGAGATGAATGTGGGCCTGTGTGTTTCATTTTCATCCCTTAAAGTGTGTTTGGTTCCTTCAAGCACTGAATCTACTCAAGTCTCCCCAGTCTGAAGCATGAAAAGCTCAGGGAGTCACTGAAGCTGTTCCTTGTCCTCTGACTTTTTTTTTCTGTGACTTAAATGACCATTTTTGGGCTGAGAGGAGAAGATGTCAGAGACTTTCCATGAGATTAATCAAAGGCAAATGCAGGGTTAGCCCACAGACCTCATGACCAATGAAGGGAAGAAAGTCATTGCAGTGTGGGTACAGTCACTGGAAAAGGCCCACTTCACCCCAACACTGCAGCAGAGGTGGCTGTTTTTTATGTTCTGAGGCATTATTTTGTCTATTTCGGCACCAGAGATACAGTCACCTCATATTCTTGATCTCTGTAGCAGACTGCCAGATGTTATGACCAGCTGTCGATTTTTAGTCAGGTTTAATGTACAGTACTGCTTCCTACTAGATTTGGATTAAGCTTTAGACATCCCTGAAGCTTCTGGAGCCAGGTATCCTACAAAAATCCAAGCTTTACTTAAAAAAAACCAACCAAACAAAAAAGGACAAACAAAACCACAATAACAAATGGAAAATACAAGGAAAGGACAACAAAACCAAGAGCTTTAAACCAGCAGGTTCAAAAGGTGCAAAGTGTCTCATGTGGCACTCTTAGCTGGGTAGCACTTGCAAATCCTCTGAACAAAGATTATATAAACATAAACATACACATATATATGTACATTTTATCCTGATGCAAGGAAATGCACCTTCCTACACTCCTTGTTATGCCACAGCAAAGCAGAATTCCGAGGCTTGCCTGGGTTGGCCTCGCTTTGGAACAGGTCCCAGAGCCCTTGCTCTGGGATTTTTCGTTCCTGGCAGGCTGTGTAAAATCACAGGCTAGAGGAAAGCAAGGGCTTTCCTATGACATTTCCAGGTTTTCTTTGATTCCACAAGGCCCATCAATAAGTGTTGATTAGCAGGGAGAATGACCTCAAGTCACGTCAGCTGGAGGATGTGTTTGCGCTGCAGGGAAAGGAAGAATATGATTTCCACCTCTCGAAGATAAGGGTTATCACAGGTTTTTTTTAAAGCACAGGTTTTTTTTTGCTCTTGTTGTCTTTTGTCTTTTATAGAAGCCCTTCCAACGAGGGGGAAGCCTAATGGCTGGTCAGTGTTTCATCTCTTAAAATGTCAGGGCTTGTCAAATGTTGCCACTGGTGCGTCAGACCTCCAGAATATGGATTCTCTGGGGTTTAAAAGTTGCATTACGATAGAAAAGAATTTAGTTTCTTCTCTGCTTTTGGGTGTGCCTACATCAGTCACTTATTTGCTAAGTCACCTGGATTTAAGTTTGGCCATTTGGCCTTCCAAATGTGAGTAGGATTTTCCAGAGAGTCTGCAGTCCAGATTCCTAAATTATTTTGGTATCAAGAAAACACATTTGAAGCCTAATTTATTGAGATCCACAAATCCCACTGTCTCTGCAGAGAAAAACAGTGTTTATTTTTAACATGGGGATGACTTAAGTAATGGAATATTAATTAAGAGATGTATCAGGAATTCAGTATGAATTTCTGGATCATTCAATTTTCAGTGCTGTCTCATGTATATATTTGTGTCAGACTGATACATCTCACATGTAAATCCTATTAATGCTGAAGGTTTCATTAACTGATTTCAGTTTCTGCTCTATGGATGCTGAAGGAACCAAAATATCTACCATTTCAACCAGAATTCCATTCTATTTGTGGGTAAACTGCTTTTAACTTAGAGGATATCACTCTTGCATATTGAAGAACAAGACATAAAAATACTTTATTGATGTCTCAGATTAGCAGGACTTGAAAATCACTTTATTTTCAATGTAGCTAAACAGATTTATGCTGACCAAAAACTGAGATTTTTTTTTTTCCAGTACTCAGGGATTTGATATGATGCTACTTTGCCACAGAGAAGAAACAAGAAAATGAGTAGAAAAGGTGGACAGTGAAAGAGTTTAACATCTTTAAGTTTTGAGGTTATTGAAATATTAGTTTGGGGGAAATCAGGGGATAAAACCACAAAACCAGATTTATGGCAAGATCTCCCATGGTTTCATTGTTCTGGACAGGTCACAACAACATGTAATTATAGATTTGCCACGCATGGTCCAGCAATTTTCAGTGCAGATACTTTGACAGAAGGAGAAACTCCTGACAGCAGTATTTTTGAGCAGAAGTTTTGCAGAGTTTGCTTCCCACTCCGAGTCACTCCCATTCTCAGTTTCTCTGGCCTGTGTCCAAGCTCATGTTCCATCCTGTCCGTGCAATTGAGTTATTTCTGCTTAACACCAAGTTACTCAGCTCAGCAACAGCCTTGCCTTGACTTAATGAAGACACCACCGAATACAGAAATTAGAAGTAGAACTCAAAACTTGTTATAGAAATGGTTTAGCTCCATGGTTTCTTGCTAAACACAAATTTCCATCAGTACTCCTGAAATACTGACAGCATTTCCACTCTGTAATGTTCACTTATGTGATTACTGTGGTTTCAGTGTGTCGTACAGCATTTACATTTATAAGAAGCTCTACTGATTTCATGGCTAATAGTACCACTGGAATATCCATGTGTGCCAGTTTGAGTGTTTCTAGACAATCTGCTTCGCTTCAGGAGGAAATTGAAATATTTCTCCCATCAACTCCTGAGGATTCCTGAGTTGTGGGTGCTCTTTTATAGATCCCAAAGAAGTTGAGTGAGATTTAGTTTAGGTCTTAGCTTAGGCCAAAAAGAATCTACATTTAGGAGCCTAAGATCTTTGTAGCCAAATGAGATCTATGTAAAATTAAAGGCAGAGCTTTCAATGATCACCTCCATTTCATCAGCTGAATGGATCTCCTCTTCAATGATTACATACATTAGCTGTCCAAGTTAGAGATACACTGCCTAAATATTGACATCTAGAGGGTTTTTAGTCTCCTTTGGTCTTCTGTAGGATTTGTGTTGTATCTACCAGCCCCACAGCAACACCATGGATATACAAGGTCATTTTAACTGGAATTAGAGGAATATTTTCAGCCAATTGATTCCCAGTATAGGTATCTTAATAATAATGTGGAAATCTCAGAAGCAACGAGTTGATGTCCTCAGGCACCACTGTTCACTTCTGAAAAAGTAAATTGTGCTGAGGGAGAATCTCTGACTTATTTGTTTCTCGCATAGATCAGTTATGTTCTCATTCTGTGTTGTGTTTGAGTGTCTACTTCGTCTGGATTCAGCAGCCACTCAACCATGTTGAATGATCAAGGAATTTGGTTGTGTCTAGACTTGATTACTGCAGTGCAAGATTCAAAATTAATTTCCATTCACTTTTTCTTCTTTTTTTTTTATTTATTTTTTTTATTTCCCCCCCTCCCCCCATTAAGCAAAGCTCACTTGAGGAAAGAAATGGCTGTGCAGGTCTACATTTTCCTGCTGAGAAAACAGATCCTACAAAACTTTGCTACACTGGTTGAAGTCTGGTAGGAATATCAAGTGACATTTTGCTTCTTGTCTCCCTGCAGCTTTCAGAGGGAATCAACGCAGGCCAAGGACTGGGGATCGAAATCATTGCCACCTTCCAGCTGGTGTTGTGTGTCCTGGCCACCACAGACCGCAGAAGGAATGACGTCTCGGGATCAGCACCCTTGGCCATTGGTCTCTCTGTTGCCCTGGGGCATCTGCTTGCTGTAAGTTTTAACCCTCACAATTTGTACCTGCAACGTCCCAACCCCGGGACGAGCCAGTGAAGGCAGGAAGGTGATGGGGCAGCGATAGTTTCTTCCTTCTTCCACTTCTGAGACTCTCCTGGTTTCTGCAGCACACAAGGCCCTTCTTTCTAGGGCTGTGTGGCTGTGGCAGCAAGTGGTGAGGTGGCACACCTGGGAGGAGTTGCTGTGTAGGACCTGTCTCCCTGGTGGGGCAGGACGAACCTGGGGCAAACATTCTTCCTCCTTTCTCCGAGGAAGAACGGATGGGGTGAATAAAACTGTTGTGAGCATCCAAACCCTGCTGCAGGCTGCCACCTGCCCTGCTGGGAAATGGAGGTGCCACATGTGCCTCACATTGGTTTCTCTTTCCCCTTCCCCAGATCGACTACACCGGCTGTGGAATTAACCCGGCCAGATCCTTTGGCTCAGCACTGATCGCCAACAACTTTGAAAATCACTGGGTAAGTTGGATAAATTTCTTTACCTTAAAAGACTCTCTGAATATGCATAACCTACAAGATCAGAAGCATTTAAACATGTATCATCAGGACCAGCTCAGTGAGTTTTTATTTCTATTTTGTTTAATGAAGAAAAATCTCCCTTCACTCCCGACCAGCCTCAGGCAATCAGAAGACCCTCAAGCTCATTCAGTCTCTTTGTTCAAAGTAATACAGTAGATTTGCTTAGGTTATTTCCCTTTATATTCATTTATTTTGAACATTTTACATGTTTAAGCCTTATTACACAAAATCCCATGTTGTGTATTTATTGTTTGAACTGACTTTATAAAGTGCTGCTGCTTAATCTGATAAAACCCAATTTTGGAAGATTCTTAATCAAGTTTATAAACTGAAATGGATCATCCAATATTTAAAAGCCAATAAAATGTTCAGCATCTTAAAGTTAAGTGTCTGCTCATGTGTTTTCAAGGATAAGTGTTCTGGAAACACCGTGAATTTTAGATTATTCCCTGTGGTTAAATGTGGTTAAAATGAGCAACTTCACAAAAATTTATTCATTTCACCAAAGCTCAATAAAGGAGGATGATAAAAAAGTTGTAAATGAGCATGTGTTCTTGAATATAAAATGTAGATTTTTCCAACTCTCCTACTCGTGATTTTGACAGTCAGTTGCATAGGCATTGGTGGAAGTTGAGTGATACTACAATGGGTTGTGAAAATTGTGGGTATGGAGGCCATTTTAATTGAAAGAATGAAATACAAAAGAAGGATACTGGGGAAATTTTAAAATATTTCCCACAAAAATTTCTATTGGGGTACTCAGGTAAAGCAACTAAGCCAGTAGTTGATATTTTTAGAATTTAATAGAAAAAGTGTTATCCTTTGTACAGACAGAAGGAGATAGAGGTAATAATTCATGTTAGACTTCTGGTATTGCTGAATTAAAGTTTTTAGACTCAGTGACTCTTTGGCCTTTCAAATCCTTCAATATCAGCAGTTATTTTTAATAAAATCGAGCTGTCTACTAAAATCCTTTTATTACCTCTCCTTCCAAACTTTACTTGCCTTAAGTGGTTAGACCAATTCAATTACAGCAATATCACAACTAAAGAGCTGCTAGTAGCAAAGTAATCTCCTAATTAGGTCCTCATTAAGTAATTCTTTCAAATTCACCCGTCACTGGAAGTTAAAGGGAAAATGGAATCTAATGCCCTGGAGTCTTAGGAGCTGTGCTTTGCTGCCAAACCTACCTGGAGCAGCAGAGATGTTTTTGTAGTAAATACCCGATTTTAAATATCAGAACTTGGCAACACAGTCGCAGTCATTCACCTCTGGGTCTCTCATCAATTCAAGGTGAGAAATTCCTGGTCTCTTGCCTTGTGCTTAAGTGAACGCTCAGGAGACAAAGTGTCCATTCAATGTTTTCGATGTCATTTTCCCTGTGAGAATGAGGAACTCTGCAGAGGAGCTTCAAATGCAGAAAGATCTGACCCGATGCGTTAACCGGGCTTGCAAATGTGTTTCAGATCTTCTGGGTGGGCCCAATCATCGGGGGAGCGAGCGCTGCCCTGATCTACGACTTCATCCTGGCTCCCAGGACCAGCGACCTGACCGACCGCATGAAGGTGTGGACCAGCGGCCAAGTGGAAGAGTACGACCTGGAAGGAGATGACATGAACTCCCGTGTGGAAATGAAGCCGAAATAAAGAAGGACAAGGAGAAAAGGGGGGGAAGAAAAAAAAAAAAAAAAAAGAAAAAAGGAAAAAAAGCAGCACATTGGTTTCCGAAGATTTTATCAGTGTTATAGACTCTTTGTAAACCAGCAAGCAGTACTTTGTGTTTTTTTTAATTCAATATGGTTTTTCGTTTTATGCCCCCAATCCTAATAATGTTTTTGGGGTTTTTTTTATATCTGTGGTTTTTCAATTATAGAGTCTTCAGGCCAAGAAGTCATTTTTAGACACCTTTGCATGAGCTAAATAAATTGGGATGAAATTTAACCCCTCCCTTGCTAGCACCAAATTTTCTGGTGTATTTAGCACGGGCAGTTCTCCCACCACATCACTCGGTAATGATAAGTAGTTCAAATGACCAGTCTGTTTGCTGAAACAATGGATATTGAGGACAGAGAACCATCATAATGGGGGACTTACATCTGAAAAAAAAAAAAGCATTTATACAAAAATGCAAGGCTGGTATCTAATACCAGCAATGCATGGGAAAAATCTATCTCAAATCATTGTCCAAAAGAGTCTTTTGGAATGAAAGGCCCCTAAAAATTACTTGGTATGTAGAATTACCCATAATTTTGTAAATGCTTGTTCTTCTCTGAGAGAGAGGGCCAGAAAAGTTTAGCAGGGTAAAAATCTCCGGAGTCCCGGGATCCTTTAGACTTCCTAGTGTTTCATTCTCCATGACCCTGCATCCAGCTCATGGGGAGGGGAGAGAATATGGGACAAGAAACAGTGTACAGATATTTTAATTCCTGGGAAATAATAACTAGAAGTCAAATAGGAGAGTAGTAATAACAGTGGCCACCAGAACAACATGGTGCCAGTGTGTGAGCAGGATCTGATTGTTCCTGTCAGTACTCTGCTTTTGTTCATCTTATGTAATTTATCTGTATGTTCTAAAGCAAAACAAGGAGAATAGAAGTCCCTGTCTTTGTGACCCCATTCCAATAGCCAGCGCTGGGATATTCAGGGACAACAAATAGATGGACACACAGTATATTTTCTAATGAGGGACAAATGCATACCTGTGTGTAAGTCCATTTTGGGGGTCATTGCTTTGTTTTTTATATATATATATATAAATGTTTATATATATGTTTTATACAGAAAGCCTAGTATACTGTTTTGTAAGAAAATCAGAGCATGACGACAAGTGGAAAGAAAAGAATTGCAGCAGTGCTTAGCAAAATAAATGACACTGGAAACATGGAGAAAATTAACACTTTAAATGATTTGGAAGTCTGTTTTCTGGTTTTGGTTTTGTGTGTGTGCTACTTATGATTTCCTGAGTAACCCAAAGCATTAGCTGGTCTTACCTACTAACTATAGAATGTAGTTAAAGCAGATACATGCTGATATACTTGTTCTGCACTAAACAGTTCTCCATAAGAAATGAGGCCCAGGGGAATCTAAAGAAAAAAAATCAGCACAGTCCACCATTCAGAGAAACACCCCAGGGGTAGTGGGAGGGATGTCTCCTCTTACAGAGCCAGTGAGGCATGGGAATTGAGAGAGGATTGACACAGGAATCCATATGGGTTGGATCATCCCATCAACCTGAGCAGATGTACAATGGAAAAAAATAAAAAACATAATAAAAAGGAAAATCACCAGCAAAATAAACCAGAATATATTTTATTTCTCTTGTCTACACTTGGTGTGCTATCTTGTGTATTGTCTGTGTACATAGAGCATGATTGGATTTTGGGGTGGTTTCAAAATAAACAAAATCAGTTGTGCTAACACATGAACTGTTCATGATTCTTGATTTTTCATTTGCTGGGTAACACAATGCAAATTCAGTTTCTTGTACCATCCTTCAGGTGGTTAGACTGAGGCAATTTCTACTTTTCCACTCTTGACTTGATTTGATGCTACCCTTTGGGGAAAGGAGTGTTCCTTGTTTTTGTGGCAGGAAAAGCAGGCCCTCACCTGGAATTCAACTCCATCCAAATCATACTTGGAAATGAAGCAGATACCACAACCTTCTACCCACTTTCCAGAATATCTTTTCAATTTTATTTGCTGTTGTCCGAACTGACTCCAAATTAACCTTTGTTTTGCCTTACAAAATCCAAGCCAGAATAACTGCAGAAGCCACCCAAAGTAAACAGTTTGTTTTGACAAGCTTGAGGTAAATTAACACTGCCAGTGATGGAAGGAATGTGAGATTCACAATTTGTTCCTTGGGCTACACCCTGCAAAGAGCAATATCTTGGCTAATTTTCTGCACTTCAAAGTCCAAAACTTTGAAGACAAGCAAGACTGGTTTTTCATTTAGGGTAGAGTAAGCCTATGTCATATTAACTGCTCTGGCTTATGGTCACCAAAATAATAAATAAAGTAGATTAAAGATGTACAATAATTGTTTCACTAGTGAAAAAAAAAAAAAAACAAAGAAATAACCCAAATCAAAGTAAACAAGTTTTTTTTGCGGTATTTCATAGAATCATAGAATCATTGGAAGTTTTGTGTTGGAAAGGACCCTAATTAGACATTAGTCATCTAATTCCAACCCCCTACCTTGGTCAGGGACACCTTCCACTAGACCATTTATTCACAGTGATAATGTTCAAACAATTCACAGGAAAGCTCTTAAGGAAATTAAATGAAAAAAAAATATTTCAGCAGCATTCCAAGCTTAAACCCCTCCCTTCTTCTTAAAGAAAGCAAAGCTTAATCATCCACTTAAAGTGCTTTAGTAGTGCTTAGATCCTGAACTGAGAACAGTGATTCGGGCCCTGGCTGTTCCTTCCCGGTGAAAAGGGTTTTGCTTTGTGCTGGACAAGAACACTTCAAAGTTATTATCATCTCATTGAAATATTTGGAAGATGCCCAGCAAAGGAATTAAAGGCATGAAGCAGCAAACAGTGAAACCCACTAGCAAATGTCAAGTGGGCAAATGTGATCAGACAGAAAGTCAACAGAGCTGACAGAGCAAGCCTGGGACTTCAACGTTTGTTTGAACAGAAACGGTGATGAAGCACTGAGAATTCCTGATCTGTGGACTGATAGCTGTGTGGTGATTCCCAGGCACAAACCTCTATATTTGTTGCACATTCTAAGAGGAAGAAAAAATCAGAGAATCCTGGAATGGTTTGGGTTGGAAGGGACCAGAAATGTCATCCAGTTCCAACCCTGCTGCCATGGCCAGGGACGTGACCCCCTGGACCAGGTTGTTCAGCCCCCCTTCCAAGCTGGCCCTGAACACTTCCAGGGATGGGGGAGCCATAGTTTCTCTGGAAAACTGTCAGGGCCTCCCCACCCTCCCAGGGAAGATGATAAAGGGTAGATGCTTCCATGGATTACCTGGGGACCACCTACCAGGGTCTCAGTAGCCCCCCATCAAGTAGCCCACAGCACACAAATACCTGCAGTCCCTGGAAGTGACAAAGCAGAGGGAAGTATTCCCGAGTCCAGGAACGTGGGTTTCAATGCCTCTGCAGGCCATCTCAACTAACAGCCTCCCAAACCTCCCAAACTTTTCCTGGGCAAAGCTGAGCAATGCAAAGATGATCCACTTCATTTTATCTGAGGGTCAGATGTGATCCCAGGGGTGTGCAGGGGCTCTTGCTCTGTGGGTTAGACAAGCTGACAAATTATCCTGTGGTTATTGCATGTTCTAGCATGAGACAACTTGGAAGAAACCCAAGGAAAGTGCTTTGGATTCATCCCTGGAGAAACCTCTGCCGCTCTATAGGCAATCTTTGGAGATATGGTTCCTAATTTTAGCCATCTATCTTTAGTATTAAATACATATTCTACCTTCTCATTGTAACTGTGGCCATTTAATTTTAGATTTTGGGTTGGTCAACTCTACACAGACTTTTAACACGTGCAAGGGAAGAAAGGCAATTGAAACCCAACATAATGACAGCCAATACTCCAGGAAGCTTCCATTGTCCTTCCATATCCACCAGCTGCACCAGCCACAATTCACAGTGCAATGTTTTTAAAAATTAGAATAACACAATAATACGAATACAGAGTTTCTCAGAGTATTTCAATGTTTTCCCTTCCCTTAAGCAGCTGAAGTTTGGACCTGCCAAGAGCCACACAATAAATTATTTTAAGAACATGGCTGTTATGATTCAGTTGAAGCCTGGGTTCTAGTAAACATCTATGTCAAGAATGGTTCTGGGTTTCATTCAAGCCTGATGTCCTTGAAAGTATCATATTTTGGGTATTTAAGTTGTCTCACTTTATGGAAATTAGCCCAGAATTTCTTCTGAGGACATATGAATCCCTTTATAGACTTTCCAGAGCTGAATTGTGAAATCAAACCTGTGTTTAATAGATTAATTGCTACTTAGACATTAGCCATTGACGAGATTACATAATGTTAGGTTCTTGAAATTAATATGGCTGTGAAAGATGTTCCTGAGAAGGCACGATTCTTGTTGACTTCAAGATTCTCTTTTGCTGTTGGACAAATCTAATACGTTCAGATCTGCAAAGAGAGTTCGCAGGCTAAATTCTGATTTGACAGTAGTAGGACTTAGTTTAAACCCTCTCAGTGAAATCCTGTTCTTGCTGAAGCCACAGTCAAAGATTGTTATTTATTTTGGGAAAGCAAAATTTGACCCCAAATATCTCTCACCTTATAAAACCCCAGTTCACCCTCATACCAGTTATTTATGTCTGTGAGTCTCTGTTTCCTTATAAAACTTTCCAGGGACCTGGGCTCCTGATCACTTCCATGTATCCATGGCCACCTGCCCATGGCATTCCTATTCCTCTAAAACTATTTAAGTCTTTGGATGTGGATGTCAGGCCAATTGCCTGTAATACTGTGAAAAAACAAAACAAAACCATGGTATACTTTAGGATTTGGTAAAGGCTGGGCACAAAATAAACACAGGAACAAAGAATAGATGGAGGGAAGTGTCACAGGGCACACAAGGCAACTTTTTGTGGACTTTATTAGCACTCAGAAGGATTCATTCTCCTCTCACCTTGGTTGAACTCTATACCCCACTGCCCCTGAGCTGTGCCTGCCTGAACGAAAGGTCTGCACCTCTTTTTAATTGTTGTGCCATGAGATTTATAGATTTTGATAAAAAAGAAAAGAATCCCAGAAACTCAATACACTCCCCTGTTCATGGTTTCCTGGACTTCCTGACCTGTCATGCTCTAAAGTTTGCCATGAATTGCCCTCATTGTGCCATTTCCTCTGTTTTGTTTCTATTCTTGTCTTAGAGCAAGGATTAAGAAGCTTGTGGAAAATTATCAACATAGTGATACTATTTGCCCATTTTTGGCTAGCATTTCTAGAAATTTCTTTCCCCCTTCTCTTCTTTTCCTTCAGCCTTTATTTTCAAGGCCCTGAGAAGGACTAATAACAATTAAAGGTGATCCCTCCATTTAATCTCTTCTCCCTTCAGCTTGTGTTCAGTTCCCCCTTCTGGAGGGTGTATCCTCACTCCTACACAAAAACCTGGAGGGACCATTTATTAATTCATTTTTTCTTTGCCATTGAAAGCAAACAAAACAATGTTCCCTGGAAGCATGGGAGCCAAACAGTAACCCTTGGCAAAACGTGGCTGTTAAGTGCAATTGCTGGAAACAGTTATAGGGTTGGGGGTTTTTTTTGTTTGTTTTTTGTTTTTTTGGGGGTTTTTTTGGGTTTTTTTTTGTGGTTTTTTTGTTTGTCTGTTTGGTTGGTTGGTTGATTTTTGTTTTGTTTTGTTTTGGTTTGGTTTGGTTTTTTAATTTTTTTCCCCTGAAAAGTAACTGGAGCACTTGCAGGTACCACTGTGATGGTTGTGACTATAAAAACAGCAAGGTGCAGAACACACCTGGTTTCCTGAGCTACAATTTTTTCCTGGTTTCACCATTTCACCTTATTGCTTAATGAAGAAGAAACTGGCAACAAAAGGGAGAGGGGGAAAGGATGGGCCTGCCTGATATTACATCCCATCAGTCCCGTGTGGGAAGAGAGGCCACTTGTACTGTAACTGTATTTTCTGTCTTGGAGCCAGATCTGATTTACCCGAAATTGTTTTAACATTGTTCAAGGAGCGAAAAAGGAGCTGAGTTCTATTCCTATCTGGCTTTCCAGTGTTTTGTGTTGTCATGGTAGCACGAAAAGTGTTTGCTCACACAAGGGAGGGGACATCAGTACTTTCATGTGTGCTGTACGAGACCTGACCTCAACTCTGGCTGGTCAAGACTCAAGCCAAGCAAGGGAGTGATTCTCAACCACCTCTTTCAATGTGTGAGAGCCAGAAAGATCCCTGTTGTCCCAACTTAACACACATTCCTTGCTAATCCATGTCATTCCACTTCTGTTAATCTTCTAAGTGTACTTCAATTAATCTTCTTTGCAAAGGTGAGTAATGAAGGAGGCCTGAACTGACAGAGTGCAGTTTATTTGCCACAGGCAGGTATTTTATCTCTAGGGCATTTTCTTTTTCATTCTTGTCCTTGCTGAGGCTGCCACATCTACGTCTTTTTGCTTTTGTCTGTAGAAGGCAGGAAAAATGTTTCATGGATGCAGGTCCACATTTCCATGTCCATGGCTTGCAGGTAGAAGTCTGGAAGGAATGTGAAAGTTGTACTTCACCACTGCAAAAACCCAAGGAAACACCTGCTCAAGAACTGCCAAGGAAACTCTTGCCAGAAGCCGTTTGGATGAAGCCACCTTGGAACAGGAGGAGGAGAGTTTAGCTGTTTGATTGCAGATCCTCTCATACTATTTGCCCTTGGGTTTAGCAGAGAAGCACCGGAAAATTTTACTTACTAATACGAACATATCCAGAAATAATATGTCTTGGTTACATTTTAGGAGGGAATTACTCTCAGTGGCTACCTCTCTCTGTCCAGTGGGTATATGGAAACGAACTTTTGCAAAGTTAAGACCAAACAAGAGGAAGGACACTTTTGGGAAGAGCCCTGGTCCTCTTGATATGTGGAATTTGGGAGCGACTATTTTCAGAGAGCTTAGAGAAATTACTGATTTCTGACTCCTGGTCAAGCTTTGGCAAGAGGGAAGCTGTGGACGTGTCCAGAACTTGAACTTTTGGCTTTGAGGGACCTTAAAGACAACTGAGTCTCTGTGTGAACACTTAAGTGATTCAGGCACTTCAGATTCATGAGTTTGAGTTCTGTTTATGTCCTTTTGCAAGTACTTTGCCTTGTCACATGAGGGCTTCTCACATGGACTTTCAAGCATTTTTTCTATTGCCTCTGACCTTTGTCAAAACATCCAGAGGGGTTAATTATTATGCTGGGGTTTCCACTGCATGAACAATTACCTCTTTCTTTCCTTAAGGGATTGTTTGTCCAATTAACCAGTTTTGTCCAATATTGTTAAAAAGCCTTGACTTTGGCTCCTTGATAAATAATAGCTGTTTCCTGAGCCCATTCAAACATTGAATTCATTGTTAAATTTTAATAATAGCCTCAGTAAAACTGTAGGGTTTCAGCACCATACATTTATTCCCATTATAAATCAACTTAAATAATTTAAATAATGCACAGCTCCAAGAGACTCACTTATTAAAGTCACTTGAGTGTTTTGCCTGAATAAAGAAAATGGAATAGAACTGGAAGAGCTGCAGGGTCTGCAAATTTAATTAATTGGCAATATGTGGGATTTGGTGGTAGGTGAGGTACGGAAACCAGTGGGATCCCACACTCTGTGGTGCCAAGCTGGATTCTCAGACTGGAGTATGACTTCCATGTGACTCAGGAAAATAAAGTGTGCAGATGTAGGTGTAGAACATCCTGTGCATGGAGCCTCACATATGGAAAAGCATGTGGGCCAGACTTCTGTAAAATTACTAATGAGTCTGTGTGGAACACACTTTCCCAATTCCTGTTATCCCAGCAAAGGTGTAACACAGTTCTTGGGTGAATTTAGGTGGAGACTCAACTTGCAGCTGATATTAAATTCATAGAAATGATTGAGCAGTTCTTTTTATAGCTTCATTTTGGTTTTCTTTTCATTTTTTGTTTGTTTGTTTGTAAATTATTGTGCTTTTATGTTGGAGGGAAAAAATTATCATTTCATACTGTATTCTGTGGACATTTTGAAGCAGTTTACTATTTTTAATGTTTTTGAGACACAGTATAATTCTGTTATTCCAGAGAAGATTAATTTCGAATTGCAAGCCAAGACATCTAAATTTAGATGTTGGCAAGGTAGGAGTCCACGTGTGAGGCAATTACTTACATATCTATTAAAGTCACTTCAGGTCTGCTGAATTCAGTTAGGGAAACATGAAAACTATTCAGATGACAAGATTAAGTTTAGCTGAATAACTTAAAAATTCCCTGAAAATATTGATCTCAATAAACTCTAATAGATTCCTGTCTCCCTTGTGTATGCCTATGCAGATATGTGCAAACAACATCAATAGTTAAAAAAAATATGTTTTTAAAGAATCATCAATTTTTCAATGAAAAATAAAAGCATTTGCAATATTTGACTTGGTTCTTTGCGCTCCAGTTTTGAGTTTATAGCTCGGTTCAATATCTAAAGGGCAAAAATATATAAATGATCAGAAATAAAATGTAAAGCCTTGCCAGCAAGAATGACAAGCACTAGAGAAGACTTTAAATTAGTCCTGTCTGGTGAGAAAGAAGGATTTTATATTCAAATGTGTCAACTGCCTCTTAATCACGTCTAGATATAGACAGAAATTATTTGCCTATACTGAGATAGAAACCCAGCAGAACATTAACACTTTGGTTGTCTGATTAATCTGTCCCTCAGACTGGAAGCAGACTGACTGTTCTGTGAGGATTTGCAGGATCTCAGTCTTTTGTGGGACATGGGACAGGACAGCCAAGGCAAAACTGGGGTGTTCCCTGGGAATTCTTGGAGCCAAAAGTTACCCTGGTGGAGATGTAAGTAGGAAGGGCAGCCCATGGGGTGCCAGGCTGTAGGAGAAACCTGGAGTTTGGGTGTATAAAGTAATGTTTCTAATGAGAGGGAGTGTGAAATTTCTGAGTATAAAACTTCATCTGTCCATTTCTATGGTCCTCAATACCCACTTACATCCAAGAAAGCTCTGACAGTGATGCTTTTTTCTCACATCTTCCTTACCCAAATTCAACTGGTAGTTCTCTCAGCTAGCCCAGCTGCTGCCTGGTCGTTACACATCAAAGCCTGAAGCCTCCCAGCCCCTCCAGAGCTGAGATGTCACAGGAATGGATGTTCCATTAAACACTCTCATTTGTACAGAATCAGTCCTGCCTCCATTCCTGCTGCACTTCAATCCCCCAAGATCCCTGGGATGATCACAGGGGCCCTGCTGCTCCCTGCACTTCTGTTTAAGGCAATCCCCAGAGGGGTGGTAACTAAAGAAAACCGTCTGCAACCTGCAGTTTTAAAAATAGCAGCAGATGGCTGGAACTCTGCCCCCAGCCGGGCCTGCAGTGAGCAAGGGCTCGTGAACGATTTCAGGGTCAGCCCTGCACTGTGGGAACAAACAACCCGTGCTGTGTTTGAACTGGAGACTGAAGAACCAGCCACAGCAGGAGCTGTTCTCTGATTCTTTTCAGGCACTTTTGGAAAGGTTGTTCTGCTTTGTTCCTCCAGCCAAGCAGGCTGGAGATGGGACTGAGCTTGCTGCACTATGAACATCCCTTGTCAAAATGCTTCATCCCTTTTTGCCTCTCTTCTTTTTCCCATACCTCATAATATTTCCATCCTTTTTTTTTAATTATTTTTTTTTATTATTTCAGACCTTCCTCATTAACTTTTGCCCCAACAGCATTTGTTTCTCTCGTGTTCCATACTGCAATATGGACCAGTCCCACTTTTAGAATCATAAATCATAGAATGGTTTGGGTTGGAAGGGACCTTAAAGATCACCTCATTCCCCCTGCCCTACCATAAGCAAGGGCACCTTTCACTAGACCAGGTTGCTCAGAGCCCCATCCAAGCTGGCCTTGAACATCCCAGGGATGGAGCAGCCACGAAGTCTCTGGTCTTTGTACCTTTCTTTGCTTAGTACCTGTCCCTGATGCTGATGCATTTCACACCTTTGCCACTGCCTTTACAGGAATTTGTTGTCTCAGGTCTCCAGCATCTTTCCTCACTGACTTTCAGTGCAGATGTTCTTCACCCATCAGCTCACCATGCAAACAGCACTGGGCTGCTCAGCTCCCACCATCATCAAACTTCTCACAGGGCTGCTGCCACCTCCTGTATTTCAGGCCACAGCATCTTCCTTGCACACTCTGTGTTCTCTGGACTTACTCCATCCTGCATCAAACACTTTCTGGAACTAAAGCCTCTCCTCCTGCTTTCTTCTCTGTTTTAGCCCCAATCAAAATCAAAAATCAGACCTAAGGCCAGCAATCTCAATATACTCCTACTTGGCAAAGGACTTGAATGTAGAGTTAGATTTAAACCTGAACTGCTGGAAGGAGACATTTGAGAGTAGGGAAAATTGGGAGCCTCTTCTCTCATTTTCCCTGATAAAAAATTCAGTAGCATTCCCAGCTGCACAGCTTTGACTGGGACCATGAATGATGGAGCCTTTCGTTTCTATTTTGCACTTTGTCTTGAATTTCCTTTTATTTTCTGTTGTCACAGAAGAAAACAGTTTTTCTTAAATATATCAGGTTTGAAAAAGATGCCCTAAAGCATTTTATAGACCTGATTTTCCTTCTTAATTTGTGTCTAGGGCATTTCCATACTGTTCTGTAGAAGTTACAAGCTGCCTCACAGTTGGTTGAAAATGCCTGAATGCCACGTTTCATTTCTTGCTTTTACCCAGCCACCTCATTACAAATTGAAATTACAATAAAAATTAGGGTGATAAAAAAATAGGGATTTAGCAAAGTTCAACTACCTGAGGGAAAAGATCACATCTTGTCCAGTGAGCGACAAACATTCAGTGACATTGCAGAGACGAAGGACATGCAAACCATCCCTCCCGTGATGGAGGTCTGCAGGATATTTGTGTTGGACAACAAAACCTCATCTCTGATCCACCAGGGCAGGACTTGAGGCCTGTGAGGCTTTTGCAGAGAGTTATCACACTGCAATCTGTGCTACTCAGCCTGTTGCTCCTGGCATTATGTCACCCAGGAGCACACCCCCTCCTCTGAGCTGAGAGGGAGGCAGGAAACCTAAACACAGGAGTTACCCCAGCAAATGTAATCTGCAAACCTTTTCTCCTTGGATTAAGTCATTTCAAGGCTTTGTCAAACAGCTTGAAACAGCCTGAAAGGGGGCCAAAAGAAACGAGGGCTGCTAGACTGGGTCACAGCTGTGACTGAAAGGTTGACAATGGCTGAGGTGGGAGAGGGAGGCTGGAAGAATGAGACCAACAGGGAAGTGTTGCTGCCCACGCAGATAAGTCACTGGGTGGAAAAGCTTTGCCAAGCAAAGGCTTGTTGCAGTTGGAAGCACATTGTACTCAGGGCTCACAGCTGCTGAGTATCAGCCCTGTGAGACAACTGCTCTCCTGCACCAGGGGGATTTATAATGTTTAGTTCCTTTGGGTGCTTCTTGCAGAGCATTGTTTTCGCTGTCTGGGAAAGAAGGACGAACAGAACACACTGTGATTCAGCAGAGGAGAAATGCCCTTTGGAGACAATCAAAGAGCAGCCTGAAGATACAGGGAGGGGATAGCACCAGGACAGCTCGCCAAGGGGAATTGCCACGATCTTGGCCTAAGTGTGTTGGACGCAGCGAGGCTTCTCCCAGGAGCTGTCCCTGCCCTCCCTGACTCTTACCAAGGACAAAGGTTAATTCTTAATCTCCCAGCGTGACAGAGACAGTCTTGGGATGGGGATTTCCCTCCTCCCCTCTCCCAAGGCCGGCTCCAGTGAGGTGCAGGGACCCTTTGACGACTTGACAAAGGTCTTTCAGCACCATCCAAGAGCGTTTCAGAGTGAGACCCTTCTCCCTGTGAGTGGGGAGGAGAGCCAACCTCCTCCTTCACAAAGTGGCTCTGTGTTGTCCCTCTGGCATCCGGACACAGGGCTTGTTACCAGGCAGTTTGAAGGACTTTTTTTAAAAAAATAGATCCTTCAAGCAAGCAGAATAAGGAGACAGTGAGACCCGAGTGACTTGCCAGGAAGTTCCGATGGGTGGGATGTGCAACGAGTTTTCTCCACCCCTACTCACAAGGAGCTGGAAAGTGGGGCTGCCTGCCTTGATTAAATGGAGCCAACAATGCAAGGAGATGGGGAAGGAAGGGGTATCACCAGGGGTGTTTGTCAAATAAAAGGAAAAATAATGTGTTTTTTTTTTAACTTTATTTAAAAACTTGGAGCAACTCTTTTATATGGGCTCGTTAAGTGCTGGTCTCTGAAAGGCTTCAGTGGCCTCAGAGACACCAAGAGCAGGAACCCTTGTCTCTAACAACATCAAGGTCCTTTTTTACATCCCAAATAAATTTGCAGCTTCCACATGACTTCTGGAGACTCTGTCCCTGCCCCAGCTCAGTGCCTGGAGCAGTGTGTGGATGTGTGTGTGTGTACAGGAGTGTTTGCATGTGGATGTATTTACAGACACCATTTCCCAGCCAAGGCCTGGGGTGCAGAGTGCCAGCTTGGGGCTGAGCCAATATTGTTGTGTTCTGGGAAAACACACAACGAGAGCTCCTATTTGGGTTATGATAAGAGTCCAATTTAATCACAGCAGAAGCCAAAGTCATCCCAAATTACAGCTCAGTGCAGGCTGTGATAGCAGTGAGGTTGCAGCATGTAGTTTTCAAAGAACATGAGCTAATGTCTAGAAAGTGAGAGCGGAGGAAGGGCCCTGGATTTTGCTTTTGGTCTGGCCACCAATTTCATTCTGGTCTCAGACAAATCATGTTAGGCAATACTTGTTATTCTGAAAAGAAAAAGGTAAGAGCTCTTATCCAAGTAAGAGCTGGTAAAAAAAAAAAAAACCACACCAAAAAACACCAAAACCAAGATGTCTGCAGACCTTCAGGCTGTTCCAGTGTCAGACTGTAACATGCACCTAAATACAGATGAAGAAGGCCAACACTGAAGTTGTTTTTTGCTTCCCCTGAGGTGAGATTTCCAAGGATATTGGACTTAACTAGGAATTCAAATCTCAGCATTATATTCTGGGGGCTTCTGCCTCTAATTCACTCACATTTCTGAATGTCTGTGATATGTGATTGCCTCAGTTTTCCTCCCTCTGATGGAGACAGAACCTCTGTGCTGAAACAGGGGCAAGTGTGTGGAAATTAATTGCCTGTATTTTTACAGCAACTCTAACACTAGCAGCAAGCTCTTCCTGAATATTTTAATATTAAAACTTCAAGAGGAACATTTTATTGCCATGCAAATACTCTGAGTTATAGTTTTCATATCACATTTATTGTCATTTTTTATTGACATAATAACACAGGGTGAAATCACAGTCAATATTTCTAGCTTAATATCAGTTCCTTTGGGTTTGAGGGTTTAAACACTGTCCTTGCTGCCTCGTAGCTCTGAGGGTGCTTTAATACTTTGAAAAGGCAGAGCAGTGCCTTAGAATGATCTCCATCAGACAATATAATATGTAACTTTATTATTATTAAAAGGATACTTTGGTGTCCCACTTGATCTGATATTTTTTCTTTCCTCTCCACATTGTGCAGATTTTTTTTTTTTTTTTTTTTTTAAATTCCAGCATCCCAGATATAATTTTTCTTTTTCTTCATTCAAAAAGTGTTCTGTGTAGTGGCCATAAAGAAAAGACCACAACGTGCTACTCTCTGAATGTTGTACCAACTCTTCTCTTGAGAGCTATTATCAAGCAAGAAAAAAGATGAATCAGTAAAATATTGCTTTGAAGAAGTCCGTGGCTGACCTATTCCAATTTCCTTGTCCAAGCTGGAAGGGTACAAAAGAGATAAACTCCAACAAACACTGTACATTTGAGTATTTAAGATGCCTGACTTTCTACAATGACGCTGTGATTTGGCACTTCTGCCTTCTTGGAGCCTTTTGAAGATTTTTTAAATGGCTCTCTCACTTTCATAATGTCACAAGTGTTTCAGAGGAGATGAAGATACTAATTATATAGGTTTTCTATTTTTTAAATAGAGTCTTCAACTCATTTGTGCTTTTTGTGCTGGCTCTGCTCTGATCTCACTGATGACTTGCAACAAAACATGTTACATAAACAGGGTGAGTTATCTTGCACCCAGAGATGGTTCTTTCTGGGCAAATGAGAGTCCAAAAGAGACAGAAAAAAAAGAAAAAACTTTTAAAAAAAAATTAAAAAGAGAAAAGAAGGAAAAAAAGCTGCTTATTCTATAGCAAGAGGAAAATAAAAATTCTTTAAAAATTAAAAAATAGAGAATTTCTTCTTCTTTCTTCTTCTTCTCTCCTTCTTTCTTCTTTCTTCTTTCTTCTTTCTTCTTTCTTCTTTCTTCTTTCTTCTTTCTTCTTTCTTCTTTCTTCTTTCTTCTTTCTTCTTTCTTCTTCTGTTCTTTTACTTGTTTCAATTATTAAACTGTTCTTACCTCAAATCACAAGTTCTATTTTCTTTCCTCTCCTGTATCTCCTCCCCATTCTGATCAGAGAAGGGATAAAACCATGATTAAACCCTGACGAAGTTTAATGTTACACATTTTACCAGCTGGAGGCAGCTCCTCTCTGGGCTGATACTCTGAATTTCAGTAACACCCCATGGATGGGTGTGATCAGAGACGAGCAGGGATTCTGTGACTCTGTGATTTAATAACCACGGTGAGATGCCTTCTGACAGCACCAAAGCCTGCACTTCTGGACTCACAAATTCCAGCTGGGACATTCTACTGTCCTGTGTCACACAATTCGAGCTGTTCCTGACACTTCGCTCTCTTATCCTCATCCAAACTTCAGATTGTGCAGCTGCTTTGGAGTGAAAACTGCGCGTAGTTCTTGGGCAGGGACAAGGTGTCAGGAGTGATTTCACTGCTTGGAACTTCCCATGAAATGAGATCCTGGTAGTGGCATTGACAGAAGCGGTGAATCAGTCTGGGAGGCAGATTTCTGCTCTTTCCTTTCTGCTCACATCAGGGGGGAAATGGGTGTTCCTTTGCACTCGGCAGGGCAAAATAACCCCTCTCCCTGTAAACTGCTCCTTTGAAATGCTGTGCATTGTTACTGCACAATGAATGGGTATTCCCACTGATTCCTGCACCTCACTGCTACATGTTGTACAAGATTCAGATAAAGAAGGAAATTTCTGAGCCTCCTTGCTCATCCTGCTGGAGCACACCAGAGGAGAATCACTGTTTCCACAAGTCCTGCCACCCCAATGTCCCTATGCCACCAACTTCCCAGAAGTGACCCAGGTTTATAAATGTTTTCCTGCTTCTGAGAAGGCTCCTCTGACAAGTTTACAACTCTGCTTTGTTTGCAGTTGATTTCTTCCTGTGACAAGCCTCTCCCCACCCTGGTATGGAAGTGGTGGTTTGATAGTATGTGGGTATCCTGACACAGCAAGAGGGCAGTGAGGGAGGGAAATTACTACACTTCCCCTGTTGTGCTCAGAGAGCAAACGGGAAGTTTGATGACTTTTGCTGCTTCAGAGGTCAGTGGGTCACCCTGGCCATTTCCAGTATTACGATGGTTCAGTCATTCTCTGCCCTCTCTCCTTTTGTCTCTCCGAGGAACAAAGCTCGGAAAACTACAAACCCAAGGTACTCCCTGCAGTTTAACTTCCTGCAGTCTCATGATCAGAGAAAATAACGGTAGAGGCACCTTCTTTATAAGAAAAATGTCAAATCTTCCTAGATAACTCCCAGAGTTCTAGAAAAACCACCCAGTTCTGTGAGCAGGAGGGATCAGGGAGCTGCAGAAAAGGTGTAAATCTCCAAGTTGTTCCTTACTCTCTTCCCACCCATCTTTGGGTGAAGTTTCATGTTCCTTTTGGTCACATTTAGGTTTAAGGGAAGAGAAGCCTTTGAATGACATTGGCTTTACATTAAAAGGCATTCCAAAGAATCTTTAAAAGTTTGCTATATTTAATTTTTTTTTTCCATGATATACTTACAAACACTGCAAGTTTGCTATTAAGTAAAACAGAGGGACCCGAGTTTGCTCAGACAAAGCTGCTAGAATGAGGAAGCTGGGCAAGCAAGGTCAAGAGAAAAACCCCAAAGAACTGGCTGTGTGATTCCAGAGAAAAACAGAGATTGGCAATTAACTGAGGGTGGCTAAAATAGATGTTACATAAGAGACAAGCATCAGTTATTCCTTCTCATCGTTTTGGGCAGAAGAAATGGGTTTACAGGACAGCAGGGAGGAATCAAATCAAATATTAGAGAAAACCTCACAACTTCAAGGAAAATTTCGTAACCACAAGAAAAAATGTGGAGTTGGTTGCCAAGGGGAGGACGTGAATCACCGTCTGCAGATCTTTGTAGTTAAACAGCCATCTGTCACAGAATTAAATCTGCAGTGCTGTAGTGTAAGATAAGGGTTAAAATATTTAGTTACCTCTGTTATTGCAGCTACAGTGAGTCTTGAATAACTGGAATTCATAATTTTGGATAATCCAAGAGAAATCTGCCTTTTTTTTAGCATTTTATGGTTGGTTTATTTTTTAATTGTGTTATGCCCTGTGTCTATGAAGGTTTGTGTAATAAAACAACTTTTGCTACATTTTGCTTTTCCTCCTATTTACCCATCATTGAAAACCATAAAAATATGGGAAATATGAAGGGGTAGGTGGAGAATATATCTTGTGATAATTTCAGTAAATCTCTTTGCATCCCAGGAAGCCAAGTAAGCTGATACTCCCTTGGAAGGGAAAGAGGTGCAGATATGTCTTAGCCTAAATAATAGTGAAAAAAATAAATGTCGTGGGGAGCTGTCCCTTCTCTGCTTATCATCAATCATCAATTTATATTTAATCATCAATTAAAATTTGTCAGTTATGTCTTCCTTTCTTCTCTTTTGGAAATATTGATGTAATTTTTCCTAACCCAGGGCTTTAGTCCAGGAAGATGTAAACTTCTGGAGGGCACCAGCAGCTTTGTGGAGCAAGCAAAAAGAGCAATGATTAATTCTGATTTTAAAGCTAGTGGGACATTTTTAAAGAATAGGAAAAAAGGGAATTTGTTGGGGTGGAAAAAGAAGAATTTCTCATAGGAAAGGACCTTGAGTCTCTGTAAAGCCCTGGGTAAATGATGGAGCTGGTCAGCGGTCAGACACAGCAGAGAAATTAGATAATAGATATCCTGAACCCTCTGAAGAGGGTGGAATGGCTAAAACAGGGGTTAATCTCACCTTTTAACTTTCTACTGAGCCCTGAAGATAGTTCCAGTATTTCCAATATCTTCAAAAATTAAAATAAATCCCTGATCTTTCTAGAAAGGCAGTTCAAACCTGTACATGAAAAGACATTCAATCTGATAGTTGGAAAAGAGTCAGAATTTATTCTCCCCCCAAACCTGAAAATGTATCACAGTCATCACAGTTCAACCATTTACACACTCATCTACAATTTCACACGTATATAGTTCTTGTTGTTTTCCTTCAAAAGCTTTTGTTCCAGTATTTCCCTAAAGTGAACAATTTGTCTGTGCTGAGAACTATTTCTATGGTACTTAGCTTTGTGAGTAGAGAGAGAACTTCCATGTCATTATGTCATTCCCTCAAATAAGGGTCTGTGTTGCAAGATGGAGTAGTAAATTATGGTCCTCTTTTCTCTTCAGTCATTCCTGAATTACCCCTGTGTGTAATTACTCAGTTACTACGGTGCAATCAAAATAATAACATGTTTCTTACTTTCCTCATTACTGCTGTAACCAATGCAACCAGAACCTTCACTTTTTGGCCTTGAATGTTACAGTGTGAAACCATCTGCAGAATAACCACAGGCACGGGCTTATCTGTGGTCCTCGGGCCACCAAGAGTGACCAGTTGGCTTTGCTCATCCTGGTGACATGGCACAGTCAACACCATGGTCACTGAGGTACCACTGAAATTTTTTATTTGGCTGTGCTCAGGGCTTGGTCTCCCTCCAGTCTGAGCTCCCATTCTGCCAGGTCCCGTGTAAACACGTCTAATAATTTCTGAATCTCTGGAAATTAAGATCTCAGGACAAGCAGCTGGTCATTGGACTCACCCAAAGTTTGATTCTTTTTCTGAATCTCTTCCCATTTGGTCTGGAAGCAGAAAATCACAAGCAGACTCTTAAGCTGGTGTGGTGGTTTGACCCTGTCTGGATATCAGGTGCCCATCACATCGCTCTTCCCAGCAGGATATGGAGGTGGGGGAAGAAAATAAGGTGGAAAAAACTGATGGTTTAAGATAAAGGCTGTTCAAAAAAGCGAAAGCAATAAGGCCTCATGCAGAAGCAAAGGAAAACAAAAGATTTATTCTCTACTTCCTATCAGCAGGGGATGTCCAGCCACTTCCTGGGAAGTAGGGCTTCAGTGGAGCTCAGGGGTTGCTCTGGAAGGCAAACATTTTAATAAGGAATGCTCCTTCTCACCCCCTTCTCTTAAATTTTGTTGCTGAGCACATGATATGGACTGCTCAGTTTGGATCAGCTCTCCTGACTGTGTCCCTTCCCAGGATTTTGCCCACCCCCAGCCTATTGAGAAGGGAGGCATGTTGGAGGAAATCACAGAATCACAGAACAGTTTGGATGGAAGGGACCTTAAAGATCACTTTTTTCCCACCCCATTCCTTGGGCAGGGATGCCTCCTACTAGCCCAGTTTGCTCAGAGCTCCATCCAACATGGCCTTGAACACTTCCAAGGATGGGGCAGCCACAACTTCTCTGGGAAACCTTTTCTAGGGTCTCACCATGCACACAGTCAAGAATTTCTTCCTAAAATCTAATCTAATCCCACACTCTGACAGTTTAAAGCCATTCCCCTTTGTCCTGTCACTCCATGCTCTTGTAAATACTCTCTCTCCCTCTTTCCTGTGGCTCCCTTGAAGTCCTGGAAGGCCACAATTAAGGCACAGCAAAGCCTTTTGTTTTCCAGGCTGAACAACCCCAACTCTCTCAGCCTTTCCTCACAGCAGAGCTGCCCCATCCCCCTGATCATCTTGGTGCCTGCTCTGGACTCCTCCAAGAGGTGAATGCTGTTCCAGCACCGCGCAACTGGTGTGTTCCCAACACCTTTCTAGCTCCCAACACGCATCTCAGCTGCCAGGGGAAAAATTAATTCCATCTCAGCCAGACCCAGCACAGGCAGGGACAAGATCCAGACTGAAACCTGGACGTCTCATTTTCATCATCTAAATATATGTGTGCAGGGGGGGAAATTTCTGTCCTGGGTACTTATTTTCCTTGTCCTAACATGACACCTGTGGATATTTGAGAAATGCCAGGGTATTGGAGACACCCATGTTGATGGATTCAGGGAACACCTGTCCTATTCCTGACCAGCTGGAAGTTAAGCAGGACCAGAACAACTCTGATAGCAGCAACCACAGATGTTCAGGTAACTGAATCCTGTCCCAGATGTCTGGTCTCACATTAAGGTCCATGGAGACCTTTTTCAATGTGTCAGGAGGCACTTTTCCATTGGGAAGGTCAAAAAAGCCACAGGAACAAAAAAGATATTCAGCCATCCCTCAAAGGCAAGAGTCCAACCACACTCTGCTCACCCCAGATCATGGGACAGGATTAAAAAGAATAAGATTTGTTAATGGGCAGCACAGAGAGTGAAGCAGAACCACAGAGTCCTGACTTTTCCAGCTTTCATGGTAAATTAATTCCATTTTTAATGCATAGTGCTCAGGTTTTGCTGTTAGTCAGGGGAAAAATAAATCAGACCAAAAAATAAAGCCTCACAGATGTCAGTCGTTGGTCCACTTTTTTTCCAACCTCTCCCATAATTGGGATGATCAGGGATTTACTGATTATCTTAACCTTTGGCCAATGATACAATCCACAAAACACTCCCAAAGTAAAATTTGGCTGTACAGTGGCTTGAAAGAAAGAAACATAATTTTGTAAAAGAATGGGTTATACTTTAGGTAGTGAAATAACTCTCCACCTCATTAACTAAATGCAAATATTTCTCCATCAGTGATTTCTGCCTAGTGCCTCATCAGGACAGCAACAATTTATTACAGAATACTCAGCAAAAAAACCCCCTCATTAGTAGCATTTTCAATTACATATATGTAAAAAAATATAATATGAAGGCAACTAATCACTGTTTCTGAGGGGTTCTTCAGTTTATTATTGATTTTCTATGGTATATGTGATTCTATGTATCTTATATGACTGTGCTAATAATTGTCCTGCCCTCCATTAGGCTTTACCATTCAATATCTAGAACACCTTTTGTTGCACACTCTTCTGCCATTATTTGTTATTATTATTAGTCAAAAAAGCCTAATATAGCTACTTGATTTCTAAATCTGTATTAAGTATATGGATTTTTTTCTCATTATTTTCCACAGTTTCTATTAATATTGTATATAAAGGATCAATAAGTCATTTACAGCAACACAGAAATTTCTTCATCATAAAGTGACATCGTATCTCCTCTACATTAATCTAGTTTCTAGAAAAAAAATTAAAAGAGTAGAAAAGTTGTCTTTTCTCTTATTAGTTTCTGAACTTCTCAGAAAAAAAATTAGAAGAATTAAATCCATTGTTCAGGCCAGTTTGACTAGGAAATGAATTACTGGTGCGGATGTGAAAATGTTACAGTTTTTTTCCTCTCAAATTCTCATTTTTTTCAAAGGCTATTTACTCTGCCCACCCCTGAAGACAACTCTGTTGGCAGTGCACTTCAAGGACCAACCTTCTATGACTGCTGGAAGTCCAACAATGCCCAGGGGAACCGAGCTTGAAGAGACTTCAAGACATCAACCCACCCACTGTCCACCCCCAGGGAAGTCTCAGCCATCCCTCCCATGGGTTTTTTGTCTGATCTTTTTCAAAAACCCTCCAGTGACAGAGAATCTACATTTTCATAATTTCCTTTTTCAAAGGCTTCAACCATTTTCAAAGCCAGAAAGATTTTTCCTGACATCCCACCCACAATTTTCCCCTCCCAGCTTTAGCCAGTGCCTTTTTTTTGTCCTACCTGACATGGCAAAATTATTCCTGTCTCCCTGCTGAAGGTCCTTTGCAATACAGGACGTGCCTGCTCTGGTGAAAGGTGACCCTGTCCATGGCAGGGGGTTGGAACTGGATGATCTGTGAGGTTCTTTCCAACCCAAAACGCTCTGTGATCCTGTCATTCTATGATGTGTCCCCTTCATCTTCTTTATTTTTTTTTTATTTTTATTTTTTAGCAAAACCATGGCTTTCCTTCTGACCTTCCCCCTTGCGCTGCAGTTTCCTGGTGTCTCCTCAAACCCTCTGCTTGCCTCTGGATTATTTCCAGCAGATCCAAAGCTTCCTTGAAAAATGCTTCCTAAATAGTCTTTATCATGGTGATTTGACTGCTTGCCATCATGAAGTTCTGCTTTATGCAGGACATAACTAATACCCTCATTTATACACTCAATAATTTAGCCTTTCTCCATTACTATGACATCACTGACATTATTTACTCACCTTGTGTAGCCACCTGGACCCTCAAAAGCTTTCCTGGGGTTCTATGAGAACAGCATCTTCACAGGTTGTGTTTGTGTACTTGATAATTTCCAGTGGTGTTTTTTGCTGCTGTTTCTGTTCTACTTTGTCCTGAAATTATTAATGTAGGAGGTGTATTACTCTATTTCTCTCACTGGTGGAGTATGACCAGCAGATAATGATGAATGTTGAGTATAAAGACCATTTTTAGATCTTTCAGGGTCTTAATGAGCAACTGATTAAATGAGAACCAAAAGAGAGACATTTTTGGCCCACACAGTGATTGTCTGCCTGTGTAGACTGGAGAAGGAACTGATGTATTTGGTGTTAGAAATGACTGTTCTGTTTGGCTGAGATAACCTTGCACTTAAAGAGGAAACTAAATTTCCTCACCTGACAAATTTCAGAGATTTAATACCAACTCCAGACCACAGCTAGCTTTGGAAATTAGTGTTTAGTGCATTTATTTATTGATGTCAAGCCCAAATAACAGAAATCATGAGAAACCAGTAAACAGTTCAAGTAGATGTCTCATCAACTACATTAGAAATTTGAAAATTATCTTCTGTAAAACTCTCAAGAGACACAGAGATGCTTCATAGAACATTTTCATGGAATTTTTTTGATTAAAATGAATTTTTATTAAAATTCCAATTAAACTTTTTAATTATTTTTGTGGTATGATGGACAGGCAATGGTGAACATTGCACAGTAGTTAACCAAAGTTGATCAAACTACTACTCAAGACTTTTTCAGAGAAGAATGGTGTTCCCAACTCAAAATCCAAAATAAGCCTAATCAGTGTGAAAAATGTGTTAATGTTTCTTAATTGTCATTACAAAAATCCCTAAGTTTTACTTTATGCTTATGTTCAAGTACTTTCTTATTTAAAAAAAAAGCATTTTCATTTTATATTCAACTTGTGTGGGCTGTTTAGTTGGTTTTGAATTTGTTTTGGTTTTTTTTGTTGTGTTGTTTTGTTTTGTTTGTTTGGGGTTTTTTTTGTTGTTTTTTGTCTTTCAATTTTACTTTTCCTCTGAAACAGAAAAGCACCATCCTCCAAAAATTCTGTTGGGTCTGTTGAAGAAAAAGGACTTTTTTTCCATCTCTAAGTGATTGTAGAAATGTCTGATATATAAACTTTATGAATGAAGACTTGTGTGGAATCCTTGGCAGAATAAAAATGTTCTTGTTGCATTACTCTTTGTATACTAACAGTCCTAATATTGAATTGCAGCCTTAACTTTTTGTAACAAGATGGAAAGGAAACCTTTCCCCCTGTAAATCGTGAAAACCAGTCAAATATCATGGATTAAACATTTGACTTTCAAAGATAAGGTAGTAAATGTGCATGGCAATTCACTTCAATCTCTAGTTTTTCCTTATCATGATGCCATTAAAAATATAAACAGTCTATTTTCATAACTAAGGATTATACAGATCACAGAATCCCAGAATGGCTGGGTTTGGAAGGGACCTCTGGAGATCATCCAGTCCAACACCCTTGCTGGATCATGAGTGTGTAAGTTTATGTTTTCTGCATCCAAAAACTTCTCTTTTGTTTTTTTTTTGTTTTTTTTTTTTCCCCTTAAGAGAAGTGTTAAATGCAGCACTCAAACGGCAGAGTCACCTGTCTGAAAACATCACCTGATGGGAGCCAAAAAAATGTGGGTTTAGCTCCTAAAAAACTGGCCCCACTCCTCTCCCAGGCGCTACATCCCTGGTAGAGCATTCTCAAGGGGCACGGGGGAACTGGTTCTGCTGGGGGGAAAAATAATGTTTACTTCTAGTCTGGATCAGCTCCCTGCTCCAGTTGCTTGCAGTGCCCACAAATAGCTCTGGCAGGGAATAAGCAGCCCAAAAGAAGTTGAGAGGGGGAAGGAAAGAAGTGCTGGAGCTCTGTGTGGTCAAGTAGCGGTGCCACAGCTTGGCTGCCAAGCTCGGAAATGTATCCCAGTGGAAACAAACTCCACCAAGCACACTGCTGCAAACCCCCAGTGCACAAGTGCTTAAGGAGTTTTAGCTTAATTTAATGTGATCGAGAGTCAACGTTCTTCCATTTCGCACGACATTTAAACTGCTTTAGTTGAAATCCTCCCGCTCGTTTCATTCGCGGCGTGAGAGGAACGATCGTCCTCCTTACACCGCGAAGAAAAATTAATTCGACTGCGTAATTATAGCTCTGCATATTTTTTGATCTTCGGCGTTAAAACAATAATTCAAGGCCCCATTTATAAAACTCCTCCAAGTTCTGGGTTGTCTGAAGTTTCCCTGCTTCAAACATTCCTTTTTTTTTTCCCTCAGAAACTAAACATTCATTTGTCACGTCTGCACGACAAAAATCGCCTATTCTTGGAGCTGTGGTTAAATGACTTGGACCCAGCCTTCCTCCTCCCCTCCCCTCCCACACCTTTCCTCTAAATTTCAATAGTTTTAAAGAATTATCATGGCAATAAGAGACTCAGTGAGACAATGGTAGACACTGAAATTTCTTTTTATTTCTCTGTAAATTTGTCTCCAATATCACAAAATCACACCATGTGTCCATGGCTTTGACCTTGGGAGGCTACAAAAGCATTCCTGGCTCCATTTTCACTTTGGACACTGCTGATTGGGTTAAAGAGTTCAAGGAAAATGTCACTTGTAGCTCTTCTGTCAGTGCTGAATGCTAATATCTTTTATTGGGCATGATCCTTGGGAAATATGAAGGTGGAGCAATGTCTTCTCAGAAGCTAAAACTATTTAACTCAAATTATTTCTTTTTAGCTTTGGAAGATCCATGGGGTTTATATATCAATGAAATTGGTTAGGTTTTTAATTAATTAGGGTATTTCAGGTAAATTATAAATACTGATTTATAGTAATAAGGTTTCCTCCGGCTTTCCTTCATAAGAAAATTAAAATCATTGAATCATGGAATGGTTTATGTTGGAAAATACCTTAAAGATCATATCATTCCAACCCCTGCCATGGGCAGGGACACCTCCCACTAGCCCAGGTTGCTCAGAGGCCCATCCAGCCTGGCCTTGAACATTTCAGCTGTAGATTTATCTGTGCATAAATGTCCTTGTAGCTACAATAATTTGCCCCGAGAAGTTCTGGCTGTCCCACTCCTGAAAGTGTCCAAGCCCGAGAGTTTCACAGAAGTTTTGGGATGCAGGGTGAGAGTGCAGACACAGGGCTGGCAGGGTTGGGTGGAGGCAACAAGCTGTTGTGGAATCAGCCAGGATCTTACAAACTACACAAGTTGTTAACACAAATAAAACCATTCTGCAAAGACCTGCAATGGAAACCTGGAGAAAGCTGTGAAAATGTCAGGCTCTCACCTTTGGAAGAGCCTGTGGGGAGAAAAACAGCTCCTTTGCTGCATATTCCACCTCTCCCCTGCAGCTCTGCCATTCCAAAGGCAGGATGCCACCACTAAAAAACTTGGCACAGGAGCTGCATGGAATAGGGAGTGTGTTGATGGAGGTGATGAGTGGAGAGAAGATGTAGTAATTACTGATCTACTAAGTGCCTGCTTCTGCCCAGGAGAAGTGTGGGAGCAGACTTGCAGAGGTGGTGGTATTCAAGGCTGAAAAATTTTGGATAGAACTGGTAGGAAGTGAGAACTTTGTGCCTGTGGGAAACTGGTCCTTCAGATGTGCTTTTGTGGTGGAACTAAGCAGCTCAAAGTTCTGTTAGTTATGGAGGAAACTTTTTTCTTTAAATGAAAAAAATTGTCATTTTGGTGCAATAATAATAATAAGGAAAAGACTCAGAAGTCCATAATTTTTTTATTTTTTTTTTAAGACAAGTCTTTCTCCTTAACCACAAACAGCTGGAAATTTACACAAAACAGCGACAGTAGGAAGGAACTCATTTTAATGGAATGTCTGTGCTGCAGATTGGCAGAACAAGGCTGAAAATACAGAAAAGCCAGGTTTTCNAATGGTTCAGATGTGGTGGCTGAAATGGAAAATTCTGATGTGGACACCCAAAGCTTACTCACAGGCAGCTTATTTTTCTAATACAGGGACTGAAAAAGTGCATCCCCATGAAATGTGAGATGTTGCTCCTCTGAAATGGGTCTGTTTATGATTCATTTTCCAGCAGTGGCTGAAATGGCTGCAGGGTGCATGATCAGTAGAGCATTTGTGGGACAGCCTAAAGGCTTTTAACCTTAGTAGAACTGATACATTACGGGAAACGTTGTGGATGCTCAGCCAAATAATTTTCTTAAAACTCAGATCTCTTTGAGAAGGAAAGCAGAGGGAATGTGTCCAAATGCTGTAATTGGCATGATCTTGTGAGGACAGCACAGATCACTACAGTTCTATAAGATTTTCTAGGATTATAACAGTATTAAATATTTGTGAGACAGCTTAAAGTCTGTGTTGTTGTCTTACTAATGAAAGCACTATGAGGAATTTAAATTATATAAATCATATTATCATAAAATGACCTGTGTCATTCTGAAGATCTGAAGGGACCTTCAAGATCATCCAGTTCCATCCCCCTGCCATGGGCAGGGGCACCTTCCACTAGCCCAGGTTGCTCCAAGCCCCGTCCAACCTGGCCTTGGACACTTCCAGGGCTGGAGCAGCCACAACTTCTCTGGGCAACCTGTGCCAGGGCCTCCCCACCCTCACAGGGAAGAATTTTTTCCTAATATCCAATCTAAACCTACTCTCTTCCAGTTTGAAGCCATTTCCCCTTGTCCTTCACTGCATGATCTTGTGAATAGTCCCTCTCCATCTTTCTTGTGGTGTCCCTTCAGGGACTGGAAGGCTACAATAAGTTCACCCTGAAGCTCCTCTTCTCCAGGCCCAACAAAGCCAGTTCTGTTTGGGTTGTTCACCTCCTCAAATGGGAATAGGAGGGAATCAGCAAAACACTGGGATGTACTGAATACTGTTGCCAGATTTGAAGACCTGTGTCATGGTGAATTAAGACTCTGTAGGTTTAAGTTCTCTCATCAGAATTTTTCATAATTTTACCAACTGAAAAAGCAGATTTAGCATTATGGGCTGAAAGTTTTCCATGTTACACCTCTGCAGGGAAATTTCAGTTCTTGAGATTGTGTGGTTTCTGAAATGAGGTTGGGAAAAATAGGAGAATTTGCCCTCGATAAATACATTTGTAAGTGTTCATTTAAATAGTCTAGAGCTTTATCCTCTGGGAAAAAAAAAAATCATTAAAATTGACAGCAGCACAGCTCTAATTTTGTTTTAGACAGCTTTGTGAAAGCTTGTCTAATCTAGGCAAGGTATAAGTATTTGAGGAATAATGAAACAAAGCCTTTTGCACACACTGAAGGGAAAGCTTGCCAACTTCAGCTCTCCAAAAACACCTTCTTGTGTTCTCAGTTCCCTCACAGATCCAACCTACAAACAAACTCTGAAAGCTTCATCCCCACAGACACTTCCAAATGCAGTCGAGCCCTGCAGAGGTGCAACTTTAGTCCCTCGTAGCTGTGGTGACTCTGGGAGATGAGAGGGTTCTTCTTTCCATGGTCTCAGCATTCCCACTCCCAATCCATGTAGATAAACAGTAAGAAGTCATTTGGAACAAGTGCAGGAAGATGGGTGGGGAAGATGGATAAAGAGCAGTGAAAACGGGGTTGTAGGATGGACCATTACAGGAATATGGGAGCTGGGGTTAAGAATTGATTTTGAGGAATGGCAGGATATGAGAATAGAAGAGCAGAGAACAATATTTTAAAGATATTTCATATCTTGTGTCTCTGATCTTGCAATGTTAACCTTTGCTTAATATTGATATGGAATCTGAAATCCTCCAAGAGAGTCTGAATTGATGGACAAGCTTTGACACACACCCAGCAGGGCTGGAGTACAGCCAAAATTATGGCTTCTAGACATTAGATTAGATAAGAGAATGTTGTAAAAGAGATTTAAATAGATTTTCATTTAATGCTTAGGATAAGATGAATGAGCTGAGTGCACACATTTCAATACTTGGACTAAAGGAGTGGATGGGTTGAGATTTAGACACTGANATATACTTGAGCCACACTGAAAAATGTCAATTAGAATAAATTGACATCAACATTAGCTGTTAGGAGAGGGTTTCTCTTGTGCCAGCAATGTTGTTCAATACAAGATTTGCAACATTTAGGGCTCCTAAAACAATTTTGGGTTTAAAGAAAGAATCAGGGGTCTTGCCAGGAGTGTGTAGGATTCCCATAATCTTGGAATCAATCACTGAATTCACCCAGTTCAGTCACTGAGAATGCAGAGAAGTCAAAAAGTTGGAAAGCTTAAATCCAGCCTGGAGAATTGTTAATATTTATTTCCCACTTCACTGTCCTGTTACGTCACGTCTGTGCAAAAAGATAAATGCTTCAAATCCACAACTGAGGGGAGAAAGAGAAGTCAAAAAGCAGGTGAGAGATGCTGAGAAAGGCTAAAGGAGTGAAGTCTGACTCTTGCTTTGGAACATGAACTCTTGTGCTTTATACCACGGTGCTCTGCACACCCTGAGCCTGGCAGTGCTTGTAAGTAATTGCATGGGAAAAAAACCCAAAAAAAACCAACAAAAAAAGCTTTGACTTCATTGTGTTTCAATAATTGTTTGTTTCCTCCTTGGAGCAGATGGGCAGATGCACAGCGTCTTTCTCTTTCCTCTTTATTTGCTTTGGATTCCACTTAAACAAGGCAAGATGCGATGAAAAGCGTGAACAGCAGCAGAAGGGACACACACTGTAGGATCTTTACATCAATTCATTTCACTGCTTTCTTGTCCCACACTCACTATGGAGAAACAACATAATTGGCATAACTCCCTTTTTTTTTTTTTTTTTATATGTAGGTATGTGTAGGCTTTAAGACAAGTGACTAGAAGAAACTGGAGGAGGGCTGTTGCATTAGAGTAGCTGAATTTTGATAGAGTTTTTTTTTTTAAATTTCAGATTATACAGTCTTATTAGTTACAATTTCAGCTGCTTTGGTGGCAGCATTGATGTGATTTAATATGTGAGCAGCTGGGATGCTTCAGGTGACAAATGGAAGCAGCAGGGATGTTTATGGAAGAATTAGAAACATTTAAATGATTAGAAAGCTCAGAGGTCTTGTTGATATTTTGGTTTGGACGAAGATTAGTAAACCAGCATTCAGGATCACATGGGTAGTGGGAAATGTCCGTGCAAAGTGGGGGAAGGATATTTGCTTTGTTTTTGAGAGTTATCCCGTGTTCAACATCTTCCTTTTGTGATCCTCCCTCTATATCCTTTCTTCTTTCCTGGGAACCTCTTTTCTGAAGGAACATTTCATGAAGGGGGAGGGCAGAGAAGTCTTTTTGTGGATTGAGAAAAAGAAAGCACCGTGACATGACTGAAAAGACTTTTTACTGATGTGAAGCTACATCTTCCTTTGTATCCTCTGTGTGACAAACTCCACTTCCCTGTAGTGGGAGTAGATAAGTGGAATTGCTTGTAAGTAGAATATCAGGCTAATAGTTAAAAATATGACTGAAGGTCTCTGTAAGATCCTGTCCCATTTACCCAAGAAAAATAGCACTTTCTTCTATAAAGTTGCATTGGTTATTTTATGATTATCCACTGATCAGAAACAAGTTTATGTGTTACTGTATAATAAAAATCTCCCAGCATGTGTTGCATATTTTATTATAATAGAGGATAAGTAAACAACCCTTATTTGAGTACATAATAGTGGAAAAACAGCTGTCTGGTTTTATTGGTGTACCTGATCGTATACTTTTTCTGGTAAAGCTAAACTCAACTTTTGGAGAGGTTTTAAAGGCTTTAGAAACTGAACGAACCTTTTCAAATTATTTTACCTGAGTTTCTGTCTTAGAAGACCTTGCACTCAGTGTCTGTTCAGGCAATGCTTAGTGATGACTTGCATATAAACATAAAATGTCCCAGCATCTCTTCAGGCTGGGTCCTCTTGAAGGAAGAGGCAATAATTTGAATCCCTGGTGCTTGATCAGCCTCATCTTTTTATTTGAGCTGCACGTGGTAAAATGTTCTCACAAATCTGGAGACTTAAAAAGAAAAAATGGAATAAAAAAGGTTTCCTGGACTGGTGAATAAGCCAAACAAGCTTTGCTCTCGCCATGAACATTTCAGTGAGCAAAGACAGTTTTGACAGGCAAGATCTAGTAATGTTTGATGGGGTTTTTTTTTGCCAGGAGAAATAATTTAGGACAGTGCAAACAGGTACATTTCCTGCCTGCTGAGGTTTTTCTGGGCACAGTTCACTGAACCAAGAGTATGTTGTAGAATAGATTATCAGTAAATGGTTTGACTACTTTTTCTACTGACTAATAAAGCTACTTTGTGCAATAGTTGTCACACACCATGGTTAGGGAGCTTTCCAGCTTAGATGACCTTCATTGCCCAGGGTGAGTACAAGGGGGGATAGAATATATGTTGGCATGAAAAGACATACCAAGTGAACAAACATTTTCAAGACAGATGCCAATTTTCTGTCATTCTACCTACCATAACATCTTAGTTGATTTGAGGAGCTCCCCAGGCTTCTTGTTTTCAACTGATCTCTCTGACATCACTGGGGCATCACACTTCATTCAGCCTCGAGAACCTTTTCATTGCTGCCTTAAACTGATCCGTGGCACTGCTGTCTGTAAATTTGGCAGGAAAACCACATCCTCCTAAAAGTGCAGTAAATGGGAAGCAGATGATCTTGAAGGGCATAAATGGAATTTTTCAACTGCCAAGTTCCAAACCCCAGAAAGAACAAATGTTGTGCAATTAATCCAGAGTTCTCCAGCAGCCTGAGAGCATCAGGCTGTGAGACAATAAGGAGTTCAGATGCTCTGCAGAACAACAGGAGATGTGGGCATTAACATGGAGGGGAAACACCAGCTTACTGGAATGGGTACGATCTGCCCTTTGAATGAACTGAAAGCCAGATATTTATTTTCAAAATTCCCTGAATATTAATCCTCCCTGGGTGGAAGAAAACTGAGCCATATGCCAGCCACCTGCTCACCATGCAAGTCTCATCCTGAGTTTATTTTCCTGATGTGTCTGTGTGTTTTTGTGTCTATCTTCACTCACGCAGAGCACGCCAGCACCAGTGGCCAGGGAGCAGAGCTAAGTCAAAGTGTCTCATGGCAACTCCTGGTCTTCTGGGACTGGGGACAATGGTTGGATATGGCAAATAAACCTTTCTTTGTGATACATAAAATTAAATGTGTCTTTCTGTGCAGTGGGTACGACCACAGCAGTTGTGATGTGTAGCAGGCTGCTGCAGGCTTTGTCCTCTGGTGGCCAAGGTCGTCTGGAGGCCTTCAAACTCTCTTCTGGTGCCCACATTAGCCCAAGTCTAAGTAAGGACTAAAAGCAACTAAAGAGTTCCTGCAATCAAAACATCTTCATACCAAACCAACAACTGTGCTTTGGTGCAGAGTTTGGGTTTTTTTCCCAAAGAAAGGAGTTTTGCCTCCCACCCTGTGTGAAGAAAGGCAGATGGCAGAAGGGAGAGAACAGATCAATTCCTTTTAGAGTGAAGAACTATTTCAGAAGACAATTTTGCAGCAATTGTGTGTGATTCCAAGGTTGTGTTTCTTTGGAGGTTGGCAGGGGACTGTCTGTGCCCAGGTGGGCTCTGCAGCACGTCCTGCAGTGCTGAGCCCTTCGTTATGAAAAGGAGCCTGACCAAGTGCACTCTGTCTTTCTGGGGCCAGATTTAACAGGGTGTAGCTAAATTTAGGGTGGAAATAAGTCCTACACTCAAATCCAGGCCCTAGCAAAGAGGTCTTTGATTATGAACATAGCCAGGGGAATCTCATAAACTTTCCAGACCCGTGATTGCCATCTTCTGACATCTCTACTGCCTGATGGTTTGCTCTGATGTGAAGTATTACAGCTCTCCTGCCTTCAGCAGAGCTCAGCTGGGTTCATACACATGTAGATGTGGTGTTTAGGGACGTGGTTTAGTGGTGGATCTGACAGTGCTGGTTGGACTTGACCTTGCAGGCATTTTCCAGCCTTAATTGTTCTGTGATTCTGTGATCTCAAAGTGTTGTAATCTGTGTAGAGACTGTGGTACTCTCTGGATGCTAAACCCTAAGGTAGCATTTTATGTCCTTAAAACAACCCTGTTAGCTGCAAAAGTAGGTCTGGACTTAATGGCTGATGGTTCAACACCTTCTTACTAATCATCAGAAACTCTGCTCCCTGCAGGTTGCTGGAAATGTCCACCCAGAATGTGATTTTATGACAGAGCTGAAAAAAAATGAGGCTGAGTGTCTGGAGGACACACAAGAGGGTGGAAATGCAACATCAGCAGGTGGCCATGTGTGAGGGATGAGGGAGGGAGGGGGGGAGAAGTGACCCACTGGCTGGGTGAGGACACAGCCAGGCTGCCAATGTGCATGTTTGAGGGGTTTACTTATTGTCCCACATACCTGTTGTCTTGTCAGCTCTTCTTCCATCCATTCTCTTTCCTTTCAATTCTTCTTCCCACAGTCTTTCCCATTCAAATGCAGACAGTCAATTTATCTGAGTGAATCCTTGTGTCCTTGTCCTGTTCTTTATCCAACTGGATGCTATCATGGTATCATGCTTGCATGTCTGTGAGGGTGTTTCGATCTTTAAAAATAGGATAACCCTATGAAAGTACTGTTGTCTTATCTTTCTTCCAGGATCACTCTCCTTCCTATTTCCATAACACCTTTTCATTTATTTCATTATTTCAAAAAGCCACCCCAGTTTAACACAGTGGGTCTAACTAAAGCAGATTAAATAATCCCCTGGGGGTGTTTATTTCTCATTTTAGAATAAAAATTGTGGCTAAAAAACTATTTTTGTAAGATATGTAAGCGGTGGAGTGGCAAAGTTTAAAAAGGTCTGGGGTTTTATTTTGCTCAAATATAATTATGCTTAAAAATATATTTTGCTTTCTGCCTGAGGTTGCAAGAGAACTTGGGACAAATTACTGTGCTGGCCAGAGGCAGATGCTGGAGAGACTCTTGCCTTACCATGCCCAAACATCATCCTTCACTTCATGAAGGAGCCAGGTGATGTATATCAGGGTTGTTCTCCTGTTCTACTCTTGCCTGGAAGAGCATTTCTAAAAAGTGGGGGTGAAGACAGAAAGTTACATGTTCCTGCTCTCCAGCTGGATCAGAGCAACACTGCAAAGGCTTTAGCAGGATCTGAGGCACCTTAGCAGTTCTGCTCATGTTTTAAGTACTGTCCATAGTCTGTGATGAGGCCCTGATCCAAAACCCACTGAAATAAATAGAGGAATTCCTTGGGTTTCCATGGGCTTTGGGATCAGCTCGTTCTGTGAGTTTTCTACAAAGCTCATAGAGGTTGTCTAGGTCAGAACTTAAGCACGGGGCTTTCTGAGATTTATGCTGTGATTGGTTTGGGATGAAATGAAAGGCAGAGGGGTGAGTAACGTGATTGCTCTTTAAGACCAAGTTTGGAGATACAAAGCAGAACTTAGCCCTTGAAGCAGCACATGTGCCTGGCCAAATGCAAACCTGCAAATTAATCCTTTGTGTCTGCTTGCTCTGTGGGTGAATATGGCAAGGAACAAACTGTGAGCCCACAAGGAGGAAACCATCTTCCAGGAAAGACCTGGATTTGGCAGCTCCACAAGAAAAAGAAGCTGTAAAGCCCAAGCTCTGCCTCACCCAACACATGCTTGTTATAAACGAGGGATAAGGAAAGTCCCTTTCATCTGTGCAGATTCATTTCCTGCCATGGGATTCTCGGATTTATCCTTCATCTGAGTCATAAATCTTTTTATGGAAATGTGCTATCCTCATAGAAGGAACTGCTTATCCCAGCCTCTGGTCTGCAAGGGAAGAATAAATCCCAAGGGAGGTGGGAATGAGAGGGGATATATTAGAAGGGTGAGTGCTGTACAGAGCAGAAGTCTGATGGAGCAGTGCTTCCCAATCCTCTCCAATGGACTTCTTGTTCCTTGATTTAATTAATTCCTTACTCCTTCCCACCTCTACCCCTTCACCTTGGTTCTCTCACCTCTTTTCCCATCGTTTGTCTATAGATAAAGTATAAAGTTCTGTGTCTGATGACCTGAATTTACACACACAAAGTGTCCTACCAACTCTGTGAGATGCCAATGCACGTGTCTCCTCCTGGTATAACCTTTGTACCAGCCAGAGGTCTTCTCCTGGGTTTTATTTTCCATATTATGTGGATTTCCACTGGAAAAAAATCAAGTGTTTCTGTTTCAGCTGGGATAATAAAAAGGAACTGCACAAGGAAAGGCTGGTCTGACCCGTTCCCCCCCTACCATGTTGCATGTCCAGTAGAAGATGAGATTCCCCTTGAAGAAGTAAGTTTAATTACATAAAAATATGGGTGTGGTGTGCTGGTGTTATAGGATTCCTTTCTTTTCCTGAAGAACACTGCAAAGGGAAGCTCAGCTAAAGTTGAAATTTCTTTCTAAGTGTGGAATGTAATTCAGATTTGACTCTGGCCACTTATTTTGGAAAATAACTGGGAATGTTTTGTTATCCATGTGTAAGAGTGTCATAAAAATAAAGCCAGCTGCAAATTCCAAACAATCATGAACTTGCCTACAGATAAAACCACTAGAGATGTATCATAAAATGTTCATAAAATATGAATTAAGACATTTCAGTAGTATCAGTCAGCAAGATGAATTTGTAGCATCACAGCAACAGTGATGTGCTGCTATAACCCCACTGTTCCAAATTCAGCAATATCTAAGGACAGGAGAGGGTTTGGGTTTCTCATCCTGCATGAAATATCTAATTCATCAAGGAAAAAACAGTCTCAAATTTTTTTATATGTCGGTAATGCAGATCAGAATCTGCCCCAATTCTTCAGCCAGATTTTGAGAATTGGTGATGTCTAGAGGTTATGTGTTTGATTCCTGATTAATATAGATAAAAATGTAGTTTATATCATCAGGGGGAGATTTTACTTGTCTTCCCATTACTTTTTGTGTTGACTACTGTCACTGTTTAGCTCAAACTTCCTTCCCAGCCTCTAAGCCTCAGCACCTGCTGCTCTGCATAAATAAACACTTCTCTTTCTTTCCTTCTTTTATTGCTTCCTTACACTGCTGGAGTAAAAACAATCTTCAGTGGGGGGAGATTTACATTAGATATTAGGAAGAAATTCCTCCCTTTAAGGGTAGGAAGGCCCTGGCACAGGTTACCCAGAGAAGCTGTGGATGTCCCATCCCTGGAAGTGTCCAAGGCCAGGGTGGACAAGGCTTGGACCAGCCTGGGCCTGTGGAAGGTGTACCTGTGACAGCAGGGTTGGATTGAGATGATTTTTAAGATCCCTTCCAGCCCAGTCTATGATTATTCAATTATTTTACCTAAAAGCAAACTCCTCAGTTGTAGGTTTCTCAGTGTTAGGATTTGCTCATTTTCTGTGTTTTCCATGTCTGACCTGTTGCCAGATAAGGTCAGCCTAGCACAGCTTTGATGTTTCTCATGGAGTGCTGGCTCCAGACTTACTGGCAGGCTTTCCAGCTCTGAGGTACTTCTCTGAGCTCTGGCTGTAATTGTGCATAATCAGGAATCTGGATAATCGTATACAATTCACAGTTCATCCACTAGACAAAAAAAAAGACCACTATGCCTGGTTTCCACATCATACAACTTCATCCATCTCAAAAAATTATGGTGCAAATCAAGGCTCATCACTACAAGGTGGATCTATATCAGTGCTTTGATGGGATCAGGTGGGAGCTTATCAGGGATATGTCTTGGCTCTCCCCACTTACTGCATTTACACTGAGGAGTGTTCTCAGAAGGGATAACTCATCTTCTCATGGGTAAAACTAAACTGGAAGACAAATTCAAGGTGCACCTGGTGTGTTCTGGCTGGTGTTAAATGCTCAGATTACACCATGGATGGTGAGAAATATTCACCCATGAATGTAGGGTCCTCAGCACCAAATGTTTCACTCCACTAAACCAGGGGTTGGAATTAGATGGTATTTCATGTGATTTCCAACCCAAACCAGACAGGGATTCTATGACCTGCACTTGGGAAGTCAGGTGTGGGGACAGATCCTTTTTCTTGCTGTGAGAAACCTATAAGATCTCATCTTTCCATGAGCTGAATTGTTTTCTGAGGGTGTTTCTTTCCCTTCATTAACTAGAAAAGGAAGAGAATGAGAAGAAACAGGATTGTGTCAACTCTTAAACACTTCAGTCCTGTGGCCAGGCTCTCACATTCCTCATTTTACTCCAGACTCAGCTGCTCATATTTAGGCAGCTAATTTTTAAGCACCTAAAAGAAATTAAATTAACCCTGAAGTTACACTTAAGGCTCAAAACAAGCATATCCCCTTCCCCACAGTGAACTGCAGCAATGCACTGCAGAACTGTGAAGATTTTAGGTTATAAAAGCATTAAAATGGGACCCACAAGATGGCCCATGTTGGATTGAAGGGAAAGATTTGCAGCCTAAAGCTTATCAATTCTATTTTCTGCTTCCATGTGTGATAGTGGAAATCAACTTACTCTCACTCAGGGATTGTGTCTGATAGAGGTGCCACTTAAATTGAAATTTTTTTTTTTTGATTGACATTCTGACTGAGGAACAGTTGAGTTTGGCAGCAAGAAAAACAGAGGAAAAAAAAAAAAGGCAGAAAAAAACCCAAGTAACTGGAACACAATAAAAAGGAAAAGGAAGAATAGATGGTAAAATTGGAAATAAGGCAGCAGAGAGTAGGAAAGTGGAGAAACAAAGGGAAAGGCTGATGGAATTCTGTATTCATCATGTAGCCAGCTGTCAGCAGGATTAAAAAATATAAAATACAGTATTTATAAAAATGCATATAAAATACACTATACTATAAAATACAGTATTTATAAATATGCACCTTATTTTTAACAATGCCTTCATTAACGATTGGCTTTGATGCTTATGGTTTTATTGAGGAGCTTCAAACCACCCTGATCAATACATGTTTTTGTATTAATTGGGCTGTATCTACATAACTATGGAATGGGACTTTACAAAAGAGACATAATGAGTGATTTATTGAGTGATTTTTGCTGTGGGATTAAAAGGGGAAAGAAAAGGCAGTCAGGGATATGAACAGATTGGAAGCACCAAACAAAGCAAAACTGCCAGAATCTGTAAAAAAACCTGTCATTTAGCTGCAAGTTTTGTGACAAATCATTCTATTGCCTTATAGCAATCCTACTTTTCTACTATAAGGATCATCTACACTGTAGGATACAGCGTGTCCATCACCTCACTCATCATTGCTGTGACAGTTCTTATTGCATTCAGGTAAAGGCAACCTCTTACCTTGATTCTTTTAACAGAATTCTTTGTCTGACACTGTAGAAGACACCATTAGATATAAAAAAAATAATAGAGATAGAAATCCAGATGAATAAAAATAAAGATTTCCAGTCATGTTGGTTTAATAACATTAAATTGAAGCTGGAAATGAAAAGTGATCATAGAGAGCCAGGCAGAAAGAAAATCAGAGTTGGGAAATAAACCCTGGCTGACTGTTGGCAAAACTCAGCAACTCACTTGGATCCTGAAAAACTAATAGATAAATTTAGTGCTTTTGTTGGAATAAGGGTATTTCTTTACAAACTATGTGTGCTTGCCTTGTGTGGCTTCAGGGAATTTTATATTAATAGGAAGAACATGCACAAGGAACTTGATTGTAAATCAATGTTCCTATGGTATTGTATACATTACTATTGAAAAAAAATTTGTAATTAAAGATATATTTTAAAATTAGAATTTGGCTGTGTTTGGTTTAGATTTCTTTCTTACTGAATGATCCATCAATTAGGTATTTTCAGGTATAGTTTAGAGTATCTGGAGTAAAACTGCTTGTTTATTTAATCATTTAATGTGTATTTAATGTTTGCTGCCACGTAGGATTCATTTTATTAATCTTTGTTTGCTTCTTGTATTTCTGCAAGACCAGAAAGGCTGGAGTTTTATGACTGTGCTGAGAGAATCAGGGTTCTCTGGGGAAAGTTTCTTGACCTCTCTTGGTTCCTAGTCCATGTCTGGAAGCCAGCAGATATGTTTATTGACATCCACTCTGACCTCAGGAAAACAAAGCAGCCCAAATGAGGGGAAAGGAAGAAACAATGGACATAAAGAGACACAGCAATAGGGAGGGAAAAAAATGGAGTTAACAATGGGGTTGACATTTGAGGTCAGTAATAAAATTCTGCCCACTCTGGGTGAACTTTGAGATCAAGTGACCCTCAGGTTACTGGGGCTGGATGGAATTCAGCTTCTAATGGAACTCTTTGCTTATTAACTAAAATCTTCATGTCCAAGTGAAAACATAAAAATGAAAACATAAAAATGAAGGTGTCTAAATCTGTATTTAATAACAGAAAAAAATTAAATTTAATTAACTGAGAATTTAAGGTAGATGTGCCAAGTTGTTTTAAAGCACTTCTCTGCTTTCACTTAATTCAAAAAAGTAACTTTGGTGAAGTAAGGAAAAAGCCTTTAATTTTGGATAAGGCTGTCTTCCCAGGGGTTTAATGCAATTTAAGTCATCCATGGCATGGCAGAGAGAAAATATTTTTAAGCAACTGTTACCCTGTTCATTGGGAAAAATATCTGCTTATTCCAGGATATCCCTGCCTGCTTGGTCTTGGGAGAGGTTTAGCCATTGCCTGAATTGTATCAGTAAAGATCATTCCTTAAATGCAGGATTGGCCCCAAAATAATGCCAACCAGAGGCCTGGCTCAGGTGTACTGCACACAAACAGAAACTTAAGGAATTCCAGATTCCTTGAATTTGGCAGGCCAGAAACATCCCCAGGCCTCCATCCAACCAGGAAAGGGATTTAGGTGTAGACTGTGGGTGAGGAAGGTTTTTATGTCTGCCTGAGAGAGCTCAGTGGATGAAAGTGTTCTTCCTATATATGTTTGGAAGTGAAAATGGGATGAAACAAGGGCTTATTGCTTATTTTGATTACCCCCAGCACAAGCCAGCTGTGCTGAGAAAGATCCCTCTTCTTTTCTTCCAGGAGGCTTCGCTGTCCCAGGAATTATATCCATGTGCAGCTCTTTTTTACATTTATCTTAAAAGCCATTGCTGTTTTCATTAAGGATGCTGTCCTTTTCCAAGAGGAAGGCATTGACCACTGCAGCTTCTCTACAGTAAGCACATGAAAATCAGCATACTGTGGTACTTGATATTTTTACATACCATTTATATATGGCTTCACTTTTCAGGGCTCTTTTTCACTACTGCTTATTTTTTTTCCTTCTAACCTATAATGAAAGTTACATAATTCTTTTATTCAGCATGTTTTGCCTCCATAAACGTGAACCTTTTATGTTCTGAAATCATCAGCTTCTGGTCTTGAAGTATTCTAAATCAAATTTAGACTTTGACGTAGCAAAAATTAGTATTGTTTCACTGTTATGTTTCTATAACCTGAAGCTTAAAACTGAAGATTTCTGGGTACCTCATAGAACAACTTTTAAAGCTGATTCTTCTGGAAATGTTGGATTTCACGTTCTGACTGACAACTCTGACCTGTAAACCATTAAAAGCTTCAGGTACTAAGCAATTAAAAAATCTTGGCAATCTGGGCATGGTTTTCAAACACAGGTTTATGGGATGGTTCCTCTGCACTGCTCATGGCCATACAGCAGTTTAGAGTTGAGCATAAGGAGGAAAATGGGTCCTTGAACCTTTGTCCAAGAAGCATTTGACACTGAAGATACAATGAAAGCAATGCATTTGCAGGGAAAAAAAAAAAATCACCTACTTGACAGCCCAAACTGTATTTCTAACATAGGGAAATAAAGCAAAATACAGTGGAGATTCTGAAGTATTACAATGGTTAAAGCCTTTTTTAAGCAATTTTACATTTGAAGCTCTCATTTTAAACATCATGTAGTAGTGAGGTTTTGTTCTCTGTAGAACTCAAGCAGAATTACAGATGTCTGCTGCATCTGCAAATCAAACACTTGTATCCACCTTAAACTGTGACTGTCCTGTTCCTTAGACCGAATGCAAGATCTCTGTGGTTTTCTGTCACTACTTCATGATGACCAATTTCATGTGGCTGCTGGTGGAGGCTCTTTACCTAAACTGCCTCCTGCTCTCATCCCTTTCTCATGGGAGAAGATATTTTTGGTGGCTTGTCCTCTTTGGCTGGGGTAAGTCAGGCTTTTCCATGAAAATAGTGAAAGGCAAGATGTTAAACAAGTTCAGCCTGGAGAAGAGAAGGCTTGGGTGTGTGTGTGGGGGGGTCTTACAGCAGCTTGCCCTACGTGATTGGGGCTTAAAATTAGGCTGGTGAGGGAATTCGCACAAGGGTAGGGAGTGATGGGAGAAGGAAGAAGGTGAGGCCCTGGCACAGGTTGCCCAGGGAGGTTGTGGACTTGCCATCCCTGGAAGTGTTCAAGGCCAGGTTGTATGGGACTCTGAGCAACCTGATCTAGTGGAAGGTGCCCCTGCTGGTTGAAACTGGATGATCTTTAACGCCACTTCCAGCCCAGGCCATTCCATAATTCTGTGATTCTCCCATTAAAAATACTGGATGTGGAATCTCATCTGCCTGACTTAGGCATTGCTCTGATTTTATTTTTACATGCATATTAGTGAGGAACAATCAATTTTTTTTTTTTTAAAGAACAGCATTAAAGTACCAATGAAATAAGTGGAAAATTAGGTACATTTGGGAACCCCCAGGGAGAGATCCAGGCTCAACCTTCTTCTCCCCACTGAAAATGCAGCCACCTCTAAGGAACTATCACAGACACCAGAGTTAGATGTGACTTGCTCCTGTTCATGCACAATATAGTGACACACCCTGAGAATGGGTCCATCTGGAGTTATAGCAAGAGCTTTTGTTGTCCTAATATTGCTACAGCCCCTTTTTTGCATTGGGCAATTGTATGAATAAAAAAACTCTGTCCAGTAAATGACAGGGCAGGCATGAAACAGCAACACTCCCACCCTTTCTGGTGGAGTCTGGAATAAATCTAATTGTTCAGACCTTTATGGAGACCCAGAAATCAGAGACTAAGTGGCTGCCCAGAGAAAGTGGCTGTGTAAAGCAGAGAAATCCTTAATGGTAGATGAATGCACTTGCCCAGAGGAAATTTTTTGTCAGCTGAGGGAGGCAAATGTTAAGGTAAGCCTGACAAATCCCTTTTGGTGTTTTAGGGAGACTCAAACTTTAACTGCCTTTTAAGATAGAGTGTATCACCTTCTGTGTTTGTAAAATGCTAACAGTGCCATTATTTTAAGATTTGGTGAATGCAATTCCTAAACATTTTGTCCTGCAAAAAGCCCCCTTGTTACTTAAACCTGGGGTTTAATGTGCACTCTGCATGCAAGAAGCAACTTCAGGGAGACCACACAGGTGAGCTGTGTTCATCTGAGCAAGAGGCTGCAAATTCTGCCATCTGGGACAGAACTATCTGTGTCCCTTTATACCTTAAAGACACAAACAATACATAACTTGCTTCATTCCACCCTGGGGATCAGAAGAATTCCCTTTAGGTTTATATTTCGAGTTTAAAACAATTCCTCTTGCATGAGAAGACCACAAAGGGTGATTCCAGCTCTGAAAATGAAGGATCTGTGTCACCACAGCAGAGTTTCAGTGGACAAGGTTTGGATTATTTGATGAAACCAGGCAACCCCAATTTTTGTTTAAATGTCTGACAGGTTTTCCTACGCTTTTCACCCTCATGTGGATTTTGGCAAAATTCTACTTTGAAGACACGGCGTAAGTCCTTGTTTCCTACTTTATTCTATGTTCTTGATTCATATTCTTAATTTATTGCAGTGATTACAAGCCTGTCTTTTTCTAAAATCTTGCTGTTTTTTGCAGATGCTGGGATATTAATGAAGGCTCTCCTTACTGGTGGCTAATCAAAGGACCTATTATAATTTCTGTGGGGGTAGGTGCTTCTGAGTTTGCCAACATTAATTAGGAGAAAAAAAAAAACTTTTAAATTAAAGTCTTGTTACTGTTTGCTGAGATGTGAGAAGAGGGATGGTGGAATTTCTACTGTAAACTTGCCTACATATAATGCAAACTATAAAGGGGCAGAAAACTGACACCCTTTCAAAGCAAACATCCTTCAAACAGATTAAAACCTTCATAGAACTGTCACTTAATTGAAATTAATAGTGAGTGAGTGGCTGCACCGTCCTTAAAATATTTGGAAGCAAATTTTTAGCATCAGCCCTCAGAATCAACCATAAATTTTAACACAAACTTTCAAGGTCAGTAGGTTTCTGTTCATAGCTGATAACAGTGATAATAACTCTTGAGCCTGACATTTATTGGATAAACTGATGGGCTTTAAATGATTATCATATAAAATTACTCCCACATGTCATTAAACCCAAGCAGTGTTTGAGAAAGCAGCTACTGGACCTTAAGACCAGCTATTAAAAGCTTAATTTATTTGGAGGACAGCTGCATGCAAATGAGGCACATGGAATCACAGAGTGGTTTGGGTTGGAAAGGACCCTAAAGATATGCATAAATAATGGGAATAAAGAATCTCAAGTCGAATTCTGGTTATACTTTACCATATTTCAATAAATTATTGCATTTCCTCCTACCTTGATGACTTCTCCCCCCGCTTCTGACATCCACATCTGAGGTCAGGGGACTGCAGTGATGCTTTCTCTGGTGGAATGTATGTGAGGCATCACTGGTGGATAAAATAAGATTAGAGTTTCTGGTAAAACGAGGACGTTCTCAGGCAAAATGAAGCATTCAGGCTCACCTAAAGAAGAGCTGGTGTCTATGGACACACAGAGATGCACATGGGGAATCTCACTGATTGTGGAAAACCAAGCAGCCTCACAGACTTTAGGTAAACCTGTGCCAAATGGCAGTTGTAGAAAATTTGATTTGCAAGTCAGGCTTGACCCTAGCGAGCTTTGGAGCTGAGCTAATGCTCCTCAGAGACTCCTTCGGAGTCAACAGAGAGAAATCTCTGCTTTTGGCATCTGACTTCAAATAAATGTCTTCTCTGGGAGGAGATGAGTCGTTCCCAACACCTCCTGAGGCTTTGTTGGCTCTCCACTGCTGGCAAAGGTAGAGCAGGGTGATCAGCTCGGGTGGAGGGATCTCACTGCAGAGATTTTTAGCCAGATAAGTTCCAATAAAAACGTCTAAAGAGATCCGCAAAAACTTGATTCCAACTGATAAGAGCTACAAAAAGTAAAAGAGTCACCCAAGCTGTTGATGAAAATATTCTGCTCAGTAAAGTCAGATTCTCCAGTTTTCATCCTCAGCCACTTGTGTAAGAAGGAATGTAACCTATTTAGAAATAACATTAATAACCTTCCACTGGCACCACTGAAACTGCACACAATACATTATCACTGAAATGATATTCCCGATTTTCATTAAGAAGTTTAACATCAGAAATTAACCTTTTCTTTTTCTTTTTCTTTTTCTTCCTCCCCCCTCTCCCAAATATTGTGAACAGGTCAATTTTGTCCTATTTGTCAACATCATCAGAATTTTGCTGAAAAAACTAGACCCAAGACAAATCAACTTCAATAACTCTTCTCAGTACAGGTAGTGTATGGCATAATTTAAAAAAAAAATCAATTATTTCAATAATAAAAACTTATATAATATTTTCTCAACAGAGAAACACTTTTTCAGTGTCACAGACAGGCTCAGTTTAACTGGCATTAAATTTTAGAAATTCCCAACCTTATCCCATTCCCAAGGAAACTGATCAAAGAATAAGACTCAATTTACCTAATATGGGCCAACATAATATATTCAGATGAGTTCTGATGTCTGCTTTCCAATTAAAATTGATTGGGAGACAAGAAAACCATAAATTGAATCTGCATTAGATGTCTGATCTAGAGCAGGATAAATTACCCTCCCAGCTGCCTTTTCCTATATGAGAACTGTAGGAAGAGTCTGAATATTTCTATTTTGCATATATTTTTATATATTTTATATATATTAGGGGTTTTTTCACTTCTGTTCATTCCCGTGCCATACTTTGTGCATTAGCCTTTACTGAGGGAAATAATCTCACCTTCCTTTTTCTCCTGTCCTTTGCCAGACGTCTCTCAAGGGCAACTCTGCTCCTCATTCCATTATTTGGAACCCATTACATCATCTTCAACTTCCTCCCAGAATACACCAGCCTGGGGGTCCGGCTCTACTTGGAGCTCTGCATTGGATCTTTCCAGGTAAAAAGTGATCATGGAGGCTTCAGTTCCTTCTTAGCAGTTTTTCTAATTCAATCTCATGTCCAGATGCCAATTAGGGTTGATCAAAAAGTCCTTGGACCCTGAATTTGGTGGCTCCTCATCAAGTTCGTGGTTCTTTGCTGGGTCCCAATCCCTGAAGACGTGACCTCCATCCCACCTGGCTTTAGGCTTGACTACAGATTTGCAGACTTTGCAAATACAAGGCCAAGGCTTTCAGAGAAGAGTGTAAATTGGATGGTGGGTCAAGGTGGAGCACAGAAAATCCTCTTTGCTAGGAGTCCTGGTCCACATGCCTTCCCTGACTTCACTAACAAGCTGATTTGGGGCTGATGTTAAATTATCCAGAGGCAGTTGAAGCTGTAGGTCCAGCCCCCTTGGTGAGTTTTTTGGCCAAGGATAAATTGATAAGCAAATATAAACATGGAATAGTGCCTGGTGCATGTGCCAGCCCGTGCAGAGTTCCATCCTGAGCAATACCACAGCAGTTTCCCTTCTGCAAAATATTTGGTGGATGCCCCCAGCTGCTCTGAGTTGGCACACAGGGAATGGACAGCTCGAGGAGTTTGGGGCCAACCAGAACAGCTCCTGGGGCTGCTTTGACATATCCCCCAGGTGGTTTGACTACCTGAGTTATGAGCTGTTCAGCATTTCTTCATGTTGATAAACCTGTTTTTTCTGTTTATATTATATGATTCAGAATTTTACCTAGGTGAGACAGGAATAATTCCATTTGTTTTAATATTCAGATCCATTTATACAGTCTAGATGTCGTGAGAAGATTGAACTTTAAATGAAATATATAGGAAACATAAAGGTTTATCCTCCATATTTTAAAATACATTGAAATCCTGGAATTTCCCCTTATTTTCTGACTGCAGGGTAGCTGAGGTAGCTATTTTAGGGTATGATTTGGGTTCACTTTCAAACTGCACTAAGATCCTGCTGGATTCTGCCTGCAGCTCCTAAAAAGGATAGAGCCCAACTATCCCTTGCTTCCCTCCCTCTCCCTGTGCTGCACCTCAAAGTCTCCAAGGAGCAGCTGTGGGAATCCCATCCAACCTCACAAGGGAACATAACACACCCTGAACAGTTGCACAGCATCATTTGTTGGTCAGAATCACCCAAAAGTCAGCAGTTGAGCTGGTCTGGTCCTCTTGAGGATTTAATCCATTGTCCAATAGACCCTGCCCATCTTAATCCTGACCCTCTGTGCAGGGAAAGGACTGAGTTAATGAACAAATAATGAATAAGTTAATGAATAAAAGGGTGAGGTGTTGGGCTGGTATCTGCTCATGTAGGTCCTTTTGCTTCCTGGAATTGTCCTGAGTTTATCTCAGTTCAGATTTTAACAGATTCAACAGACAGCAATGAGATTTCATCTGACACACTGCAAAGACAAAAAAGTTGACTGGAAAGCTGTGTAAGCTCCATCCATGGATTTTCTTCTGAAGTCCATTTTTCCTTCCTGATTTATGAAGTGTAAAGAATTAATTCAGAGTGGTTTTGGCTGGAGAACGGACGATGCATTTGTAAATATGTCGTGGGAGGACTTCAATTGCTACATCATCTGTTCTTGGGAATTTGGATCGTTTTACTGACTTTAATGAAATGCCATCAACCAGGTGTTTATCTGGCTCTTCAGCTTTATTGGAGATACAGAAAATATCTTTCAATTTACAGCAATCCTCCCACCTCTAGTGATACTCATTAATTCACATACACCATCATGAAGTCAGGTAATGACAGTGGCTTTTTTTAAACTTTTCTAACACCCAAAACTTTTTTTTTCTGGTCTTTCTCAGGGCTTTATTGTAGCAGTTCTCTACTGTTTCCTGAACCAGGAGGTAAGGGAATTATATCCTCTACAGTATTGCTTTCACTGGTAAATATACACAGCAATCAGTTTCATACAAGCAGATAATCAATTTTTTCAGTTTCTCGGCATTGTCTGTTAACATGGGAATCAATGTCCATGAATTTCAGTTCAATTATCTTCATGGGAATGAAGCCATCTAGTGGAGAAATCAACTTTTACTACTTTTCTATACCTCAAATATTTTTTATCCTTTCTTCACATTTTTACCCAGGGCTTTGCATTTTACATTTACATTTACTTCTTTACATTTTACCCCAGGGCTTGGAAATGCCCTGAAAGCAAAAGCTGCTGCAGCGATGCAGAAAGGTCTCCATTCACCAAAGGTCTATGACTAAACTGGAATTAAAATTGATGCTGTTTGCCCAATAATAAAATATTATTTTTCAGTGTTTTTCTTTTGCTTCCGAAGCTTTTCAGTATTTTTCACGTTGCTAAAGCTGTTCTTCTGTTTAGAACATATATTTCAGAATTTTACTGTAGATGGGACAGGAATAATTCCATTTATCTTAGAATCCAGATCCGTTTTTTAGTCTAGATATTGTGAAAAGAACAAATTTCAAATTAATTTTATAAGAAACAAAGAAGTTTATCCTCCATATTTTAGAATATGTTGAAACCCTGGAATTTTCTCTTCTTTTCTGACTGCAGGGTAGCTGAGGTAGCTATTTTAGGGTATGACTGGGGTTCAGTTTCAGACTGCACTAAAAATCTACTGGACTCTGCCTGCAGCTCCTAAAAAGGGACACTCCTGTTTCATATATTCCCACCCTCCCTTCCAACAAAGGGCATCCCCTGGAGTGTCAGAGGTGTGTTTAGGAGGTGAATCTTGTCCCTAATCACTCCAAACTCCCTGGGCTGTGTTGACCAAATCTTCATTTTCCAAGTTTAAAGCCTCGGGTTGATTAGACTTTCAAACTGTCCTTCATCATTTACATGTGCCACAGTCCAGATTTCCTGAGTTTTATCAGAAATTTCTGAAAAATTAAGTCAAATCTTTTCAAATATATTAACACCTCTTAGCCTTCTGTTTAGATTTATGGCTGTGAATTATTGTCTATGCTGTCTGTATATCTATGGATTATTGACTATACTGACTAACAATCCTAATCCCTTCTAACTACAGACACAGTTTTATGTTCAGTTTGACGTTCCAGACACATAGCTCTTCAATTTAGAAATTTCCTTCCCATTAAACATCTGGAAGGGCACATTTTTACAAGAATCAGATGTGACAGGAGGCTTTAGTGGGTGGTCTGGACCCACTCTGTGTTTCTGTGAACACGCCAGTACGTGATATACAGAGCTGTCAACAACAGAAAGCAAAAGCCTCTCCTGATTGCTGCTGGCTTTCCCCTCATCATCCTAAATAGCAAAGCAGAATTATTTCTCAGCCACAAGCTGGTGAATGTTGGTTAAGAAACTCACTGCAGATGATACTTTTCCAGAAGCAGATGGAAACAAGACAACACCCCTTAGCAACAGAGGAAGAGCAGGCAATGTGGAGCAAACATGTTTAACTGTGTAGGTAACACTGGTGAGACCATTGGTAGAACAAATTTTCAAAGGAATATTTAAAAAGAAAAGAAAGGGGAAAAGATTTTAAAAAAAAATTGCAGAGAAAATATTCTAGTGGTGGAGAACACAATTTCCAGTGCTGGAGTTAGTCTACCAGGCTTAGTGCTGATAGACCTTTCAGCTCAGAGGAGGAAGGTGGACTGAGGGCCATAGGCTTGAAATGGAAACCAGGTAAGTTAAAAATGGAAGTGGTACTTTTTTTATTATTATTATTTATTTAATTGTGTGACAGATGGATGCTGGGCCCATGGTCATTAAGTAGGAACACAGAACTGGGTCATCTCACACAGAATTATGGAATGGTTTGGGTTGGAAGGGAACCTAAAGTTTATCTTGTTCTACCCCCTGCCATGGGCAGGGACACCTTCCACTAGCCCAGGTTGCTCCAACCCCTGTCCAACCTTGCCTTGAACACTTCCAGGGATGGGGCATCCACAATTTCTGGGCAACCTGTGAAAATGCCTCACGACCCTCTGAGCAAACAATTTCTTCATAACACGCAAAATCTACTCTCTTTCAGTTTAAAATCCTTTTCCCTCCTCCTATCACTACACTGAATATGTCCCTAATTCTTGAGAGGAAGAGTAGGGTTCATTTACCCTTGCCAGCAAGGGAGGCAAACTCTGGGCCAGTCCCACTGGAAGTTTCCATCAGTGCAGAAAGATGCCCATGGTGGGGAAAGCCAGATAAACTGGAGGATCCTACATTTCTCTATCAGCTAGAAAAGGTTCCAACTTAAACTGAGATGTCTAAAAACTTGTCTAGGCACTGTTTCTATGTTGCTTCTTTCCTACTGGTCTGCTCCCAAGCAGCATTTAACCACAAAACAGTTTTCTCCTTTGGTTTTGAGGTGCAAACAGAAATCGGGCGGAGGTGGCACGGGAAGAGATTCGGACTCGTGCCGGTGTGGAGGAGGACGAGATGGACTGTGCCATCCAGCTCTGGAGTAAAGATGACCACATCTGTGTGCTGAAGATGCCTCAGGATCTGGAGTAATCACACATAAAAACGTAATGATTGCAGTTTGTGCTGAGTAAATAGGAGGANAACATAAAAACTTGGTTAGGGAAAAAAAACACAAAAAACAACACCCCACCAAACAGTAAATTAACTAAAACCCCAAAAAAACACAATGATTGCCGTTTGTGCTGAGTAAATAGGAGGAGGTTCCACTTATACAGTTCTGCTCGTGGGGCATCTTTTGCAGGACAAGCATTGCAGTGACAGATTAAACACTGCCTGGTTTCTAAAAACAAAATAACCCTCTCATTGATATACTCTTCACCATAGCAAACAAAAACCAGCTATTACTGTTCACTTTCGTGCTTTCACTGATAAATATGTGGAATTAAGTGCCCAGGGAATGGACATCAGTAGTACCCTTAAGCTCTGGAAATTGTAATTCAATCCTCATGCAATGGGAGCTTGAGTCTATTCAGCTTCTTCAAGCTTTGCTCCTAGCTTTGATTCAGTAAACATGGAAATAAGAAGCCAAAAAGTCTTAGTGAACTGCAACACAAAGACTAAAAATGTCCTCTTATGTTGTCTTTTCATACTGTCTCTTTAGTGGTAAAAAAATTTCAAAGTTCACCAAGAAAACCCCAAACCACTCTCGTGTTCTGATATTATTTCAGTATCCACAGTTTAGAATATTTCTGATAACCAAGAAGCCAAAGTGGAGGCACTGGGAAGGCCAAGGCTCCACATGATAATAATAAAGGAATAACTGCTCTTTACAGGGAAGTTAAAAAGGAAAGCCAACTTTTGCAGAGGAAGAGAAAGAGACCCCCAGGAGAGGGTTTAGGAGACTTCGTGGAATATTGCTAAGTATTTTCTTAGGTATGGCTGTTTTTGCTCTCCAGTGTTGTAAAACATTCAAAAGCTCGAAAATAAACTTGTGTTCCCAGTGTTTGTAATTGGGGGGTTTTATTTGGTTTTGTTTAGTTGTTTTTTGTTTGTTTGTTTGTTTGTTTTTGGTTTGGTTTGGTTTGGTTTTTTCCCAAATGGTTGTAGTAACCTGTAGATTAATGGGGTTTTCAACCTCTTTGATGGGAACATCAGGGTTTGGAAAGGAGTGAAGAAAGCTAAACTGTACCAACGAGGGAGAGTCATTGCATCAATACATTTTTGCTCTGCTCTTCTGAACATTTCAGTGAGCTGCCAAGTCTGATTGAACAGCAGAAATTATAACAGAGAAAAGTGGAGTCGCTTTCCTTTTTTCCTCCTATTGCATAAAAAACCTGGATGACGTAACTTTCCACTCCTTCAAGTTATCTGTAATTACCCAGATACAGGTGGAATGTTATATCACCTGGTTTTTGTGTAAAAGCTGAGTTCCAAGAAGGTGCTTTTCTCTTCCAGTTTAAAAAAATCCCTCCCCTCTCCCCACCAAAAATTAGCTTTCTCCTTGTTATTCTTCTCCCTGTGAAAATTACAGCAATGACTGAACTCAGATGGGAGTGTGGGAGCACCTTGGGGAGCTCTGGGAGGAAGGAGCTCATTTCCAGTCCTGCAGTGACTCCTTGGAACACTTTACAATGTGTGGCCCAGGGTGTTGCTCACAACAGGTTTTGTTCCTTTGTCCAGAGGAATTCAAGGTGAGCTGGGTGGAAAGTAAGGGACTGACAGAGAGGTGCCTTTCAGTGTCACACAGCATCCAGCTGACATGGGAAAGTGGCATTATCAGTAAACACAAGTGTTGAGGCAGTTGAAAGAGGTTTTGTCCCTGGAGACGGATTTTTCCAGTCTCCAAAAGATCTCCATCAGAACGGAGCCCAGAGCAATAACTCAGGAAAGACATCAAAATTTTACCCATCTCTACCCATATACATTGAGACAGAAAATTCCCTGCAGCTGCTGCATTTCTCTGGGTGTATAATTAATTGTGAATATTGGCTGATTTACTCTAAAGACCATCGTGCTCCGCAAGTGGAAGATAAAAGGAAAAGCAATAAAAACAAAATGAAATTCTTTCTTCTGCTGAACAGATTGCCTGGCTTAGCTGGTTTCTGAATGTGTGAGGGCACTTTTTGACCCCCATGTTTCAAGCAGTGATAGAAAGTGTCATGTCGAGACTCTTGTGAGCCTTGACTGTATCAAATGGATTTTCTGTCTCGTAATTAAATCCTGCATTTTCGAAATGGTGTTTCCATGATGGCTCTGACATTAAATGGACAGGTTAGTGGCAGATATGAAGGCACATGAATTCAGGGGCTTCTCAGGGCTCTTGTTCTCTGTTTTTATAGAGGCCTGAATTAAGGGATTGGCTCCAAATCCCCTCTGCATCAAGAATACCAGTGGTCTGTCCTAATAAATTCCATTGACTCTATATAATACATAAAAGGCATAATTATTTGGATGAATTCTAGTACCTGTGGCATCCCTTGTCACCTAAATAAGGATCTTGCACACTGGTCATTGTCCTTTTTTAGACTTCTCAACTTTTTTCTAACATGAACAGAGACTGGAATCTTAATTTCATTCCTTCCTAAAATAAATAGATACTTCAGGGAGAATACTTGCCTTTGAGATAGCTGAAACTGGAAACAGAAATGGTTACAATCAGAAGAAATTACTCTGATTATTTAATGAGTTTTGACAATGCCGACTGTGGATGTTTGAGTTACGTTTTCAGCAAATTCAGTTTTAATATAAAGTGTTAATTTAAAAGCTTTAGCAATTTAATTTTTCAAGATTGACTTTAGATAATTCATGCTGAGCTTAACACCAGGAGCACGTGCACAATTATTGCACAAGAGCATTTTTCTGTAAGTTCTTGTTTGTCACATGCAAGGTTTGATAAAACAAGTATGAGAAGTGTGAGCAGCAGAAACTCCTTAACCTTTGAAGAATAAATCTGGCCAAGAGTGATTTACTTTCACTTGGAGCAGGGCCAGAGCAACGAAAAGCTGAGCTTAAATAGGGAATCATGCCCAGGGTGTGCAAATTGCTCCAGGGTTCACAGTGCAATGAGGAAAGGCAGGAGAAAAATGAGGAAAGGCAGAAGGAAAACGAGGAAAGGCAGAAGGAAAATGAGGAAAGACAGAAGGAAAATGGAGCTTGCAGGACATAAGGGCTTGAGCTGATCTCACTGCAACTGCAGAAGGAAAAAACAAAAAGCTGAGTTGTAGGTGTTACTCTCAGATTTCTGCCAGTTTAGATGCAAGTTAAGTCATTTGGGCTCGGCTTCAATGTTGTGTCACAAATAATGATATGATATTAGTTTATTTTTCTGTTCCTGTCGTTAAATACACCTGCCAGATAGCTAATATTAAGCAATATGACAGCATGGCATGACCCCATCTTCCAATTATCTTTTTGAATGGAAATACCCCATATATTTGTGGGAGCATTTTTTTAATTTCTTCTATGATGCACATTTAGGTAACATTTTTGTTAGGCTTTTTCCTGTTTTTTTTCCTGCTTTTTTTTTTTCTTTTTTAATATTTTTTCAGTCAGAAAATCACCTTTTTAAACAGTTCTTTTTTCTGCCTAGTTTAGTGCCTTACAAGCTTCCCCGCACATTACAACTATTAATAACTTTATTGGCAGCTGATAGTAAAGATGAAGTCTTTCCTGATAAAAACATAAATTTTATATTTCATGTTTACAAAATGAAATGGTGCATCATGTAATGACTATGAGTGAACCCTTGTGGTTCTTCTGACTTTATCTAACACCAAGTGAAGCTCACTATTATTGGTTCTGCATCATGAAATAAATTCAGATTTCAGTGAAGCCAGGACAGCTTCTCTGTGTTTTGCTTTATTTGAATTATGATTCAAGCTCTAATACAGTAAACACTTGGTGCAAACATCTCTCCCAAGGGATGTCTCACAGTGATAATGGCATTGACCTTATAGAGGAAAAAAAACCCCATAAAAATATTAAAAGTGCCCCAAAGTGCTTAGTGGATTTTAGATTGATTATTCTAATAAAAACTCTACTGGCAAAAATTGTTTTCTGAGCTAATTTGTACCTGAAATCCTTCCATGTAGGATCCTGAATCTTTGCTGTTGCCTGTTTGTATCTGTAGGAGAAGGGGGATGTCACTGCCTGTCCATAATGGATTGGGAACAAACCTGGAACATCTTTTAATTCCAATGGTGCTGTTCCCTGCTGGTCAGGGAGAGGTCTGGAAATGGAAACTGAGATCAGACACACATAATCCACCTTGATAGCAAGAGAGACAAGTACATCTACACCAACTCTGTCTGCCTCAACTGTGCTCTTGTGTTATCAGATTAATGCATTAATACGGTGTCCTTAAGGTGTAAATTGTACAATTATCCCTAAAGAACGAAGCTTTTAATCAGACCCTGCCTGCTGCAAAATACATCAGAACGATGGGGAGGTTTCTGGTTGGTGAAAATGATTTTACAGCACACTGTGAAAATCCTGCAACTAAAGAGCTTTAAAAAAGAATTGCAGCTTGTGAATATTTCATGATTTTTGTGCTTTCAGAACACAATGTTGTTTAGTCGCAAATAAAAATACACCACGTTTATAATTCATGACATAAATTAAATGACTGGAATGTTTATTTCTCCTGTATTTTCATTCAAACGCTATCAATTTTTAATATATATTAAAATTTAGCAGTGTGAGGAAAGAATGTAAAAACACTGTTTGTAATTTCATGGAGCAACAGGATTTTCCCATCACCTCGTATGCGACTGAGCAAAAGTGCTGTGTCAAAGTGCACAATAAATGCCTTCCTTAAAGCAACAGGAACACACACAACAAATCCTTAAAGTTGGAATGTGCACACAAATTCTGCAATGAATCTGTGTTTCTTTATTTCCCTCCCTCGACTTGCCAGAGTATTTTATCTGTACCACAGCTGGGCACGAGCAGAGCTGGGGGAAGGTGTCCCTGATCATGGCAGGGGGTTTGGAACTGGATCATCCTGAGGGTCCCTTCTAACCCAAACTGTTCTGTGGTTCCCCAGGATCGGGACAAACAACTAAAACCACACCATTAAACTGGGAATGGGATTCACCTCAAGCTGGTGGAGCTAAATCAAGTTTGGGAAATGATGAGCAGGGCAGGTGGTGCCTCCCATCCTCTGCCCTAGCACAAGCTTGTTTTAATAACTCATGTTGGTTTCCAGCCAGATAAAGTCCCTTGATCCAATGGACTACATCTGCAGGGAATTGTAGAAACACCTCTTTTTGGTAATAGTATTAATTTCTGATTATTTGAATTAATTTTAGAAAGTAGAGAAGTATCCACACCTTATCCACACTGAGTGTATCAACAGGTTAAGGATTTTCTCCATTTCCTTACAAAACAGATAACGATGTGTAAAATAGAACACTGACTCCAAATCAGCTTGATGGTAAAAAACCCACTTGATAATCTGATTATACTGTGTCAACTGTCCTTTCTTAACCAGTGGGATGAACAAAGACAGGGTAAAATCTCAAAAGGGAAAATGAAAGTTAAAGGAAAATGAACAGTGTCAGCGTGGAGGTGAGAGGTTTATTCCTCGAAAAATTCCCTGTGCAACACTGATTGCCTTCCCAGGCATGCAAAGTTTGCATGGGTGGAAGATAAGGCTGAAGAAATGAATGGAAAATTTGGGAAAAAACCAGAGTCACAAGTGGGTTGGAGTCCAGGAGGTTCTCAGGGACGTAGAGTATGTGCCTGAGCTTACACTCTGCTCTAGGTGTGAGATCTGACCACCATCAGTGATGCACAAAATACTGAACAGGAAGTTGAGACCTTTCAATGAAAACCTCTGCCACCCTTCCCAGCAAAAATGTGCATTTGTGTCGCAAAGTGCACGTGCTGGAAAACAAGCTGGGGTGGGGGGAATGAGATACCATCTGATTACTTTTAAAACAGCCAACATTTCCTTTTATTGGGTATGGAAACCCTTGTTTGTTTCTCCATTTGTGTGTGACAGAGGTCACAAACTGTTTCAGGAACAGTGGCAAGAGGTTCCTTTATTTTTATTTGAATCATTCCAATATCCCCCTGTTTCCTGTGATTACAGTGTGGTTCTGTCCCCTATTTCATTTGTGTATTTTAATTTTTTATGACTTCAGTTTTAATTATGTTTTCCTCAAGTTAGGAGGCTATTTAACGCATTATCTCTCCTTTATTCCCGAATGTACTATTTATTTATTTATTTATTTATTTTAGTGCAAAGGCACATCCCGACTCCACTAGATGGCAGCCGGGACCTTCTCAGATCCCATCCCACTGAAACAGGATCGTACTTTTGACGGATTCCCTGGACAGACCCCGATTAAGCTGTTCCATTCCATGGGTGAATTATTTCACCTCCTTTCCAGCGAGACTCTCAGCATTTCATTCAACACCAGTGGGCTCCACTGTCCATCCTACAGCCAGGACATGACATCTTTCTTTCCCTTGCTGCTTGCCTGGGCTGGACTCGAAGATTTAGATGTCTTTTCCAACCCAAATGATTCCATGATTCCATAAAGGCATCTAGAGGTCCCTCTTCAGGGTGGTGCCATGGATTTACACTGAATATCCCTTGGCAGAGGAAATCTGTTGAGCTTTTTACAGGTTGTAAGGTCTCAGGTGTGGATTCAGGGGTGGCTGGAGCTTGTCCTCATCCCTGAGTGTGATCCACAGCCTCCTGGACCATCCATCAGGGCTGGAGAGCAGCCTGGGAGCTGTTTCCAAAGCCACTGTTGACTGACAGCCGAGTGGAAAATGTACCACTTTGCTCTTCCAGCCACACTGGAGACCACTCAGGGTCATAATGACTTTCCATGGCTAAATACAAACAAATCCAAGCATGGTGGGAATGCATGGCACTGTTCCCTGTGGGATCCCCTTGCGTTGCTGGGGGAGTGTCTGGAAGGAGGTGGTTTCTGTGGGGCTGTCCCTTCGGCTGGGACAGACGACAGAGGAACAGGCAGATGGCAAAGTTGACAAAGCAAAGGCTGAATCATTTGGGTGGATTAATCAGTGCCTCAGAGCTGGTGGCTGAGTTAAAACAGCTCCTGCCAGCAGCAGGGCTGTCTTAGGCTCCATCCCATCACGCAGCAAACGTGGATTTGGTGCCAAAGCCTGGACCTCTGGTACAGGCAGCAGGATTGCTGTGGCTCGACAGAGCTCAAGTCAAGCTTTAAATCCACCTGAGATGCCAAGAAAATTGAAGGAATTAAGAGCTGACCTGGGCTTAGAGCCACAGCTGCTTGGCTGCTCAGCTGTAGGAAACTCATTCATGGTTGTCCCCGTGGTCGCTTGGTCGCCTGGTTGTGACAGCACTGAAGACATTTGTGAAGTCAGCTCTAAAAATCACATGGTGCCCCTTTAGTATTGTGAGAAAAACCTCTGCAATTCCCTGTTATTTTGTCTTATTACTGCATTTGTGTTGCTGATAAACATTTCAATGGATTTTTGAGAGAAAACCCTGTAGGTTTGTAGTGATGTCTGTGAGGATCATTTTCGGTAAAAGCTGGAGCTGGAATGCAGCTGGATTCTGGTGCTGGTAGGTGCTTGTATATTTGTAATGTTCATTTGGGGAAAATAAAAAGGAGATTTTTTTGTGGGGGAGGGAGGGAGGGAGGAAGGAAGGAAGGAGAAAAAAGACAAGAAANGAGGGAGGAAGGAAGGAAGGAGAAAAAAAGACAAGAAAGGAAAAAGGGAAAGGGAAAGGGAAGGGAAAATGTCATGGCTAAATGAATGTTAATGGAAATATCTTCCACATGCCACCATCAGAAACTACAGAGCTGTCGTATTTTTATGCAGGGGATTAAAAACTAGAATTCCAGTTCTTACTGAAAATAGCTTTTGCACTTTCCTCCTGCTAAAGAAAGGGCTGCAACAATGAAGGTATTGAAAACATTAACTTACTATTAGTTTCATACCTGGGGCTAGATGGAAAATTTTGGAAATGTCAATGTTTTATTGAAAAAAATAGCAATTTGTTGCTGATTTTAGAATCTCTGACATGTTGTTACATCTTTGGGCAACAGTCCACACCAGCTGTGGGAACCAGACTGACCAACTCACATGTTTAATGCTGCACATGTGTTTCATTCTCTTTCTGGAACTTGCACTGTATTATTCCAAGGCAGGGACTTTCTTTCATTTTTATTAATGTAAAATTTGCTCTGATATTTTTAAGCAGAAAATGCAGAAAACTATCACCATTAAAAATCAAAATACCCTACTGATCTACTGCAGAAAAATATCAGGGAGTTCCATCTTGGTGGCCACCTTATTTTTTTTTTCCTGCTGAAGAGATTCCTTACATAGGAACTGTGTGTCTCATGGTTTTTTGACAGGCGAATAAAGCTTTTACCATTTTTACCATCTAGTAAGGAATGAAAAGGTGGGATTCATCTGACATTATTTAGTAGTCTAGGAGGTAAGTACCTAAAATTCAGCCCAGGCAACCCAGGCTGTCTTAATAGGCAAAAGCAATGAATAGATCATTTTGGGATTGATTTACCTGATCCATATTAGATACTTGATGTTAAATGAGATGAATTGTGCTGCAGACTCCCCTTGCTGGCTCTCCAGGGCTTATAAAGGAATCTCACCTAGACCAGCTGTAGAAACACTGATGTTTTAGCAGATGGTCCTTCCCAAAATGGTCTTCTCCTTGTGGCAGAAAGTGGTGACCATTGTCTGCACTCACTGTGCTGACCTTGTACCAGGGCCTGGAGTGGCAGGACAAGGGGGAATGGATTCACAGTGCCAGAGGGCAGCTTAGACTGGATTTTAGGAAGAAATTCTTGCCTGTGAGGGTGGGGAGGCCCTGGCACAGGTTACCCAGAGAAGCTGTGGCTGCCCCTGGATCCCTGGAAGTGTCCAAGGCCAGGTTGGATGGGGCTTGGAGCAACCTGGGCTGGTGGAAGGTGTCCCTGCCCATGGTAGGGGGTTGGAATGAGATGATCTTTAAGGTCCCTTCCAACTCAAACCATTCTATGATTCTCTGAAAATTGCAGTTCTCAAGACCATCCTGGAGACTTCTCCAAGATGATTCTTAACAAGTGTGACCAGTGTTACCATCAGAAGTTCAGTTTGGCACCCACAGGCACCTCCTGCATTCACAAGCCCCTTTGCTGTTCTACACTGGGACGTGTCAGGACCCCAGGAGATGCTTCAGGGCTCACATCCAGGACACTCTCAGAGACCTGCATGGACAAGCAGACCCTGGGCACATTCTTATCTACCTGCCCTGGGTCCATTGCTGCTCAAGGTTCATTTCTTGGGGCAGCCAATTTTTTCATGGATGAGCAAATTGCCAGCCCAGCTCTCCCAGTCATCTGCTCTGGGTGTTGGAGAAGGTTTTTTGACCGTGTTTATAATGAAGTTATAGCCCAGTCTTGGTTCCTAGTGCAACTGCAGGCTTTTTAGCGGAGTAAATACACCCAATGTCTTTTCAAATCCTGATTTTTCTCACCTAACTACACAGAAAATCACAATTTTTTTTGTCAGTATTGATCTAAACATGTACTTACTCATTTTCCTGGAATGTGAAATTTGCTTTGCCCTCCCTGACATTGGCACAGGTCAAAACACACTGAAATGACCGGGTGTAAGTGCTGGTCCTCCTCCCTCAGCTTTTAATGCCTCTGTTTCCTGAGTGCCCTTTCAGAAGCTCAGTAACAAAAGGAAAGCAGCTTTTAACTACTGGTTGTATTTTAATCTCGGCCCGTCCCTGCTTTAAAAGCTTTGGGAAAAAAATAGAGTGGCTTTTAATAAAGTAGCAACTATTGGAACACCAGTAATTTTCTTTCCTCCCAGAGACACAGTGGAGAATATAATTTAATTATATTAATTCACTGTTCACATTTAAAATGTTGGGTTCTTTTTGTTTCTCTCTTCTGATTTTTTTTTTCTTCCTTTTCATTTTCCTGCTACTTTCCTTTTTGGTGCTTCCATTTATCAGCTATTTAAAAACAATTCAGATGCTTTTAGAAGGAAGTTGTTACCTCTGTACCCAGCACTGGTACTTCAAGTTCTGATCTGTGATGGACAGGAATATTTGGTGAGTCATATAATGACAGACTGAGACAGCAGGAAGTTAAATTCCTCTAATTTTTCTGCTTTTTCGCTTCACAGGTGACTGCTCAGCGTTTGGTGATGTGCTGCATTTCGATGAGTGCTCCACTTGTCTTTCTTTGTAGCCACATATTCAGCAATGGAATATAGAAACAACAAAGAAAAATTAAGCACATTTCCATTGCAGCTGGCTGGAACATTCTTTTAATGATTTCTTGCTTGGTTTTAGAGTCCAATATGTGTGTCAAAAGTCCTTCCTCAAATAAAACAAGACTTTTTCATGGATCATTGATTTTGAAGAAGGATTACCAAGTTCATGCCGAAATGTTTGACCTATCAAAAATCCCAAAATGCAGACCCAGATATCAGACCCAATCATTTTAATATAATTTAATTCCATGAAATAATTTTGAATATTTTACTTTTTCATTTTCCTTAGCAGTGGGAATAGATATTTTCTTAATAATACTTTTTTTTTATGGTATAGGGACAGACTGGACAGGGTTTGGAGCAACCTGAGACAGTGGAAGATGTCCCTGCCCATGGCAGGAAGTTGGAACGAGATGACCTTCAAGGCCCCTTGCAACCCAAACCATTCCATGATTCCATGTTGCTTTTCTCCATCGTGTCTGTTTACCTGAGTACTCATAAAATAGCTTCAGGAACTGTAACCTCTGGAAATAATGTCAATAAAGAGATTGCAACCAGTCTGTGCCAGTGTGTGGCACCAGCAAGAGGGGATACGGGCAATGGTGGAATATATTCTGATATTCTCATAAAAAAAGTCTCCTCTTACAGGCTTTTGAGATTTGGAGTGCTGAAAAGCTTTGTTGATGAGAAAAACAAGGCTTTTAGCGGTGAAATTGGACAAACAGCGAGGAGCTGATTTCACACTGGGTGAACATGCGCAGAGGAAACAACAGCAGGGGGGTCCCGGGCCTCTGTGGCTGCTCTGTGTTCACCCTGGAAGTGAGGAAACTGCAGGGATTGGCACGTGCTGGGTGAAAACACAGTGTGAGAGCCCACTGTGCAACAGGGGAGCCCAAATAAATGCCCAAACACGGTGAGCAGTCACGAACTGCTTTGCTGTGAGGGCCCAGCTGGAGAGCAGGGATCGGCTCCGGCAGCAGCGGAGCAGGAGGGATGTTGGCAGGGGGGAACAAGGGCTGGACTCAGCCCAGGGGAGGTTGTTAGTGCTAGGGAAAGCTCCCTTCTGCAAGGGGTGTTTACAGCAACCTAAATTCTGCCTGAGGTAGAAGTCACCACAACCAGTAGGAAAAAATCCCCGTCTGACCAAAGCTGCCTTCCCATTTGCAGCACAGGAGCATCAGGGATCACAGGAATCAGGCTCTGAGGCTCAGGTTTGAGCTTTGAGCCGAAGTATGAAATATAAATGAGATCAAGCCTTAGAAGCAGAGTGCAGCTTGACCTCTTCCTGGTAAAAGTCAGCCTGGCAAGGCAGCTGAGAAACACAGGCTGTTCTTCCTTTTGCAGGGGTGTAAAGTTTCAAAATTACCACCTAAGACCTTCTGACTCACATGTTCCCTCTTCGGATTCTCTTGACAGGATTTTGGCAAAGCTAAACTAAACTAAACTTCGATAACCTTTAATAATAACTGTTATAAAAAAAGTGTCTTGGATCACAAACACTGCTCCATATTGCTGGATTTCATCTAATCCAAACCAAGGTGTGTGTCACAGGCTTCCTATGCAGCCAGCAGGATATGCAGGCACCTCTGGGGACTAATTATTTTTTCCTAAGCAAAATGTGTAAGGCAGTGAAATGGACAATGCTTCAGATGTGTTATCACTCACTAGTGGCTTTTAAGGGGTTCTATGTCTAATTTAGAAGTTAGATTTTTAGGCATCTGCCTTTAAGTGTCTAAATTACAGCATATGAGTCCCAATTCAAGAGTCACAGTTGAATTCTATATCTTTTGTGTGCATGTGTAAGTGTGCTTTTTTTTTTTCTTACTGAATTGCAGATGAAATTTGCAATATGATGAATCCTTTTAATAAAATCATTAGGTAGAGGAAAAGACCTCTAAGATCATCAAGTCCAATCATTAACCCTGCTCTGCCAAGCCCACCACTAAGCCATGTCCCCAAGTGCCACATCTACACGCCTTTTAATACCACCAGGAATGGTGACTCCACACTGCCCTGGGCAGCCTGTTCCAATCCTTGACCACCCTTTCTGTGAAGAAATGTTCCCTAATATCCAAACTAAACCTCCCCAGGTGGAACTTAAGACCATTTCCTCTTGTGCTTTTGCTTGTGCCTTGGGACCCCTATCTGGCCACAACCTCCTTTGAAGGAGTTGTAGAGAGCACTAAAGTCTTCCCTCATCCTTCTTTTCTCCAGGCTAAACATCCCCAGCTCCCTCAGCTACTTCTCATCAGACCTGTGCTCCAGACCCTTCACCCTTTCAATATCCCATTGCTTTCTAAAGAAACAAGACATGTAAGACAGCAAGAGTGAGAAGGAAAGTTAAAGGAGAGACAGAGCGAAGAGCAGAGGTGCTCTGTGATACACTGAAGGTACAGAAGGTGCAAAAAGATGGCAAGTGGAGCTGCCTTCGAAAGAAAACCAGGAAGGACAGATCCTATACACTAGACAGAAAATCAGGGCAACTCCTCTGTAGCAGGTGAAACAAAGTGAATTTGCTGAAAAGCATCAGAGCCTGTTCCTTTGCCCCTCTTGTTTGCTGCCCTGTTTATTTCTGAGTCCTCTGCAGGAGACTCAGGAGACACCTCTGGACATGTTCAACAGGTGAAATGTTTAATTTATTGCCCTCGCTTCTCAGATGTTAGGGCTTTGAAGAGGAGAACCCTGCTGCTGCATGCTCTGATTCTTTCCAGAGAGCAAACTAAAAATATCAAACAGGTCTGCAATATGGCCCTCAGAACCGACTCTTCCAATCTGCTTCTCTCTATGGCTCTGCTTCGTCCGTGTTTACGAGAAAAGGTTTGAGATAAAAAACAATCAGTGAAAGAAAGAAAACCTTCTAGTCTGCTCTATGATTTCAGGAGTTTGGCTTTTTGCTATTCTCTGAACAGAACGTGCCCCAGGGCAAGTTTTTTCCATGCACGATTTCCTAAATATTTCACATGGGAACTGTGTTGACACATAACCAACTGTTTTTGTAGGTTTTTATGCTGGGTTTGCAAGGCAAGGTTTTGGTAGTTGGGGGCTGCAGGGGTGGCTTCTGGGAGAAGCTGCCAGAAGCTCCCCCCACGTCCAATGGAGCCAACTTGTCCCATGAAGCCAATTTGCCCAAGGCCAAACCCATCAGTGACATTGGAAGTGACTCTGGGATAATAGCGTTAAGAAGGGGGGGAAAAATCATGTGGAGCTTCAGGAGTGAGAATATGTGAGATGATAAACTCTGCAGATCCCAGGGCAATGCAGAAGGAGGGGCAGGAGGAGCTCCAGGTGCCGGAGCTGAGGTTCCCCTGCAGCCCGAGGTGCAGCCCATGGTGGGGCAGCTGCAGCACATGGAGGTCCGTGATGGAGCTGAAATCCACCTGCAGCTCATGGAAGACCCTGTTCTGGAGCAGATGGATGCCCAAAGCAGGTTGTGATTGACAAAGCAGATGTGTTTAACCTCCAGCCATGCCATATGACAAAGCAAGGCTCTCCCAACCAAGTCGAGAGGGATCCATGAAGACTGATCCCTGCACTCATCCAGTGACACTGTTGCTGCCATGGCAACAATGCTTTTGGTATTACAGTTGAAGAAAAGTTTATTTTATTTTTAATGCCTGTCTGGGGTTTAGAAGCCACAGGCAAGACTTCATTCCAGTCTCTCTCTCCAGTGGAAATGAAATCATGGGGACTTCAAGCATTTCAGAGTCTCAGAGAAAACAAAGACTGAAAGAACAGGAACAGCAGAAGTTGGAGAAGCAGCATCTTCTTTCATGAAATATTTCTTTTAAAGTTTATGCATAGAAAATGAAGCTTTGCAAAGAGAAGTGAACATAATCCCAAACACTGGGGAAGTTGGGGAAGGAAAGATGTTTAGTTAGGTATGCAAATTGCAGAAGAATTAATCAAAATTCATGGCCCCATAAAGCATCCCTGTAGTGTTTAGTCTTCTTAGATGCTAAAAGGCCTGAAAGCAGAAGAGAGTCTGTGTGCATATTTATTGCATAGGTGGAGGCAAGGATTTTTCAAAGGTGCATAACAGATGATGTATAAATCTGACTGCATGGCAATTAAACCTACATTGCTGGGGCAAGCTTTAAATCTTCAATTTAGACAGCATTGTAACGTTTAGACATTGCCTTGGGGAGCAATGGTGGGAAATGGTGGCAGGAATATGTTCAGGAAGCCTTCACTGAGATAAAAGGAAACTTAGTGAGCGATGGAAATAAATTAGTCCAAACAAAACAAGTAAGCAGTTAGTCTAACAGTCTCTGTTAGTCACACATGAAGAGAGATTCAACTGAAATTTGGAGGAGTCTGTGTGTCTCCACTGAACCCCTACACATTTAACTTAAAAAAATAGACTAGAGTAGATTAGACTAGATTATCCTCCATTAGAAGGGACCTACAAGGCTAATATAGCCCAACTGCCTGAGCAATTCAGCTCCAAAGACACCTTGACTTTAGATAAAGTGAATATCCATTTTCCTCTGCCTGCCCACAGCAATGTGTTCTTTCAAACAGTGGTTGTTCATCCACACGTGCAGTTTGTAGCGTGGGAGAGTGGCACATACAGAGAACTTGACTCCTTCTAAGTACCAGAGAATGTGAATGCAGAGATGAACAGATAACTTCAAGTTTATCAACTGCTTTCACCTTCAGATGACTGACATTTTCCTCTTGAGCTTTCGCAGGCTTTAGATTTCTATTCCTCTTAATAAAGAAACCCTCACTCTGTGTCTGCAGTGAGAGTGCTTTAGAAGCCAGGAAATTGTGCCTGCAAAGGACAACCAAAGGAAGGGACATACATAATTTATTTTCCCCTGGGTAAGGGTATGAACCAGATTAATTACTTTTCATGAGCAACTGCTGGCAGATTGACCCCAGCTATTATTATTGCCATTAAGTATCGAGAAGGAAGATAATCAATCAGTCACTCTGTTACACTTGTAATCTTGGCATCTGAAACAATCAAGGAGCAGCAGATCTATTCATCTGCTGGCCTGTCTGTCTGTTTTTCTACCTGTTCATATCTTCTAGGCAGCAATATCTATCCATCATCTGACAGTCACTGCTCTCTAAGACACATTTTCAGCTGGCAGCAAAGCAGAGCTGCTCAAACCAGTTGAATATCAGCAGTTTTCTTTCCCTGATGGACCAGCCCAGGATTATTTCCTCTCTGCAGAGTGAAAGTTGGATGAAAATGAAAGCAATTCACATTCAGATGAGCTGAATCAGGGACAGCTGAATCGAAGAAGCACGACAGAAACCCAGCGTGGGAAAGGTGTTCCGTCCTTTTCCACGTCCAGAAGATTTTAGCTATTAAACACTTAATTTTTATGGTGATCAGGACTTAATTGCAGGGGGCAGCCATTAAAAATGCCATTGCAAACAGCTGGTCCTGTTAATAAGTTGCATAAATCACCTCTCTACCCATTAATCAAGTGGATGGAGTTCTGCTCAGAAGGGACCCTTCCTACCACCTTTCTCCTGCCACTTCTCTTCAACCTGGTGCCTCCCAGGATTCCTTTTGTGCAATAAGGCTGCCCTGGGGGTAAGGGTGGCCAAAGAGCAGAGGGAAAAGCTTGTTGGCTGTTGACAGTCTGGAACACCAGCAAACCTTTTCCCTCTGCTATTAATTCATGAGAGAAAGGAGCCATTTCCTGCCTTTTTTATCTGCAGCACTTACTGCTCCAGGAAATCCAGCATTTCTCTGTCGAGCATCTTCCAAGTAGCCTAAAAGGAGCCAATTTATTTGTTCTGTGCCGTTAAATGACTGAAGAGGCTAATGGTGGAATAACAACATGAGCTTGGTAGCTCATGTAAACATGAAATTTCAAGCTGTAATGAACCTCCAGAATTATCACTGTGCATTTTTGAGTCATGTAGCACTAACAAGTAGCTCAGCTGGCTGTTTGGAAGCTCTCTGTGCAGCCTCTGCCCTGATTTTCTTCAATTTCCTCTCAATGAAAACCGTGTCCTGACAGACACGCTCTCCAGTTTTCCATTGCAGCTCAGCACAAAACCAAAAGATCACAGAAAATCAGCTGGAAAGCCCCAGGGAGGCCCTGCTCGCCTAAAGAATTATTTTATATATTTACACAGTCTGCTCCTGCTGAAATCTAAAAACCAAAAAAAAACCAAATAAAAATGTTTGTGCTATGCTTTTCTTCGTTAATTGACCACATAAGTGATTGAAAATAAAGCTGACAAACCTCAAGACTTTCACATTTGTATTTTTTTCTGTTTCTTCTCAGTGTTGCTGCCAAATACAAACCCTCAATTTATTATGCTTCCTTCAGCTTTAGAGAACGATTTAGGTTGATATGTTAATTGATCACAATTAATTTTATCATGAGAGTTCTCCATTTGGGCCACTCAAATAAGCAACATATTGGAAGTATTTTTGCCTCAGGTCGCACTTATAAAACGTGTAATTTAGCTCCCCTGATTACAAATATTTAAAAGTTACATCTCTCAGTTTGTGGCCATTCCTCCATTTTTTACAGTCACTGGGGAAAAATGGGCACCTAAGATGGTAATTTTTATCTTAAAGGATGACTAGTTCAGGCTTCCACAGGTAACCTGCCTACCTTGCATAAATAAATCTCACCCAAGAGTAGAAGCAGAAAAATGGGCACACAAAAAAATTTAAATTTAATGAGAATTTTCAACCAACCAGAGAGAAATCAAAAGGGGATTTACCCAAAACCACACCACAGTTCAGTGGCAGAGGGAAGAATCCAACCCAGTTCTCCAGAGAGTCATGCAGCTGTAACACAGAGCCATAATGAATTTTAAATCTCTGCTGCTGTGATTAGTTGCTACTCTAGAGTAAAGGAGCGAGGCAGGATGAAGTGAGATGAGATTCTGATGCTACCATAAGATTTCAGAAGCAGTTGCCAAAAAGGAAACCAGCAAAACCAGAAAGGAAAAATCAGAAAGTGACTGGGACAGTAGGATAAATGATCTTCAAGCTTCTTAATATTTGAGACAAATATTTATCTGATGTGATGCTCAGAGGGTTGAGGCAGCTTTCTTATGGGAACAGGTTGAGAGTTGGGGTTGTTCAGCCTGGAGAAGAGAAGGCTCCAGGGAGACCTTAGAGCCCCTTCCAGTGCCTAAAGGGGGGCTGAGAGGGCTTTAACAAGGCCATGAAGTGATAGGACGAGGGGAAATGGGTTCAAACTCAAAGAGGGCAGGTTTAGATTAGACCTTAGGAAGGAAATTCTTCCCTGTGAGGGTGGGCAGGCCCTGGCACAGGTTGCCCAGAGAAGCTGTGGCTGCCCCATCCCTGGAAGTGTCCAAGGCCAGGTTGGATGGGGCTTGGAACCACCTGGGATTATGTAAGGTGTCCCTGCCCATGGCAGGGTGTTGGAATGAGATGGTCTTTAAGGTCCCTGCCATCCCAAACCATTCTGTGATTCCATGATTTTTCCAACTCTTGCATTGCCTTCCTTCACTGCTCATTAGAGAAGATTCTCAGAACGACAATAACTCTGGGAGTTATGGTCTGGAATGCACAAAGCAAGACCTTCAGTGCTCACATCCTGTCCCTCTTGTAGGCAACAGCAGCCACTGCCTCAAACTCAGAGTGACCTTTTCTCCGTGCTCTGTTAGGGAAGGAATTGTTCAGCTCCAAGGAGGCTGATGATCTCCAAATCTCTCTTTCTGGTCTCTCTTCCTCCATAACAGCTCCTTGTTTATACCCAGGTCCATCCCTGTGTACCATCTTCCATCAGCTCTCAAGACTCCATAGTACTGACCACAATGAACACTGAGATACTTTGCACACATGTAGATATCTATGTTTAGACCTTTAAATTTGTGTGGTTTAATCTACAAAATGAGGTTCAAGTCCCATCACTGGACCCACAGGTGGTGTTATCTTTCCTCTCCACTATCTACTCTTATCCTTCCATTCTCTTTCTTTCTTTTCCTTCCATATATTATTCATGATATTTCTATAGAAAAGAACCAAATAACCACGTACCTCCTTTCTTCTGCAGTAAAATTGTTTTCAAATAAACCTACACCGCTCATTCAGCGTCATTTCATTCTAATTCACCCCAAGGGATCTATTAAAAAGAACCTCAGTAACCCTGCCTCAAAGGCAGGTCAAAACAGGGTGCTCCAGCCCTTGTTAGGGGCAAAGTGTCCCTAATTCTTGAGGACTAAGCCCTGCCACACAGAATAAAATTAATAATGCAAATAAACTGGGTTTTTTAGGCATTCCAAATTGTCCTGCTCAGCTACTTTTATTTCCACTGAGGGCTCGAGCCTTGTGGGAGGTTCTGCTCTTCTCTTTCGAGCTTCAGTAACCAGAATAACAAGTCCCTTGCATGTTATGGTTAATAAACAAGAAAAAGAAGTGGGGGTGAGGAAAGGAATGTATCCATTTTATTGCACATGAAAAATGTTTTAGGAAAATAATAATCTTTTCCAGCTGAAGTAGGAAAGAAACCTCAATACATCAAAGAGGACAGATAAGTTACATTTCACATTACAAATTGCCAGCAAAGGAACCATAAAATGAAAAATAATTGGCTTTGATCCCACAAATCAGAATTTGACCTGGGCAATATGTGCACGACTGAATTCTGAGACATGAGAATGCAACTGAAAAAGCGCCTTGTTGTCAAAATTTTCAGAGAAAGGGTAGTCCACCAGATAAGATATTACATTAAAATTCAGGGAACAGGTTCAACCCTGCCTTTCACCACACACTTCTTGTGTGAGAGTTAATAAATCACTTTGGGTCAGATCCGTGAAGGTGGATGATGTGCCACAGTGTTTGTTACTTGTGAGAGTGCCTTCAGGTGCCAAGCTCCTGAGCAGAATCCACAGGCACCCAGGCTGCAGGTGCAGCAGGAGGAGAACTAAACCAGCCAGTTTTGTGCATAGGAAACCATGCAGGCTGGGTGAGAAGTGATGTAAAAAAGGGGTTGTGTCTTGAATTATAAAACTCTGGAAGATTTCAATGTTTTGTGCTGAACTGCAGGGAGCTGCCTTCTCTTTATAGGGGATTCACAGCTTTATGACTGCTCCTGGAATTAAGTAACTTATCCTCTTTTTTTACATTAAAAATCCAAACACACAAACAAAACAAACAAACAAAAAAAAACCCTTCCAAAATACACAGGAATCTTTTGTTCCATGCAGGAAGTGCTGCCACTCTTTCCCTGAGAGGAACATCCCCTTTGATAGTGAGAAACCTTTCTGTAAATCCAGAGATGAGCCCTCTGTGTGTGCACAAGGGACTCGAGCCAAAAGGCTCCCAGCTCCTGTGGGCTTGTCTGGTGTGGGGGAAGCAGATGTTTTCACTCTCTCCTTAGGCTGCTCCACTTTGCATGAAATAATTCAGCATGAATTGGACCACTGAGAGAGAGAGAGAGATTAGTAAATGTAATTTGGAACCCCTAAGGCCAGTTAGTTACTGGAGGGGAGGGAGCAAGGCTTCAGTCCCACTTCCAATTAATATGTGTGATGTATGCATTGGTCAGAGCACGGTGAACATGCAGCTCCCTGTCTCCTGGGTGCATCAGCTAACCACACATCCCATTCCCCTCCCCAGCGTGGGTAACTGGCAATCAGCATGAATGACAAACAAACAAACAAACAAACAAATAAAAAATCAGCAGCAGGATTCCAGAGCCCACCAGACTTCAACTTAATGGTTAGGACAGGTTTATGTGGGTTTAGCTCCCCTTGGCTGAGCCAAACTTAAAATCTCTGCCCACAGGTTACTGGATAAAAGGAAAAAAAAAATAAAAAAAAATTTCTGCAGAAGCTTTCTGTGTGTCTCTTTAGTGGATTCAGAGGAAGGACTGGTTTCTTAAATCCTGACAGCACATAAATATGAATTACATGCTTTGCTGCTCAGTCATCCAAATGTTCATGGTTCTGGGCATGCCCCAAAGGAAGCATTTATCTGCTCAGGGAAGCTGACTGGTGGAAGTGCAATCACTTAAGGAACTGTTTCTGGTAATGTGAAGGCTGATGTTGGTTGCTGCCTGATGCTTTCCCCTGTACTGTAAAGCCTGGCTCTTTGGGAACCAGAGGACTGGATGATTTTCAGTGTGGGATATGAGTTTTGTATGCAAAGTGTAGATATTTATAGCTTCAATATCTATATTTGGCCCAGCATCTTTGACTCCCTCTGACAGTGAGGATTTAGTCAATATAGCCAGTGTACGACCAACCTTCTCCTTGCCAAATAAATACCTAAAATAGATAAAATAAAACACTCCCTGAAATAACTCTGTCTCTTTCTCTGTAAACTACGAAGAAAAACAGGTCTTTTAAAAAAGAAAACACATTTTTCATGTGACTTCAGTGGAGGTTTAGGCTGGATCTCAGGAAAAGGTTCCTTAGCCAGAGGGTGGTTGGGCACAGGAGCAGGTTCCCCAGGGCAGTGGTCACAGCACCAAACCTGACAGAGCTCAGTGAGGGTTTGGACAACGTTCTAGATCACTCGGTGGGATCCTTGGGCATGTCCTGTGCAGAGCCAGGATTTGGTGACCTTTGTGGTCCTTTCCAACTCAAGATGTTCTATGATTCTATGATTCTGGCCACCACTACCCCCAGCAAGATAAAATTACTGGGGGGATTGGGGATTCCTTCAAAGCTTTATTACATTCTATAATATCTGAGGGATAATAATTTAAATGAGCAGCTGCTACGAAAATAATGATCAAACCTATCCTGTATATCATGTTCATTTGGTAAAATGCCATGGCTTTTTTAGCCACACAGCTAAAAGATTGCTTGAAACCAGACAGCAGAACATTTTAATGTGCACTCAGAGTTAGAAGGGCATTTTGGCCATATTTTGGCACACGGTGCTGTCATCCACAACTCAGCATAGAAGTTGCATAATGTTCTGGTTTGAGCTTGTCAGTACATTATAGAAGAAGCAGCAGGTGGTTGCCACTAACAAGTTTGGATGCTGTGAAAAGTTACCACTGACTGGCAGGGAGCTGCTGCTTCTCAGGGGAAAACTGCAAGGGACTCTTAAATCTTATTAACTCAACTGTTTCACTTCACACCACAACTGATAAGCAGCTTGGGCATGGTCAACCATCACTTCAGTGACATGCACTCAAAAAGCTTCATATTGTATTTGGGAAAGAAAAAAAAAATAAACCCAACTTCCAAAAGATCAGGGGACAGAATTTCACAGAATCACAGAATCATTAAGACTGGAAGAGACCTCCAAGTTCATGGAGTTGAACCTTTGAGTGATCATCACCTTGTCAACCAGACCACGGCACTGAGTGTCCGGTCATTCCTTGAACAGCTCCAGGGATGGTGACTCCCCCACCTCCCTGTGCAGCCCATTCCAGTGTTTAACAACCCTTTCCATGAAGAAATTCCTCCTGATGTCTAACCTGAACCTCCCCTGGCACAGCTTGAGGCCATGTCCTCTCATCCTGTCACTGATTTCCTGGGAGAAGAGGCTGACCTGCCTTTATCTACAACCTTCCTTCAGGGAGTTGTAGAGAGTGATAATTTAGACTTCTGTCCTACAAATTAGGAACAGTAATTTAGCCAAACCTATTTCTTCTTTATTATGCAGTCCTGCAGCATATCAAAGGTGGTTTAGAAGAGAGTTTAATGAGTATTAAGCCATCATGTGATGGTCTGATGCTTTCAGGTGTCAGGAAAATTAATATGGCCTTGTGGTTACTTTCAGACAGCTCTTCAAAACAGCCCAGCTGCTACTGCCAAAGAGCTATTACATGCTATTTATTTTAAGAGTGAAGGAGCTCAATTAAAGACCTTGATATATCCCTGCTCCTTTTCACACAGTCTGTCACCAGCATGCTTCTCCACATTCATTTGCTTATTTTTTTAAAAAGAGGAGAGACCTTACCCTTCTGACTCTGAGTGCATATTAAAATGTTCTGCTGTCTGGTTTCAAGTAATCTCCATGGACAAAATAACTGCAGTGGAAGATGCTGTGTGGCTAAAAAAGCCACTGAATGATCACACTGTACACGAGAGGTTTGACCATTATTTTTGTAGCAGCTGCTCATTTGAATCATTATCCCTCAGATGTTATAGAATGCAATAAAGTTTTAAAGGAAATCCCCCAATCCATAATTTTATCTTCCTTTAGCCTTCAAAAGCTACGACTGAATTGTCCAGACTGTAAAATTTTAAGACCTTGAAATGAGACTGAAAGAAAATGTCTTACTGGAAAAAGAGGGACAGATCACTAATTGTAGGAGCTATAGTGCCTGTTTTCAGGGATGCAATTCATGTCCTCTTTCTTTAGGCTCCAGACCCAGACCAGTAGATTTGGGAGCTGCAGGTATTAGGGGAAGAAATTGTTCCCCTGAAATCAACACCAGTCAGGCCAAACCTCAAATTCTGGGTTCAGATTTAGGTCCCTCATGAGAAGAAGGACATTGAGGGGCTAGAGTGTGTCCAGAGAAGGGAATGGAGCTGGGGAAGGGTCTGGAGCACAGGTCTGATGAGGAGCTGCTGAGGGAGCTGGGGAGGCTCAGACTGGAGAAAAGGAGGCTCAGGGGGGACCTTCTCACTCTCTACAACTCCCTGAGAAGAGGGTGGAGCCAGGTGGGGGTCTCTTCTCCCAGATAACAAGTGACAGGACGAGAGGAAACGGCCTCAAGTTGCATCAGGGGAGGTTTAGACTGGATATTAGGAGCAATTTCTTCATGGAAAGGTTTGTCAAGCCCTGGCACAGGCTGCCCAGGGCAGTGGGGACTCACCATCCCTGGAGGGATATAAAAGACGTGTAGCTGTGGCACTTGCGGACACGTTTTAGTGGTGGCCTTGGCAGTGCTGGGTGAATGGTTGACCTCAATGATTTTAAAGGTCTTTTTGAACCTTAAAGACCCTCTGATTCTACAGACCCCAGGGTGGGAGGGATGAATGTCCCCTGGAGATCCCCTTCCCTTTGCAGCTGATGAGAAACTCACACTGGATACACACTGGGAGTAGATAACAGGAATCTTCCAGCACATTTCCATAATCCCATATATCAGATTATTTACATCTACCGTGCAAAGAAGCAAAGAGGAAAGATTTATGTAGAGACAATTTGGGTACTTAGATTATTTTTGAAACCGAGAAAATACTGGAGATTGTCTCATTAACACTTTCTGAGATATTATTTTCAGCAGGGCTGAGCATTCCAGAAACTCTCTGCTCTGTTCTTTAGAAGTCTGATTTCTGATTAAATTAATGTGGGGAAACTGCAAAAATTTACTTATAGGTAATCCTTTGAACATGGAGATTTAGAAACTGCAGAGCAACCCTGCAATTCTGCCCCTTTTCGGGATATAGTTTTGTCTTCAGCAGTTTAATTGTTTTAAAACATTCATAATTTTCACCTAAAGTAAATTAGCACATTTAGCTCCATGCCCTGGGTAGAAAAGAGTTAGTGGTGTCCAGCTAAGGGTCTTTCCCTACCAAAAAATTATTTCAAGATAAAAATACAAATATTTTAAAGATCCCCTTGAAAATAAATACAATCAGATTTATTAATAATACAATTTAATTAATGATTCATAGAATCATAGAATCATAGAATCATAGAATAGACTAGGTTGGAAAAGACCTCCAAGATCATCAAGTCCAACCCCTGATCCAACTCCAATTACTATATTTATTAATAATGACCATTTCAGTGAAGCAGTTTGTTGGTTAAGGCAATGAGAATACATGGGTTCTTCAGTGCTAACTAAATAATTTGTGGTTTATCAGCCAACACCACTTTACTGGTAACACAATGCCACTTGGATTTAAAAAAAAAAAAATGATAAAAACCTCCTAGGTAATCTAATTAATTTCCTTATTAAACCTAATTCTCCTAACTTATGCATATGTATGAGCATCCCTTGAGTATTAAAGTATGTTCATGAAATCTTAATTCCTTTTCTCACATTACACAAACAGACAGAGTAATGATCCTTGGTATCCAAAGCAACTATCAAGGGGTAATAGCTGGCATATGGCTTATTTTTAACTTACTGTGCTGCCTGCACTGAAAGTCCTTCTCCTTTCCTCTCAGCTGAAGGTTAGAGTCTGCTTGTTTACTCTCTCACATATTTTTGTTTCTCCAACAGGATTATTCACTTTACTGAGAAATTTACAGTCACCCATGTGAAACGAATTGAAATTAGAGGAGCATCTCTTCCCAGTGCTTCACACTTATTAATTTGTTTCTGCACCAAAGCAGTTCCTGTTCGATGTAACTAGAGAGGAAAATGTGGGTCCGTGCTCTTAGAAGGACAGCCTCCAAAATTCACCCAAAAAGGAACATTTTTCCTTGGCTTTACTTAGCCCTGGGCTGTGCCTTCCTGTACAAAACTATCTGACATTTTGCTATTAATTTAAGAGAGTGTATGAAATCCTGGTGGAAGTAACTCTTTTTTTTTTTTTATTTTGAAAGAGGTATGGAATGGACATTAAACTCCTTCCTCTGTGTTTTCTCTGTCATAGACAGGGAGTCCAAAGGGCTCAAAGTTCACCCTCTGCTGTTCTCTGCTTCTTGCAGAGCTTACTCGCCTGGTGAATTTTTGTGTGGTTCCCTGGAAGGGTTTATTTCCTTCTGTGGATGTCAAAGGCAGCAACTCTCTCAAAATTGGACCTCTGCCTTTTAAAGGATTAAATTAGGATGCATCTGTCATATCCTGAAGTATTCTCCTCCCTTCTGTTATGAGTTAAGGGGAATAAATCCATCGAGGTGCACACTTGCCCTGTGCATTTCCATATGCAAACTGTGCTCTTTTACCTTTTTTAATGGGTATGCTTGGTCTTAAAAGGAAAAAATATGCCCAAAAAATAACTAATCAAACAAATAAAAACCAAAAACAAACAAACAAACAAAAAACTACAAATACTGGTTAAAGCTAGAGAGTTTGTTTAAAGCTAGGGAACTAATTTTCCCTACTTTTTAAAGAAAGGCTTGGTTTCAGCTCATACCTTATCCCTTATATCCTTATATCTTAGTATTTTGGGACTTATCCATATAATTGTCATAATCTTATAGTCCTATAGTGTACCATATAGTGCATTATAACCTTGTAGTACAGCCCAGGGTGGCAACAAGTTCATCAGAACCATCTGGTGGATCCATTTCAGATGGGGCCAAGCCATGTCTGTAGGACTGGACCTCACCCTTTTTGCTGTAACCACAGCAGGAGGTTGTTAATTATCAGTTTTTGAGTCCTGTCCTCAATCCATTGGTACTGGTTTATCTGGGAACTGGAAAAAATGGTGAGGAAATTTGTTTGATCTGGTGGAGTCAGATGAGGTGGAGGAGACCCCCAACATAAGAAGGATGTGGAGCTGCTGGAGTGAGTCCAGGGAAGGGCCATGAAGATGCTCAGGGGGCTGGAGCACCTCTGCTCTGGAGACAGCTGGGAGAGCTGGGGGTGTTCAGCCTGGAGAAGTGAAGATTCCAGGGAGACCTTAGAGCCATTTCCAGTGCCTGAGGGGTCTACAAGAGAGCTGGAGAGGGACTTTGGACAAGGACCTGGAGGGACAGAATGAGGGGGCATGGCTTCAAATGGAAGAGGGTAGAAAAAGATTAGATCTCAGGAAGAGACTTTTTCCTGTGAGGGTGGGGAGGCCCTGGCACAGGTTGCCCAGAGAAGCTGTGGCTGCCCCATCCCTGGAAGTGTCCAAGGCCAGGTTGGACAGGGCTTGGAGCAACCTGGACTAGTGGAAGGTGTCCCTTCCCATGGCAGGGGGTGGAACAAGAAGATGTTTAAAGTCCCCTCCAACCCAAACCATTCAGTAATTCTCTGATTTTCTGGATCCTGTACATCAGCAGTTCTGATTTTCTTCCCCATGACACACTATCTTTACATCTATAGGAGTTTTCCAGAGCCTGTTGCCATTCTCTTTGATGGAGTTTCAGTTCATGCATTGTTCAGCACGAAGATATACAACCTCTGCACTTTTGTGTAGATGCTGATATTTCTCTCCTTGTTTTCCACTTAAATCTCTTACAAATTCCTTCAAAAAAAAAAAAAAATACAAAGCTTGGCCATTAGGATGGAAATCATAACATAAATCACCCCTGAAAGGGTGAAAAGGAAAACTAAAAACTAAAAAAGCCTCATCAATCCCACATGTTGTTTTGATCATTGGACAGATGAAGTGCATTCAAATTAGTTTATTCAAATTTTAAGAGGTCTCTGCTTTCCTGACTCTTTTGATGTCAGCCATAATAGGCTGTAGAAAAAAATATTCTGTGTTTGGTTTTGAGTATTGTATTACCAAGTATAATGACTTTGGAGGAGGTGGATACTGTGAATGAATTACATTAGAGAGTAAGTTGCAGAGTTTCTGCTTTATAATTTTTGCTGTGTGCATATTATGCTGCTTAAAGGGTATCTGAATAGCACTTGGGTTTCAGCAGACATAATAACACCTCTAGGCAAGTGAGCTGTTTTTTTCTGTCATCACAAATACTTTCTTCTCAAGCAAAATATAATTCATTTCCTGCTTTACATTCCCAGAATAACAGCAGCTTGTATTACATTCAAGTGAAAAATAACATAGAAAATGACTTTCTGATTCAAGAAGTCTGAATAGCAAAGATTCACCAAAACAGATTTGAGCTTTAGTGCTGTAAAAATGTTCCTTGTGCTTTAAAGTGAGGGGGGAAGTGGCTGTATTTCGACCAAGATGTTTGTGGAGGTAAAAGGTGAGTTTTGTCTGAAAATGGGTGTAGGCAGGAAACAGAAAAAGATGCATTCACTTGACAGTTTGAAGATGGGCATTATCTGCAACCTGGTACACAGAACAACCACCAGGCTCTCAAAAGAAACATATATTAGGAAAAAGAAGGAGAAATCAGTCTCTGGGCATTTCTCTGGGTGCCTGGAACTACAGGACCCATTTGGAACACATTTGGAATCAGTGTCACACCTGGCAGCAATGGAAATTTGGGCTGAGAAAAAAATTTGCCATTGCTGCCCTGCTTGGCAAATATGGATTCAGGATGTTCAGATCAGCCAGCCCAAGTCTGACCCCTCAACCCTTCTGAAAGCACAGGAAAATAAATATGCAAATGGTGTTTGTTCTATATAAGGTTAAAAACAGAGCAAAGGATGTGGCAAAAACTTAATAAATCCACTTCTGTTAACCCCAAATCATAGCAATAAGGAAATTTCTGATTTCCGGTATAAGGAGTTTGAAGAGAAAACAAATTTAAGTGGGACCTTGAATTTTAGAGCTACTGGTGTTGCAAAAAATTGCAAAGTAAAATAAAACAAAACAAAATAAAATAATAATAATAAAAAAGAACTGCAAATGGAAGGCATCAATATTGGGAAAGGAGTGATTCCACTGAACACCTGACATATCAGAAAATATTAAATGACTAAGTTTGTTTTTAAAATTCAATGCTCAGAGTTGCAAAACCAAAAGGAATAAAAACCAAAAGACAGCAGAAATAATTTGCTTTTTCTTCCATCAGGTCTTGCTGAGAAGGAAAAATAAAATGGCTTCATTTCTCTATAGCAACAGCAGAGAACTGAATGTTCCTTCTTGGACAGTTTTTTTAAGTAGAAGGATTCATATCTTACTGAAAATTTCACCAATCTGCTTTTCTCTCTGATTCTCAGCCTGCAATCAAGCAAATTAGGGAGCTGTATGTTGTTACTATAGTAATAAATGTTGCAGTGGATGAGAAGAAATTGGGCAGTCTCAGATACATCTCTCCCAGGGAAAATGGAACACAATTTTTCCTAATTTTGACCACTCAGTGCTTTTGTAGCCGTGGATTCTAAGAAGCAAATGTCCCTGTGTCAGTGCAAATGTTTTCCTACTCATTTGTCATTTTCAAAATGAGCAGACATTTGAATCAAGACTGAAAGTAGCTCCCAAATTAATGGTGTAAGCAAGGAAACAGCGTTGACAGTACAATTTACATTGACTTGTTGCTACACATATCTCATTATATGTGATGTTTTCTACACCAGTTTCATTTTCAACCTTTGAACTGAACAAATTAAAAAAAAGAGAAGAAGTAAAAATAAATTTACAGTTTGTTGTTAACCTACATTTTTTTACATATACACAAATGGATTTTGTGGACATTTATACATGTCATACATATCTTAGATCTGTGCTTCTGGATCTTCATGGATAGTTGTTTTTGCATTTAGATAGTTGTGTACACACACATAGCAGTTGGATTATAAACTAGTTTGATTCAAATCAAAATTAAAAACTACTACCATGTCAAATAGAACTAAAATGTAATAAAGAAATCCTTGTTTTTAAAGAGAAATAAATAAGGATAATCTAAAAATAAAATGCAATACACAGTTTGAGTGACAAGTAACTCATTAATCACAAGTATAAGAGGACTTGGAGGTGACAGTGGTTTCCAGTTTGGACATAAATTCAAAACATGATGGTTTTAATGCTAAAAAAAGAGGAAATCTCATTTTGGGATGTATTTTAGGCAAGTGTTAGCCCACCAACACCATGAACCCCTCTGTGTTAGAGTGTCTGGCTGTGGGAGATGTAGAATAGATGCTGGAAAAGGTGTTTCATTGTATGGATAACAAAGAACAACAGTGACATTTGTCTCCATTTTAGCTGATCATACAAAAACATCCTCTATTCCATCAGGAGATGCAGAATAAATGTGATCAATCTCACACCAGAGCAGGTATCTGAAGCAAGCCAGAGGAATCTTGTCCACCACATCTCTGTTCTCCTTGATTATAAAATTGAGCCAGAAGGATCCAGAAGAACTGGCTGAGCTGCCAGTGTCTGTGCTACACCTGTATAAAGTTATGTGGAATTAATCTGATCCTTAAAACCTGAGACAGCTGCCCAGAATGACAGGGGAATGCCTCTTCATGGACACTTCTAGGGATGCATCAGACATGCATCTGTCAAGAGTAACATCAGTGACAATCCTGCCACCTTTACACGTGACTGATGATAAAGCAGGGGTAAAAGTCCTTGTTCTGGATGTAAATGGTGCCAGAGGCATAAAACACAGTTAAAGGCATCAAACAGGCACTATTTCAGTATCCTGAAGCACAGGATACTGAGCTTGTTCTTACACACTCTTTGTCCATCACACCTGCGAAAAATAGATGCTTGGGTTTGCTTTTACTTTTGGTTTACTGTGCAGGGAATGACCTGACCTGTACAATGTGAGAATCTGCTCACATTACCCAGCTGTTCCTCTCTCCGATCCCCTCCCCAGGTTTTAGAGCAAGAGATGAGTTCTGGCTCCCACATCAGCCCCGAGGCAGATCACAGAATAAAGTTTTTGATTTGCTTAAATGACTTTTGCAATTCTCTGTTCCTGGCTTTGCTCCACAAAGCTGAAGAGACCCCTGGTCTAACTCAGCCCCATAAATACATCACAAATTCCCCATCCTTGCCAATGACATGCCTGCAACACCTCCACCTGTTCTTATGCAGAGGTGTGAGCAGCACCCTGTGGAGTCATCCCTCCATTCTTCCACACTGTCTCCATCTGTGTAGGTCAGACACACCTCCCCCGACAGAAATCTTGCCTTTAAATCCAAATCCTCGCCAAAGCAAGGAGAAAATTCACAATGTTTTTGTCTTGTGTCTGTTAAAGACACAGAGGGCTGATCTACAATCTGTGGTGTGTTTGGTTAGGAGAATCCAGGATTTGAACAGCCTCAGCAGGAAAAAAACCTGTGACCTAAAATATTTCTCAGGCAAGGTATTAGTGCCCTCTTTATACAGAAATGACATCATCTCACACCCTCTTTTTGTGAAAGGGACTCTCTGGTTGCCAAATTGCTGCATGCAGCAGCATGCTGCTGACAGAGGAGCTGTCACCTTCATAAAGCTGTCATCAAAAAGTGTGCCTGGGTGTTTGAGGAACGAGTGAAAACATGGCACACATCTTAGGAGTGACTCCATGGGCTGTGCCTGCTCTCCAAAATCACTTGTGAGGCTCAGTTCTGTAAAATGAGGATGTGGAGGGGGGATGTTTTGGTTATCGTTGTTTCTTATATTTTTTTTACATTTCTCTGGTATTTTTAAATATATTCTTAGCCCAGAAGTCAAGGGACCTTGCTTAATTCTCTAATTTGTCACAAATTTCTTGTATAACCTTCATCATGGCTTGGCTCTTTTGCCTTCTACTCGCCCCTCTTTACAGCAGGAAAAATGACAATAAAGTGGTGATTAAAATGATTGGCAATTATAGGAGGCTGAGAAATTGAAGTAGAAGTGCCCAGAACAATTACTTAGAGAGATATCTCTTTCTGTTTGAAGTGTGTTGTTGTTTGGTTCTGTTGTTGTTGCTGTTTTCTTTCCTTATTTTCTTTTCTCCTTACAAGGAGTGTCTTGGTTACCCTTACTTTTTTTTCCTAGTGATTGCAGCGAGACTATTTCTTGCCAGGCCTGCATAATTTTTCTTTCTTGTTAGTCAGAAGAAATTTCTGAGCTTTGCTGATGACACGCTTAGGCAAAAAATTGTTTTCCTTATCTTCTCTGCTTCACATGTTCTGTCAGTCTCACTGCCTGTCAAGGCATCTTCATGTTGAAGGGATGACTAATGGGAAAGTTTCAGTCTCACCAGAGGAACTAAGTTGATCTCTAAGTTCAGTTTCCCATGTCTGAAAGCAACCATGGAACTGGTATGGAAAACAGGATTGATCCCACCTGATGTTAGCTATTGAAAGTTAGTCTAGTCATGTAAATTCCCTTAGTTGGGTTAGAGAGAGATTTTTTTCAGAGTCAATCTGTAGTAAAATAAACATCTAAAGGGCAAACTGTGCCTTTCCATTGATTATGAAGGATGTTGATCACTGGGTTAGACTAGATGAGTAACTTGCAGATGAGTGAAGTTCATAGAATCATAGAATAGTTGGGTTGGAAGGGACCTTAAAGATCATTTCACTCCAACCCCGTGCCAAGGGCAGGGACACCTTCCACTAGACCAGGTTCCAACCTGGCCTTGGACACTTCCAGGGATGGGGCAGCCACAGTTTCTCTGGGCAACCTGTGCCAGGGCCTCCCCACCCTCACAAGGGAAGAATTTCATTCAGTTCTGACCTTCTATCAAAGGAGTTCACAAAGTATTCACTCCACCCATCTCAAGGTCCCAAACAGTTCTCAAGTAAAAGTAATATGTGCTTCAGAAGAGCAGCTAAAGTGTTTAACAGGCATTTAAGTGGTTTTTGAAAGTCTTAGGGAGGCATCTGATCTCATCTTGATTTCTGACTGCAACTGTGGAACTAAATCATGGAGTTGATTTTTAGCCATTGACTCAACCTGCATTTTCCATGTCTTCTTCCTGATTTTGCTGACTCCCTTCTTGCAATGACATCTGCAAAAATGGATTTGAACAGAGAAGACAACATATGATGCCATGGCCCAAGCAATGACCTGGAGCCACAGGACAATAAGGATCATTGACTATAGCCATTGAATATGCATAGAAAATGGGATTTGCTGGGGGAAAAGGTGTCTGCGAGGGGAATTGTGCATTTATGTTGTCTGAAGATGGATTACTGTGAAAAAGAACCATTTATTCCACCAGCATGTCCTTTGCCAATGGCAAAGGCACAGTGTGTGGCTGAAAAGCATCCTGAATGGAATGAAGAAAAACTCATGGGTGATTTTTCCTGTTAGGAAAAATGAGATGGGCAGATTCTCACTGAGACAGCTTGGGAACAGCTATTTTGGGGAGTATTACAAGAAGTCAATGAACTAAGTAAAGGGTTGACTGAAATTGGTTGTTGTGGAAGGAGAATTAACAAATGGAGTCTTGCAAGTCGTGGATCAGCCTCGGAGCAATCAGTAATTAACTGTTTCACTAAATATTTTTCCACACTAAATTAGATGTGCACTGTGGACAGTTCTTGAAGGTGTATTTTTCAGAAGCATGTTCAGTATGGTGTGGAACTGGAGAGTCACCTCAGATGGCTTGAATAGCCTGGAGAAGGGTTGCTAGATATTGGAATAACAATGAGTGGCACCAGATCATGGACTTGGGTATTGGCACAAAAATTTGCTTGAAGTGGAAATTTTTTCACAAGAAAAACTAATGAGGGAAATTACAGAGAATGAGCAGTCCAGGTATACTCATGTTAACAAATTAAAGATGCCAGGGGAAGAATCCAATCACTGAAATCCCAGTCGGACACCGGCAAATTGCTGCAGCCATCTTAGGGGCAGCATCATTTGGGACTCTCTGGATCAATTTAGTTGTTAGATTGGTCCAGGGACTCCCCTCAACATACAGTTTGAGCACAGTCACTCTGCCTGAAGGCCTGGAGAATTCAGCACTGTGGTCTTGGTGAGAGCTTGTCCTTTACCTCGAGTTCAGGTCAAGGTGCAGTTAACACAGACAGAGCTGACAACTGTGGCTAAGTTAATATGAACACAGAGCATTCAAAAAAGGTGCTTCCAGTAAATACACATCACACAGCAAATTTGGCATCGACCCCCAGCCCAGGAATGATGTGCTTTTTCCTGGTTTCTCACAGACAACACTTAGTGGCCAAGATGAGGTTGTTTTGAAGGAGGTCCAATACTCTGACAGACAATTTTATGTCTCTGTGTGCTCACCCTGTTGATAAAGAAGACCCTGATTTTTCAGAAAGCAGACTACCTTGGCACAGCTCCAGCAATCCCACCCCTTACAGATCCATGTGCTGACAAAGCTTTTCCACTATCAGGCAGTGCCTGAAAATAGTAAAAAGCAGATGGTGCTTCCTCACCCTCCATTAGAAACAAACAGCAACAGGAGCATTCTGGCAGTTTTCACTTTTCTGCTAAGCATTGGCATGACTGAGAAAATCTGGTTGAGCCTCCTTCGTGGTTTGATGTGAGCAGACTTGAAATTAAACCAGATTTCAGACATCTCACCGAGAGGGAAGGCATTTAGTTAAACACACACACAACCCTCTGATTTGTTTTCTTATCCACTTTCCTTTCTAGAGATACCGAGACTGTGTTCATTTTATCACAAGAGTGTGTAAGGCTACATTAAAGATTAATCAATTCGAGAAGGTCCCCCCTGTAAATGTGTCCTCTCCAAGCAGGTACAGACTCCTCGTGTCACATTCTGCCTCCCCTCCTCACAGCTCCCTCCTGGCATGTACAGAGCCAGTGCTGATGGCAATGCCCCAGTGCCCTGAGCAATCCCACCTCCCATCCTCTGGCCACTCTTGGATTTGTGCTCCAGCACAACGTGGAAGTCTCTCCAAGTCAATTCCCTGCTGAGAAGAAACAGGAGAAACCTTTACCATCCAGAGCAAAGCTGAAATGAAACACTGATACAGACCCTCAGATGTACAGCTGTCCTGTAGAGGTGAATTAAAAACAAACAAAAAACCCTTTTGTCATTTTAATGGAGGCTGAGACAACTTTTATTCCCAACAAAACTGTTTTTGTGAATTACAAATATTGTCCATCATTTCTCCAAACATCATCAATTATCCATCCCAATTTCCCTTCTATCTTTTCTTTTTTTTTTTTTTTCATTTAATGCCCCTCAGACATTGTCATTTGTCTTTTATTTATATGAGAGGATTATTTCTGGCTTTTATGAAAGGGTTTTATATGACACGACCAGAATTATGGATCAGTTCTCAAAAATGTTCCATTATCCCTGATGTGCTGTAATTAGATGACAGCAAATGCAGCCTTTCATGTGTGTCAGCCAGTTTGTGAAGGAAAGACCAATAGCCTGTTTATAAAAGGTTTTTATAAGTTGTTTTTTCCTGAAGCAAAACCAAGACAGGGCTCGAAACCCTCTGATTTATTTCAGAAGGCTTCAGACCAACATAAAAATCCTCAAAACAGTGGATATATTTCCATTTAGCAATGTGTACTTCCAGTAATTCATTTGCCATGTATTTAAATCTACACACCAACAAACAGAAAGAAGAAGGTAAATCAAACCTTGCCCAACTCAGATTTATATTCATAAGTCTTGTAAACTTCATGACCAGCTCAGGATTTAGCCTCTGTCTGGGGAAATGAGTATTTGTAAATCTGGTGGTGTGCAGTTCATGGACAAGAGCTGGAAATAAAGGTTGCTTTTAAAACTTTAACATGATCTATAATGATTTCCTTATCCACTTTGGAAAAAAAAGAATTAGTGAGCAGTGGTGGAAGAGATCTGTTTGGAGTAAGACAAGGAGATACAGGCAGTTTTAGAGCAGAACAAATCCTTTTTTTTCTGATTAAATCTTTCTGATTTGGAAGAATTGTTCCCTGAAAAGAAAAAAAAAAAAAAAAATTCTTAATTCTTTAGAAGTAGTGAGTTTCATCAATAGAGACATTTGCTGTGAATTAAACAAGATAATATTGGTCCCAGGGATGGATAAATGGTTGGGGTGTGGTGTCCAGGCTGTGTGGATCCTGGAAAAGGGGCAGTGGTGGAGACCTTGATCCAAGAGTGGATGTGCTTTCAACAGCCTTAGTACAGCCACGAAATTCCTTTGTTTTGGTTTTCCATGGGAAGAGAGCTCCAGGGTAATGAGAAAAGGTAAAGAAGTGAAGTGCTGAAGCTGAGGCTGTGAACTGAGAAATGTTCACCTTCCCTTTGGGCTGCCCTGACTTTTTTATGAACAATAACTTCTCACAGCTTTAGGCCATCCCACCAGGACCCCTGGGCATTTTGCAACAACCTCTGTTATGTCCCACGGTTGCTGGAGCAGCTTAGAGTGATTTGCTCACAGTCCACCTGCCCTGACAGGCTTCTCTTTCAGTCCTCAAGTGCTCTTGTGCCTTGCTTGTAAACTTTGGAGGGGCTCAGAAGTCAAGCTGCTTTGTATTTTTACTGCCTCCACTTCTCGTGTGAGGTCAGTTTGTTCATCTCCTTGACACATTTGGTTTTGAGCTGTTTTCTGATCATGAAGGGGAGATTTAGCTGATTTATTCTATTCTTCTATTCCATAATCAAAGAATAATTGTTGACCTTGGAAAGGACCTATGGGGGTCATCTGCTCCAAGTCCCCTGGCCCAAACAGGACCACTTTGAGCCCCTTGCCCAGCACTGTGTCCAGACAGCTTTTACATATCTGCAAAGAGGGAGACTCCACAACCTCCCTGGGCAGGCTGTTCCAGTGCTCCTCACCCTCACAGTGAAAAAGTGTTTCCTGGAGTTCAGATGAAACCTCCCTTGTCTCTGTGTCTCTGGTCCTGTCACCAGCACCACTGAGAAGAGCTTGGATCCAGCCTCTTTGCACCCTCACTTCAGGTCTTTATATACATCAATAAATCTCCCCTGAGCCTCCTCTTCTCCAGGCCAACCAGTCCTAGCTCTCATTCTTTCCTCACAGGACATTCTTTCCTCCAGCCCCTTAATCACCTCTGTGACCCTCCACTGGTCTCTCTCCAGCATGTCCTCGTGTCTCCTTGTTCTGAGGAGCCCAGCACTCGACATGAGACCCCAGGGATGTCCTCACCAATGCTGAGTAGGGGGGAAGGATCGTGTTCCTTGACCTGGCATTGCAGCAACTGGGCTGTTCTTCCAATGTTGGTTCCTCAAAAACAACTGCAAAGAGCTTCCCTGTGGAGTCAGGGAGAGGATTTACAAAGCACAAGGGTGAATGGATATTCAACCAGATAATTTTGCTGACAATCACATTCCAAACCCTTGGGATGGATGGTTGATTTAATTTTCTATGTCAGAATCTGAGTTATTCAACAAAAGCTCCCTTTGCTGATCTTGCCAACAGAGTCCCTGATACTCATGGCCTGATTCACCCCTGCAAAGGCACAGATTTAAATATGCTGGATGAATCATAAGTTAAGATACATATTTCTGTGTGAGACAGTCTGGACTCTGTTGCAGATCCCTAAAATTAGAGGAAATGAATTCTCCAGAGAAGGCTTAATCCATTTAGAGGGTGGTATAAATATTCAGGTCTTCATCAACAGGTAGTAATTTTCTCCTAACTCTGACCAGGCTATTTCCCACTTCACGTCCTGATTTTCCCTGATAAAAGCTGTTTATAATGAATTATTCTCTTTTCAGTTGTTTTGATCAAATCAGGGATTCTGAGGAATAAAACTGACACCACCATGCTCACCCCCAAAAAAAAACAAACCCTCCTTAAATGTGGTACAGAACTGCCTGAGACTGTGTATTTTTCAGTTTGAACCATCCTATTATTATTACAGCAAGCAAATGCAACCAGCTGTCTCTACATATTTAAGATACTGAGATTTTGGGTTTGATTTTTCTCCAGGCAATTTGCCTTGTGGAATTATAAGAAACAGGGGAAGAGGCAGTACTTTTTTGGTTATCAATCCAGGTTTTAATAGCTAGGCATGTCTTATATTAAAAAAAAAAATAAAATTATTTCATATTACTTTCAACTTTCTGTGCTTAATTATCCCTTTTCTCTAAGGGCACTTATACTCTAAAGCTCATATTCATTGCTCCAATAAGTGTATATATTTATTTTCAAGATGTCCTTGTCTTTTTTCATGCTCTTTGTGATGCATGAAAACCAATTTGCTTCTTTTCACCTAGAAACCAACACATCCTTCCCATCTGCCCCTGTAACTGGTGAGAAGCAAAAGAGTCAGGGCAGCACTCCAGTATTTTATATATAAATTTAAACCATTTGTGAGTTTGCTGCTTCTGAAAATTAGAGAACTCATAGCCATGACTGCAGCAGAGTGAAATCCCGGACAGTGCTGTGCTTCTCTTGCACAGCTCAGCCCATCAGGTGTCTTCCATGGGAATGGACATTGGAATTCTCCAGGTAGACATTGAAGTTTTTGATGCCTTCACACTGGATTTTTGTTGTCACTGTAGCAGGAAAAATTAGTAAAATCAGAACTTTTTGAATCCCCTCTAGATTTCTGGCAACCTTAATTCTGTGAAGGAGCTGAAAGGGTAAATAAAAAGTTCTGATTTTTCTACTGAATTACTACTATTTACCAAATGAACAGGAGCAGCAGAAATTCAGGCTCCTGAAGTCACTCCTTGCTGCTTTTCTTCAAAGGCAAGGGAAAAATATGCACAAATAGTATTCCTAAAAATAATTAAAGCTTAGCTTTGATCTCCTTTTCCCACCTCATCCCACAGCTGCAGCAGGCAGTGCCCACCCACTTCATGGTGAAATTCTAGCAGTCAGTGTTTGGATACAATCTTAAATCATTAAAATAATTTCAAAGCTGTATTGTAAACATCAGCTTGTTTCAGAACTGGAGCTCTGGAGAAATGAGAGAAAAAAAAAAGTGTAAAATTCTCCCTTAACTGAAATGAAATTAATTTAGAGTTAGAGCTCTAGAAATAAGTTGCATTAATTCTGCATTCCTTTCATGGACTATTTCATTGCCATGTGAGTAAGTAATTCATGTGTATCATATAGGAATTAAAAAAGTACCTTCTTTTCCCATTAAGATCTACCTCTTTAGGCTCTGCTGGTATTTCTGTCATGGCCAAAGCACAGCCTCATTAAACAAAACATTATCCAGCCGTATTTAAAGAAGTTCTTGAGCTCCAGGTCTTAAATTTTTACACTTTCACAGAGATTAATGAGAAACAATTCAGTGGAAGTTGGGGCTCTTTTCTTCACTGAACACAAAGAATTGCAGACATTCACTCACCACATACTGGGGAACAAAGATGAAGAAGCACAGCTGTAACTGTGGGGTTATTTTGTGCTGATATTATTGATTTCTCAGCTTTTGAAGACCTTTTTAAAGATGTGAGCTTATGTTTTCTTGTGAAATGATTGCCTGAATGGTTCTGTATTTAAGCATTCCTTGCCCAAATCCATGTTAAAGTAATTCCACCCAAGTCAAAGCCAGTCCCTCCTATTGAAGTGCAGCCCTTTCATTGTTAGATCTGCAAGGGTAAAATACCCTCTATTTCCTGACCAGAGCTGGTGGGCAGCTGAAAATGAAAGATGGATTTCAGGACAGTGTTACTACCAGGGGAGAAGTAACTCACAACTCAGTAGAATCAATAAAACAATAGAATATCCTGACTTGGAAGGGACCCACAAGGATCAACGAGTCCAACTCCTGGCCCTGCACAGGACACCCCAAAAACCACACCATGTGCCTGAGGGTGTTGTCCAAACACTTCTTGAACCATTTCACAAAAAGACTCATTGACTGACTCTATTTTGCAAAGAAGTATATTTTTATAGAATGGAATTAAACTAGCTTTTTATGATAGCCACATATTTTACATCTGATATTTGTCCAACTCCATTTAGTAGCAGAGTGAATTTATCCCTTCTCTTCTGTTATTTTTCCTTCCTCTGAAAGCTTATGTTGCCCCTGGGAACAAAGCAAAAAGTTTTCCTTTTTTGCAGATGTGCATAGCTCCAATAAATAAACCTGCCTTTTTTTTTGGCTTTAAAGTCATCATAGCAATGACATTTAGCATGAGGAGCTTGTAAAAGCTGAGATTAAAATAAACAGCTACAAAGAGGAATTTCAAGAGAAGAAAAAAAAAAAAAAGAAAAGACTGAATAGCATTTAAAGTACATTCTCTGTGAAATGTCTGAAGGAAAAGCAGTCACAGCCATGTCAGTCACTGCAGATTGACAAAGGGGTGGTTTATCATCTGGTGACCCTAAAAGGGAAAGGAAACTTGTGTGTTCTGGGTCTAATGTTTGCAATAAACTGGCCCAGAGCTCCCTCTGGCCCCTTGCTGCTGCTTGCAGGGTGGGCATTACTTGTGTGGCACAGACTGGCCTGGAATAATAAACCAGCCAGCTCTGCAAGAGGTTCTGCAAAGCACATCTTGTGCTGCCAGGGAGAAATAATAACAGTGCAGCCTGACTTCCCACCAACACTTGCACCTGAAGGATTTCCATGCAGCACTGATAATCTTACCTGGGTGGATTCCTAATAATTATTGTTACTTGGAAATAACTGGGTAAAGAAAATCGGCCTCTATTCCTGCATCAGCTGCCTCCCAGTGCCAGATTCAGGTTTATCCAGGTTTGTGTTTTTAGCACATTGATTATAGAATAAGTTTAGCCAATACTGAAAGAAGGGCTCGATCTAAAACTCACTGTAGTGTTGATGTTGATTCCTGCCAGGTGTGGGTCAATACTTTTACAAGTACATGAAATGAATTCAGTAGTAACGAGTGACAAAGAGTTCGTGAGGAGTGGTAAACACCTTTTTAAATGAAGAATTCTTAAAAGTAATAATAAAAGAAAAAAGAGGAGTTGTTTTCAACCACAGTATTCGTCCTATCTTTGCCGAAGAGTCACAAATGATCTTTTAGATGTGCAGACTGATCCAGTCAGATTATCAGATGGTGACTGACCTCAGAGATGACATGCAAAATTCTGTACTGATGTCACACTCAGTGGATTCAAAATGTCTGACAATAAGAAAATTTCGTGCTACTGCAATAAAATATTACAAATTTTAATGCTTGTTATGAGCCCCTGCAATTTAGGTGGTCTAGAACCTAGGATTTTTGAAGCCAAAAAAGGATTTACATTATAAAATCTTCAACAGCTGTAATTTAGCAACTATGCCATTTGGGATTAGATAAGGGAAGGAAAAAGAAGTATCTGTAATATCAGTTCTTGGACAGAGAGATAAGAAAACAAGTATGGAGATAAAAGGACAGGATGAACAGCCATTTAGTAGCTGAAAAATTCAATTATCAATGTTGTGGCTATGAGAAAGCCATGACACTCATACCAGGCCAAACTAGAAAGAAAATGTTTAAAATTTCATAGTAATTTTGGAAAAAACAATGGATCTGATCCATGATCACTCAACAGCTCCAAGGGTAGAGATATTTCTTCTTTCTTCTTTGTCAGTTCAATTAATGTGTGAAAAATTAAGTAACAGATTTTTCTCTGAAAAAATAGGTCTGAAATGATATTTGGGATGACATGGCCTTCCCCATTCATGTCCCCAGGTGTCCCCTCACTCCACAGGAGTGTGGAAAGTTTTTTCTGTGGATTGCTGAGAGTGAGACCGAGGTGTGAAATGAAATGAAATGAAAAATACAGGAGAAAATACCTCTTACTGAAGGAACCTTTAGCAAAGCTTAGTACATGAAAATGAAGTTGGAATTAGATGGATACACAGAGAGCAGAAGGAATCAGTGATGGAATATTGGTCAAGGTGTGTGGTAAAGAAAAGAGAAATGTAAAGTCGATCCCTGTTTCAGTGGATTGATGGATCACTGGTTATATTTATTTCATGGTTGGCAAAGAAAATAATGTGATTAATAAGTGAAAAGACCAAGAACTCTGCTACAGCCCTTCTGGTTTGAAGCAGCAGGCAAGATTTGCTTGGAAAACAGAGAGGTAGAAAGGATTTGGTTAATCTGACTGTATTGATTCCTGGGATACAGGTATCCAGACTGCAGAGTTCATACCTGAACATTGTGGGTGACCTGGTAAAAAGAGGGTATAACCACCAGAAATGGGGGAGAAAAATGGAGTGAAGATTCTCTTAAAGATGTCAGAAGCCCCTCAAGAAATCAGAAGAGGACAGGAGAAGAAGAGGTCACAGATCTTATTTATGGAGGGAAAATTTGAAGCAGAAGCGTCAGAAGTTCTGGTGCAGGAAGGTGATATCAAAAAGGAGGAAAACATATGTATATTCTGATTTTTGGTCAGAGAAACACGAGAGATGGTGGTGAGAGTGGCGTCACAAATGAGCATGGAAGCAAAACAGAGGTGAGAGAGGCTAAAATGGAATTTTGGGAGATGAACTCCAGAGGGCAGCTGCAGACAATGGAAGGGGGACACAGTAAATGGAAATGAAGTAGGATCCTATGGGTTGTTTTTTTTAACAATTTCTTTAAGAAAAAAAAAAGATAATTTAATAAAGGAGAAATTCTCTCACTGTCGAGGAGAAAACCAGGGTGCAAAAGCAGCTTCAACTCAAAAGGATCACTGGTGAAACTCAGAGAAAGACTACTAAGAAGAGCATGAATGACCAGTTTGGCTTTTTTGGATGAAAGAAGAAGGAAGGAAAAGTTTGGCTGGGGGGGAGTTTAGAAATTGTGACCAAAAAAAAAAAAAAATTAAATATTTATTCGTAGAAAAATAGGAAAGCAGGGAAAGGGGAGGTGAGTCACACAGGTAAAACCTATGTAAAATCAATTAAACATGAAAACAAACAAACAATTTCTTAAAATTTTCTCATTCCTTGTTTTATTTTTTGTGGGGTTTTGTATTCTTGTCTGTTTGGTGTTGTTTTTGCGTGTTTTTTTTAAACTTGAAATAAGTTCATCACTTCTGTAATGATCTTTACCATGCTGGTGAAATATCCTACATATAAGTGACAAATTCACTGACATTAAGGGGACTTTACATCAAGCAATTGTCAGCTATTGAAGACTTTGACACCTCTGAAAACACCCAATTTCCCACTCTGTGTGTGCTGGGAATACACTGAGCACAGCACAGGGCATTATCTTGAGGATTTCAGGTCAGAAAATACATGTACACAGCTTACAGTCCTATAATATATGGTCTGCAGAGAATAAGAGAAGAGGTAAATTAAGCCAAAAGTGAGTAATAATAGATAAAAATTAAAAAGAAAAAAATCCTAATTTTATGCAGTTGCAAGGGAGCTGGGGTACATGTGGAGATGGAATGTTTGTGAGTCAATTTTCTCTTGACCACTAAAAGAGCCCTTAAGTCCTCACCTCCTTCTTTCTTGGCTGGTGAGAAAAAAGTCAAAAAAAAGAATAAATTTATATTTTGCAAGAGGTTCTTATTCAATTTGGTTTCGTTTTGCTTTATTTTACTACCCTTATTAATATTTGTTTTTTTCTTCAGATTTTTGGTCTTCCTATCTTTTTTCTTTTTTTTTTTTTTTTTTTT
>VXAW01010005.1:125104-156999 GCA_013399735.1 Tyrannus savana
TTTCCCCCCTCCCCTCTTATTTTTTTGGGTGTTTTTTTGGTTTTGTTTTAGTTGTTTGGTTTTGGGTTTTGTTGACTCTGTGTGTGTGTGTGTTTTTTTTTGCAGTTCCTTCCTGCAAATAAGCCTTTCAAGAAAACAAAAAGACATTTACAAATTCAGGAAATCAACAGCAATTGCATTTGTTGTCATAGTAGAACTAATATAATTTTTGACATTTCGATGCATTTTTGTTTGTCAGGAAATTTCCATCCTGTTGGACAGCGATGGGTTGATAGAATCTTTTTCACTGCAAATGAGAGAGATGGATTACTATACCTTTTAGTTCAGAAGGGTAACAGGGTCATGTTCAAAAAAGATGAATCTAAAAGTTAATTTCTGGATACAATCACTTATACTGTACAGGAAAAATCCCATCAGTGCTTGAAAATTTCTTGCAAGTCAGCTAGAAATTTTGTGGAATAGAGTGGCTTCTGTCCATAAACAACATTGCTACCAATAGTGGGTTTTCCTACCCATTGTTGACACCAATTTTCAAGTTTTATCAAGACATGGAATATGTCAGCGTGAAAAATAACATCTGTGAAAACAACCTTGTAGTTCAAAATGAGTTGTGCATCCTTCTGCTCTTTGCTTCTAAACCACATCATTTTGATGCCTGTATAATTCTGTGAATATTCCTGTTGGCTTTCTGTGGCTACGGATTTGTCTTTATCAAACACACCAGAATCACAGGATACTTGAGGTTGGAAAGGATCTCTGGAGGTCTCTAATCCAATGACCCCAACCACAGAAGAATCAAGGAGGTCAGGCTGCCCAGGGCTGTTTCTAACAGATCTTTGCATTTCTCTAAGGATGGAACCTCTACAATCTCCCAGGGCAACCTGTTCCAGCCTTTGAGCACCCTCATAGTAAAGAAGGCATTTGATGCTTAGGCTGAATTTTCTTTAATTCCATTTGTGTCCAGTGCCTCACATCCTGAAAGATCTCATGCTTGCTTTACTTCCAATGCTCCTTTAGCCTGAAAAACAGGAGGTTTTGGGGGGATCTTCTTGCTCTCAACAACTACCTGAAATGGGGGTTGTAGCCGAGTGGGGGTCAGTGTCTTCTCCCAAGTGATAAATACTGGGAAGAAGTGTCATAAGGTAAGTAACTTTTTTAAGAAAGATCATAGAATCATCAAGCTTGGAAGAGACCTTTAAGATCATCAAGCCCAGGATTTTAAAGTACCAGTAGGTGTTATTATACCATTTACAAGTCAGACAAATCAATGCAGCTCTGCAGTCGCTACAGGAGCATCAGCAGTTTCTGTTGATTCACTTAAGGGAGGGGGCTCTAAGAAAGGTGGGGAAAGGTTTTTCAGCAGGACAAGGGATAATGGCTCTAAAATCAAGAGGGGAGATTCAGACTGGATAAATGGAGGAAGCTTTTTACAGTGAGGGTGGCAAAACACTGGCACAGGTTGCCCAGAGTGGTGGTCGATTGTCCCATCCCTGGAAAGATTCAAGGCCATGTTGGACAGGGCTCTGAGCCACCCCAAGGGGGCTTGGACTAGGCCACCTTTAAAGGTCCCTTCCAATCCAAACTGTTCTATGATTCTATGAATGTTAAACTTCCCTCAAAAGCTCCATTTTAAGCCAAGTACGGTGTTGATCAGGACAGCTCTTCCAGCCCTGCTGTCCTAACTTGCAGCCAGTTTGCCTTCCTGCTCAAGGCACACTTACTTGCCTGCAGGCAGAATGCCAGAGTGCCTTTCCAGTTCCTCCCCTGCCTTTCTGAGGAGTTAATTTTCCAGCCATGCCCAGTGGTAGCACTGCACTTACAGCCTGTGTTCACCATGTGGTCACCAGGGAGTGCCACCCACCCACAGTCCTGCCCACGCTCATTAAATCCCCCCTGCAAATTAAAACAAAGCCACTTGTTTGCAAGTCCACCAAAACCTGGGAGCAATTTATGTGCATGCATTGAGGGGAAAGTAACACGTTATCCCTATTTACATGGAGATGACAGCTTACTGCTTTCTTTCCATTCTTTACTCCCTGTTTTTTATCTCCCACAAAACATCTGAGAGAGATCACAACAACCACAGGCTGGAGTGCTCTTTGGCCAAAGCTTATTACTGGAAAAGAGACGAAATGGTAACACTATCCCAAACTTTTCCATGTCCATGAAAAAGGAAACAGTGATTTAAGAAAAGAAAGAGGACTTGATAGCATGAGAAAGAAGGAGAGGGTAAGAAAAATGGCTGGGACGTTGGAGACATCGCTCATGGGGGTGTCTTGTTCCAACCTTCCACCTGGACAGCAAAGACACTGTCGAGGGGCTGCTGCTTTCCCTGAGCCCTGAAAAGTTCCTGTGAGAAAATATATCCAATTTCTTTTCAAAAACACTCAAATTCCTGATGTCTATTTTCTAAAACCCTCCTGGGCACATTTTCTCTTGGAACATGGTCTGCCTTGGAGAAATAAACCCAATTCAGATGAAAGGATTATTTGGTTAAAATTAGTGCTTGCCTGATATTCTGGGATACAGCTCCATTGCAAATTTGCCTGTTTCTACAAAGCATGGATTTTTTTTTTCCCCATTCCTTTACTTTTTCATGTTGACTTGGAGAACAGTTGGGTGAGTGGATGCTCATAATTCCCTAATATTTAACCCAGTAATAGGTCCATTGAAATGTTTTTAAGTTCATAGTTTTCCAACTTAAACCACTGTATTTCTACCCTGCTGTAAAATCCAAGCCTAATCATGAGTTATTTATAAACCCTTGCTTAAGCTGCACACAGAAATTCTGGAAAAGAATACTAAATTCTCTTCATGAAGGATCAAATTCTCTTCATGAAGGATCAGGGAGTTATTGCCTCCCTATCACACAGATTTTACATAAACTTCAGTTTAAACACAATTCAGCCTTTCCATGTGTTGTTACCCTGATCACAAGTGGTTTCTACTTCATTACAGGACCATAGTCTGTTCCTGGATAGTTGTAGGGTTTTTTTTTTTGCAGAGGCCATTTTTATAATGTCTCAAAATATTCAACTAATCTGCCCACATCCTCCTCCAGCACCCACCTCCTTTCCATCTGTAAGACCCTCTCCCTCTCTCTTTTATGATCATGTGAAGTAACAGCGATGGGAAACACTGGGAACAAATATTCCTCAGCAGCCTCCACCCTTGACACTGAAGCCCTTGGTCTAATCTTGAGTCTTCTGCAGTCTCTTGTTGCTGTTTGGCAGCTCAGGGAAGGGCCAAGCAGAGAATGTCACCTCTCCAGAAGCAGTGCTGGCTAAATGTGAGCATTTCCATTACTCACCCAGCCTACACTCCCCTGTAGCTGATGCACATCAAGTCCACAGAGCCAGCACTCAGGGCGTGATTCATCATCTTCTAAAGGAAACCTGTTGGAGCAGAGATGGGCTAGAGCAATGTAATTCAGTGTTTAACTGAAGTGCTGGGCAGGTATACTTGGATTCATGGCACAGGGATATGGCTCTGAAGGGACCTTGCCTTGAACCCAACAGCATGTCTGGTGCACACTCAAGGTGCAGATGTTATGGTTGACTTCCCACGAGTTAAAGGAACAAGCATTTAAAGTGCAGGTCTTTCCAAGAAACCCGTATTTCCTTCTCAGTTATTCTCTGCCACAGTATTTCCTTCCAGGGCTGGGAGTGGGGTGAGGCAGATGTAAAGCATTTCCCTCATGGAACAGCTGCTTCACATTTTCAGGGAACGTTAACCTGCTGGTAGGCTGATGTCTGCCAAGATGTGCTCGTAGGTTGTTGTGATTTCATCAGCTTGCTGGAAGGAAATCAGATGGAACATACTGACGTGCTATATCTGGGGATGATCATTCAGACAGGTCCAGCTGCAATCTTTCTAATCACTGCTGTGTAATTCTCTGTTTCACACAGGAAACAACTCAAGGACAAAACCTGCTGGATTCTAACACTGGCTCCTACAAAGACTCCCTCTATATTTGAGGTAATCTGATGACCATTTGTTTTATCTTCCTTGAGGAACAAAGACTCTGTGCAAGCCTGTTGTTGGCTTACTCAAAAAAAAAAGTCTAAAAGAAACCTAACACAAGATAAACAACATTTACAAGAAGCAGGATTCTTTTTTGCTAAGAATGCTTTTACAATGCAGTCTTTTAAGTCAGTGCTGGTTTAAATTTATCATGAATAAAAGTCCAAATTATATTTCTCCAAGATCAAAAAACAGATCAAGACCCAATGTTCTAACAAACTTCAGCTGAAGGCAGTGGCCTGAAACCAGGAGCTGACTTGGCCCATGAGCTCTCCAAACTTTTATTATTTGTTTGTCCATTTTCTGTCCATGACTAAAAAGGTTTGGTGAAGCTTGCACAGAAAAGTCTTAGGGTTTTTTATGATTCCACCTGATGCAACAAACGGATGTGCTTTCAGAGTTAAATGCGTATTTTGATCTCACCTGACACCTTCTGGAGGCGAGAGCGTTCAGGATCTATTAGAAGGTTTTTACAGCAACTAGAATTCATAGAAAATTTTTCTTACCTGCTTCAGATAATAAAGAATGAATAAGCAGTTAATTTTTGGTTTATATTTAAAGCACTGAACTGGAATTTATAGCTTAGATCCATGTAGTCTTGGAGTGTATATCACACCTCAGAAAGGAGTACTTTGAAGCACCTATTCAGTGTTAAAACATCCACCTCCATTTCAGTAGCCTGTGGAAGATGTGACCATCTTGGTCCACATCACATCCCCTTTCCATGATTTAAAGTTGTCAAAGAGGATACCTCCTTCAATTTAAAACATCTGGGGTGCCTTCCCTTCTCTTTCAGACAAGTGAGAGAAGATGCAGATGAGAACATCACCGGGGCCACCACATCTGTACAGAGGTGACATGCTTGGACAGCGTTTACATGAATCGTCTCCACACACAATCTGATATCAGCAACATCTGAATTTCTGCCCTGCAGATGTTTTTAGCAATAGTAGAAAATATCAGTGTTCCTGATCCCGCATCTCAGCAGGAATAAATCTGACAAATGCAGGTGAAATCATTGGGAATATTTACACTGCCTGTGAATCTCACCCACAGACTCTACAAGTCTCTTTGTATTTAAAATAACCTCCTTTTTTTCTGAATGGCATCCAAAATTAGATTATATATTTTGGTAGAAGTTACTCTGGGTTTGACGTCATTAGCAAAGAAACATCCATGCCAAGTAATTCTGAGAATATAAGTATGTGTGGCAAGATAGGTTTAAAAATAAAAAGTGATTACATTTGATCAGTATTCCAAGACATAAGGTGTCCTGGGACAGGAGGAAAGACTATATCTATTGTTATTGTTTATCACACATCCATAATGGTAGTAACAATTACTATTTTTATGTGTAATTGATTAAATCCATCAGCTACTTGGCCTAAACATTGGGAAAACTGTAAACCTGGATTTTGAGGCTACACAGAACCAGTGTGACTGATCAGTACAGCGATACTGGTTGTGGTATGGATTTATTCCGATTTGGAATTCTTCTTTTAGACATCCAGAGTTGGGTTGTGTTGCCAGACAATGAGCCTTGTGCCCACACATCTGTATGGAGCTTGTAGGTGGCACACAGGACCTGCAGCTGATCTAATCCTTGATCATGGGGCAGCTGGAATTCCAGGTGAGATCACCAGGGGCACTTTTTATACTACTGACACTTCCGTTCAGATGATGGAGTTCCCAATCCTGGTTTCAAGTGATCCCAGAGGCAGGGAATTTCAGTACCTCACTCCTCCTGTCGTTATTTAGCCCTTAAAACTGTTTCATCTGTTAAGGTTGATAATAAATAGTCAGCTAGGGATTTTTACTGTCACTACAGTCAGGCTTAAATATTATATATGTGGTAGAAAAATGTGTCGGTGTCCTGGGACTGGGATTTGCTTGTTTAAACTGGGCTCTAAAATGATCTTGATGGAAAAATAATATACACTGACCTGCCAAACACCAAGGTCAGCTGTTTGCTGCCTCATTATGGTATAATAGGGGCAAGAAGTGTCATGTTTTGGTATCACACCAAAGACATCAATACCTGAGCCTCTGACAGCGTGGATAATGCAGTTAGAGGGGAGAATATCTGCTAGTGCAGTAAACAAAGCTGTGAATTGTGTTTCAATCAATTCTCGAGTCTCCTTTGGTCACCTGCTGTGAGCAGAGCAAAAGATTTATTATGCAAAGAGTGAAGCATATGGAGTAGGGCAGCAGCTCCAGAGGCAGTGAGGACTCAGCAAGAGCTGTAATTGCTGCTGCTCTGTGTGCGAGGTCTCTCTCCAAACTGTCTCTGTTAAACATTATTTTTAAGTGCTACCTCTTGTCAAATGCAAATGCATTTAGTGGCAGCTCACATCCTTTTTGGTAGCATTTATCACCCTCTTCCCTATCCTCCCCCACCCCTCGCCCAAACCCTTTCCCTCCTCTTTGTCTGTAAAAACAACTGTGCCCGGGACCAATTATCCCAAACCACTAAATCATCGGCAGCACTCCCAGCTGTAAAAACATCTGCATTACAGGCTCCGCTTCTTCCTAAGAGACAGAGATGGAATTGATTCTCTCATCCTGGCACGCCGTAGAGCTTCTGGTTTGTGTTACGGTGGAGGAGTGAGCGGGGGAGGTGGGAGGAGGAGGCATCTTGCCTTGCCTTAAACTGCTTCTTCCTCATGAAACACATGCCTGGGCTGACAAACAGAGCCCAGACCACACTGCAGCAAAGAGCTTCACCTCTTTTACATCCCACAGCCCTTGTCTTCTCTTTTAATACTGCAGGGGTAAATAATTCCACGGGCAGTAAACCAGCCGTTCCTGAGCTCCAAGGGGAAGGCAGGACCAGTGTGTTTTAGAGAAGCTGCTGCAGAGCTGGCACAGGAAAATTGCTCTGTAAAACCCTTCCCTCCCTCCCTTTCCCTCCCTGCCTGTAGTTGCCTTAGTGACAAAACTAATCGCCACGGGTTGCCCCTGCTCCGGTGCAGAGGAGGAAAACAAAGCCATTTGTATTGTCATCCCAGCAATCTTCTGCAGGGCCGTCTTCGAGATTAAGTGTGCTGATTAAAAAGATCTGCGAGCCTCAGTCTCTCCAGGGGTATTTATCCACGGTCACAGTCGATTTGAGGCACACCTGCTCCATCACGGCCTTCAGAGGTGTCTAAGAGTCACAGAATCCCGGGAGGGTTTGGGTTGGAAGGGACCTTAAAGATCATCTCGTTCCAACCTCCCTGCCCTTCCACCAGAACAGCAAGGACAGTGTCAAAGGGGCTGCTGCACCGAAAAGTTCCTGTGAGTAAATATATCAATTTTCTTTTTGAAACACTCCAATTCCCACTGTCCATTTGCTAACCCTGGTGGGCAGATTCTTTTTAGGAACGTGGTCTGTCTTGGGGAAATAAGCCCTATTCACCCAGTTAAAAATCATCATTTGATTACAATTAGTGCTTGCCTGACATTCTGACAATCCTGTTTTCAGCACAAATCTAAAGCACAGCCCTAGAGTAGCTGCTGTGAAGAAAATTAACTCTTATCCCAATCAAAACCAGCACAAGCCATTGGAGAAACACGAGAGTAACACATTAGAGAATCCTGAGGCACAGGATTCTCCTCTCTGTTGGAGAGGAGACATGGAACATACCTGTCCCAAGGTATGCCTTTGGAACAGCTGCTTGCAGTGAGTGAGTAAATCTGTTAGGAGCTCACACAGGTGGAAAATTAGGACCATCTATCACAGCAAAAGTAAGAAGACTGCTGGGTTTGTAGTCTATGAGTTTTATGATCATCTTCACTTACATCCAATGGGATGTGTCTGCACATAAATTACTAAGACTTGTTTTTTACCTTTTCCTTTGGAATGTCACCTGCTTGGTGAGAACAAAGACGACCAGAAGTATCTCTGTTCATGGTGAACTCCACTGTGCAGCTTGGTGGGGCACAACTACTTACCCAGTTCTTCCCCTGCTCCTGAGATTTCCTGTTTACAGAAGGAGTTTTGAGGAAGAGGAAATATCTTCTCATCTGGAGACAATCAAAACCCACCTGGACCAAAGAACACCCTGTGCAATCTGCTCTAGGTGAACCTGCTTCAGCAGGGGGGTTGGACCAGATGATCTCCAACCCCAGCCACTCTGGGATTGTGTAGAAGGTCCCTCAAGCTGTTTTAATTTACCTGGGGAAATCCTGCCTGTGAAGAAACACGGTGGTATCACTTAGGTGTCAGATTTAGAAAGCTATTTTTTAATGGGTTTTGTCATTAAGTATCAAATTTATTCTTCCATGGTCACTGGTATCAGAATAAGACTGACCTTAGTCCATTAAAAGGAGGTACAGTCTGCACACACTACACAGTTATTAAGTGTGAGAATCAGAAGACAAAATACCAGGGGAAGATATTTATTACCTTAAATGTAAATATAGAGCATGTTTCTGAACTAATTAAGAATATCTCACCTGAAGAATCACTTATGGAATTTTTTTTCCCAATTTATCTATATTTTTTTTAAATGTTCTGTTAGATTATTTCATGGACTTACTGTGCAGCTCTGGAAGAAACAATGTGGGGTACCACAGATCTGCTTCACTAAGAGGAAAGAATTTTAGAGTAATTGTTTTTAAAAGCTCCATTTTTAGTGTCAGAAACGTTCACACCTGTGTTCTCTCCTGCAGGGAAGTTATGAAATAAAAGATAATGGGATGTAATCAGTAGGAACTTTCACAAAAGACAACTCAAAGCTGGGTAAAGATTTGACTGCATTGGATTCATCTCAAAAAACAAGCAAAGTGTTGTCATTGCACTTTTTTCTAAGAATAAAAAAAGTAAAAAAGTGGAAAAATTCTTATTTTATTTATTAAGATAGATTTCAAACTCTCTGAGAATCTGCCTCCCATGGTTAGTTAGTAGTTCCAGCCTCGAAACAGAGCTTTATTTGAATAATACATGCTTTAATGCAGAAGAAATATTTATTTATCTTTTAAAATCTTAGAAGGAATAGTTTAAAATCTCAGTGGTGTTGTGACTTTGTGGTCACATTACCAAGAGGTGTTTTATTCATCCACCTGAAGAGGCAAAAGTACATTCAGCAGCAAGATTATTTCCCCACCCTGATTCCTCACCACCTTTTTAAAGCAAGATTTTCTTGGAAAATTGCTTAGATCCATTGATTTTTTACTTCTTTGCTTAGTTACTCTCAGATGACAATTATTAGTCCTCTGAGCTCTATCAGCATTAAGAGCTGCTTATCCCTGGCTTACTTTGTTATTCTTACTTTGTTTTCCTGGTTGGGATTTTCGAAGGCATTAAATTGTGTCAAAACAATAATCAAAAGAACAGGTAATTTTTACATATCTCAGTTTTGTTACTGTGAGGAAAAAAACAAAGCAAATCAATGACGCTCCAAATGAGGTGGAAATTATTTTGAGAGTTTTCAAGCCTCTGTCATTAAAATCCTTGTGATTTCTTCCCTGTTTCCCATCTGATGGGGAGGTGAACTCGTGTGTGAATTAATGAGAGGGCAGAGGGAAGCTGCCAAGGGGGTTTTTCACCTGGGATCACGGACTGAGCAGAGAGCAGAGTGTAACACGTGCGAGAACCTCAATGGAAACTTCGTCCCCACCAATATGATGTCGGAAGCTTCATCTTTATTAGCCATTACACACACTTTTATACAGTCTAGTAATTATCATATATTTTACTATTTCACACATTATTGGTTATACACCTAAAACATATTTAACTATTTTACTAGCTATTGGTTATGCATTCAAAACATACATTGTTCACACAATTATCATTGGCTATTCTACGTATCTTATTTTTTAAATTCCTATTCTTCTAAATCTAATCACAACATTTCTATTCTCATGCCTCCCATAGCAGGTGCTGTTTTGCCCTTCTTTTTCTCAGATGTCTAGTTCTCAAAACACTTGTTTAGTTCTCAAAACACTCGTCTAGTTCTCAAAACACTTATTCTTGAGACTTTTCAGATTCCCACCAGCTGATCTATTCCTGCTTCAACCCAGAAGGCCTCTAATTCTGCAACAGCAGAGTTTGGCTCCACTGAGGTGAATGGACACCACTGTCTGCTGAGGGTCTGCATCCCAAATTCCACACTGATTGGAAAAGCTAATGCACTAATTGCTCAGTGTCAGCCCCTTCTGCCAGCAGACAGTGAAGTACCTCACACTGCTGGTTCTCACTCAGGCAGGACTCACATCCAGCTGAACAGACCTGAGTGACTCAGCCCAGAGAAAACAAAGCCCTCTCAGAGCTATAATTGAGGCTGTGGCCACCTGGGTGTTTCTCTCTGGCAAACAGGACAAAAGTCCTGTTTAATATTTCATAGGCTCATAGAACAGTAGCACAGTAGCATTATTTATAAAATGAAAGACCCTTAGGAGTCCAGCCCTAAGACCAGCACTGCCAAGGACACCACTAAAATGTGTCCCCAAGTGCCACATCTACACGTCCTTTAAATACCTCCAGGGATGGTGAGTCCAGCACCTCCCCGGGCAGCCTGTGCCAGTGCTTGACACCCCTTCCCATGAAGAGTTTTTCACCAATATCCAAACTAAACCTTCACTGCCACAACTTGAGGCCTTTCCCTCTTTTTACCTGGGAGAAGAGACCGACCCCCACCTGGCTAGCACCTCCTTCCAGGGGATGTAGAGAGCAATAAGGCGTCCTCTCAACCTCCTCTTCTCTAAGCTGAAAAGAAAGTGCTTCTGAGTGGCTGTAAGAGCAGGTAGAAATTTGGATCCAAAACTAGATTTTGATCAGACTGTGACTAAACTCCTTCATTCTGTAGCAACTGCGCTAAACACAGGAAAATTAGCCCCAAATATCAAAATCCCAATTTATTACAGTGTATGAGGGACGAGTGATTTTTAGTCAATGCTAAGCTAAAAATACAGAGAAGAAATAAATATACTAGGCACAAACAAATGCTGAATTTCTTGTTCAGGGGTCAAGCAAATATAGCAAACAGTAGCTGAATTGCAGTGTAAGGCAGACATGCAGGTGGGAGACATCCAACATCCTATATACCTGGGGCTTGCATCACCTCCCATGATCTCTTCTTATTTCACTTTCCATTTGTCACCTTTGAACAATAAGGGGGGAAATGTGTTGTTAAAAAGTTCTGCAGGAATGTTTGGAAATGTATTCTGAACTGAATTATTTCACTTAAAGGATTTAGAAGAAAGCTAATAGCCATTCTGTACATATATATTAAACCTTTTGTTATTGTTTCATACAGTACATGACAGAGCTTCTGACAGCTCTCAAGCTCCAAATCTCTCTTGTTGATAAAAATAAAAGTTTAAATATTGAGAATCAGTGAGCTGAAAGTGAGGAGGGGGGGAAAAAAACCCTCTTGTTGTTTTTCTCTTTTCCTTCATCCCATAATCTGTTCACCTGCTGTACCTGCTGTTTTCACTCATAGGGCTCTCTGCAGGCTGAATGTACTGTCAGAAATTCCATCCTCAAATTTGAGAGGATATAATGTTGTAAACTGTTTATTACGCCCTCAAGCTTTTCAAATGATGTTAAAAAAAAAATAATAAACCCCGGGGACCAGGAATGAGAAGGAGGGAAACAAAGAGGGATGTTTTATATCCAAGCAGTGATTGAGTATTCAATCTCTAATGTTTTTTGCTCTACAGCAAACAACATTTCCTGCTGCATGTTCTCTGAGGAAAGTTTCAGAATTTAGAGGTGTGTTTATTTTTTAACACAGACTTCAGTGGCATCTGCGAGTCAAATATTAAATTATTGCTTGGTGAGATGTACAAGACAAATTTGCACTGAGAACAGGGTAGTTCTAAAATAATTTATAACCTTTTGTAAATATTAACTGTTAGATTTTTTCGTGATTGCAGAGGAAAACATATTTACAATGGATGTTTAATATAAAAATAATGAGCAAAGGATAGCTTAATATAAAAATAATGAACAAAATATAACAGTATTAAATGAAAAAGGCTCAAAAGCAGGAATAATTTTATTGTTTGCACGCACAGGGACATAAATGGGTTACTAGCAAAGAAATACAGGCTTTTTTGTCATTAAGGTATGTTTTAATCATTAAGTTTTTTATCTCTGATGCAGAGAATATAAAGTGCATTACCCCAGGATGCAACACTGTGTCCACAGAGAAGGATGGGTGCAAATGTAAAATAAGCACCAAATTAATATCACTTAGTGTTTGGTATATTATATTATAGTTATATGGTTACATTTACATTTTCCAGGTCTGGAGCCAGTGAGTTCTCCATTTGCTGCAGTGCTTTGTGTGTCGTGATGCACAGGACAGAGCAAGAAAATATATTACAATTCATGAGCTCAGTAGTGCAGGTGGGTGCAGGATTATATTTCAGCTTAAAAACCACCTCTGTGCACCCTATTAATTTATTAACATATTAATTAACCAAACCTATAGGCAGAAACAGGGCACATCTCCAACCCCCTGAATCTCCATTGCACGGGACAGCAGCAGCTTTGTGCTGACAGAGACATTTACAGAGGAGACAAAACCTTCCCATATTCCATGGAATCCCAGAATGGTTTGGATTGGAAGGGACCTTAAAGGCCATCCAGTTCCAACCCCCTGCCATGGGCAGGGACACCTTTCACTAGCCCAGGTTGCTCCAAGCCCCATCCAACCTGGCCTTGGACACTTCCAGGGACGGGATGCCAAGTGATATCTGAGCAATATTAACTGGTTAAAACCCTTTTCACCACTCCTTGAGCGAAAAAGGAGGGTATCAAATATTTCACCATCAGTACTCAGTGGCTGAGACAGGTTGGACCTGACATATATTTAAGGCAGGACTGAGCTGCTTAGGCAAGGCTTTTAGTGATGTTTTAGGCTGCAGGTTTTCCCCACTTGTCCTTCAGCATCTACTCCTGTGGACCCTGTCCCACCAGTTACCTGCAGAGGAATCATCTCTCACAAAGTGCCTCAGGACACTGTTATTGGGTCACTGAAGACAATCTTAGAGCTGTATTCAGTTCCAGTTTAAGAATTTTAAATCTGTGTTTCTAACTCAAGTGTCCAGATACAATCCAGGTGTTTCAACTCTTGCTACAAGCAGTGGAGGTCTGGCCAGAACCATCAGTAAATCTCACAGCACGATCCAGCCCAGCAGCCAGCAAGATCAGCTTTATCCAGGCAGCTTTGCTAAGCCTCTGATCACTGGGAGCACTGGGAATTTATTCACACAGGTGAAGGCACCTTAGTTTAGATAAAGCTGAATCCCACCCTCAAGGAAACACAACCCAAAAATCTATTGTCACCTGACTTCAAAGAGGTTTCTGTTGTCAAACTATTTTAAAACAAAATGTGAGAAATTAACCTTAAATAATAGTCCTATTGGGATGCCTAAATGGAGGATACTGGCACAGAATGTTCTTCATAAATTTTTGAATAGAAGCCTGTTGGAGGACCAGTTAGAGAAATCCCTGGACTATGTTCCACAGGAAATAAAAGTAGATGATATAAGAAGATGATTTTAGATTTGTGAGTGGGAAGTTAGTGATGACATCAGTGACTTCAGCGGTAGAATTAGGACAATAATGAGAACTCCAGTAAATCACCATCTAGGAATAAATAAACCAGTCAGTTTTGACCACACCAGTGAATCACCAGATTATACTGGAGGCATTGTGCTGTTGAAAAGGCTCCTATTTTTAGATGTGGTGCATAACAAATTGTGATCTTTTATTTTCATTGACAACTCTGGGCCTTCATTTGGTGTGTGACACTTAACAAGAGTGGTTGATGCACCAGCTCTCCTGAACTGGCACCACTGGGCCCTGGGAGGTGGGTTAAATAGTCAGGTTTTGCAAGTGTTGCCTGGAACAAGCTTTTGTTATCTGTGGAAGAGCATCAGGGAATCCTGTGACTTCTGAGGGCCAGACAGAGAGGGGTTCATTCATCCCAAAATTGATGTTGATGTGATAGGACAAGGGAGGATGGCTTTGAACTGAAAGAGAGTAGGGTTAGATTAGACATTAGGGAGAAATTCTTCCCTGTGAGGGTGGGCAGGCCCTGGCACAGGTTGCCCAGAGAAGCTGTGGCTGCCCCTGGATCCCTGGAAGTGTCCAAGACCAGGTTGGAGGGACTTGGAGCAACCTGGGCTAGTGGAAGGTGTCCCTGCCCATGGCAGAGGAGTTGGAACTGGATGGGCTTTAAATTCCCTTCCAACCCAACCATTCTAGGATTCTATGACTCTGAGAACTAGACAGAGAGGGTCTTTCATCAATTAATTAATTAATTTGGCTACTGTCACTCCCAATTAATTAGTTTGGTTGTGGTTGTCTTTACTGTAAGTATCCAAACCCAAGCCTTCTCCATGAGCCTTCTGCATATGTTCACATGACAAAGTATTTCTTACTTACACTATTTCTTAGTATAACTTTCACTGTACAGAGTATTTTAAACACCAATTGTTCCCTGTCAGCCTGAGAGATCCAGCATTCCCACAGACATGGGATTTCTACAGCCAAAGCCAGAACTCTGCCAATCTCTGGGCTTGGCAGAAGCAACCCTTGTTTGCTGCCTCCTTGTTTGGTGGCTCCACCCAGTCCACTGATAAGACATCAGCCCATCAGAGGCTCCACAGCAGGGCTAAAACTATATTAATAATTGAACTGGGCCAGAGATCATCTGCCAGCTCTGCTCTGTGAAAAATATTTTAGCTTTCAAAATGGGAGCAAGCACCTCTATGACTTCATTGGGAATGCCCCTTTGTTTGTGCTAACTTCTACATCATGCCTAGGGAATTATTTGGGAATATAAATTGACTCAGGACAGAACTATGCCAGGGACTGGATGATTGCCAGGTTACTGCTCTGGCTGCTTGATTTACTGTTCCAGATGTGGTCAGCCAATCTCTAGTCCTCTCAGAGACATTTAGATCATTATAAGCAGAATAAATGCAAGACATCTGCCAAAGGTTTGCAATATGACCAGGAATTCTGGAGATACTGACAATTTGTATAAATGAATACATGAGCAGTGGGCTCAGATCATGATTTATTCAAAAGAGGCAATAGCTTGGATGAGGATTTTGCTTGAAGACTAGACATCAATTAGATGCATTGAATAAACTTTCTGACAGCCTTTTTCTCCTCAGGATGAGGCTGATCCTCTGCTTTAAAACCAAGCCCATTGTTTAGTTTATGAATTTCATTTATGCAGTTTTTTATAAGCTTTGATAATCTTTTATTTATGGTCCTCTGCCTCTAAACTGTTTCCTGAAGCTTTGCGTGCAGAACTGAAATAATCTCATTTTTCTCTTATTTAAAGGGCTGATGTCTTAAGAAAGGCTTCAGGGTGCCTGGAGAGGCATGAGTGTTTCACTCTCAAGTTGATAATGATTTAAGAGTGGTTCATCTGCACTTTGGCACTGAGCAGCCCCCCAGTGCATGACCAGGGCAGCAAAGTTCTGTCTGGTGTCCTTCATATGAGTTTCAAGGGCTGGATTTGGTAGCTATTAATGCTGGCAACTGGCTGAAGGGGCAAATGGTCCTAAATAACCCCTCATCAGCATATTCTTGGTGTGCACCTGTATAATGGTGACATGAAGTGATAATTGGGTCAAAGAAGACACAATATGAGACATCCTGATCCTGAACAGAGGCCAAGGGGTGTAAGAAGGGAAGGTGTGCAACAGGGATTTTTTTAAAAAACAAACAAACAAAAAACAATTAATAAACCTTCTAACTACTGCTTTGGTTAAGTAATGCAATATGTCTGAATTACAGGAAGCTCATTGAGAAGAACAAACATTTCCCTGCTTTTGGTAGGGTCTGTTCTCATTTCATATCCCTCTCCTTGCAGCATGCCTGGCAGATGTGCACCTGTGGCAGGTGTTTCCAAGCTGAGTGTGAAGATGTTCCACCTTCTCTGGCCCCTGACTATGAATATGTCATTAATCCCAGTGATCTGCCCACTGGCCACCTTGCCAAATACCAGCAGTCCCTTTCCCTTCTTTCCCTTTCCTTCCCAAACCTTCCCTTCCTCTCTTGCCTGTTTATGCCTCCATTATCACAGAAGATGTTTGTGAGCTTTGATTTCCCCGTAATGTGCCAAGTAATTTGTAGCTCTCCCTTGAGCCATTGATTATCATTTTTAACACCATCTCCACTCCTTCCCCGAGCCTGCTAGCACGAGTTATTACAGCTAAGGGAGAGCTTTCCCTCCTGAAATGGATCCTCAGATTTGTAAAAGCTCTTACTGGGAGATATATCCTCCCAGATATAGCCTCCTGCACTGGTGCCAAACGGCTAATGATCTCTGGGGAATGATAAAAATGAAAGGGAAAAAAAAGCAGAAAGAAGATTCAAAACATGCCACACGTTTTCTTTTGCATTTGTGAACGATCCTGAAAGAGAACAATCTTTTTTTTACCTCATGTTTATCTACAGGTAGATATGATGAGATAATTTAAAATAATTCCATTTAAGCACAGCCAAGGCATTCTCTTCTAAAAAGTGAACTCCTTTTTGTCTTCATAATCCTCAGACTGTACAATTTCCAAATCCATTGTTGGTGACACTGTGGAGTCTTCTAATAGGGTTGCATCTGCACAGCAGTAAGAACGGTCTCTTAAAATCACATGGATTCCTATTTTTGGCATACATGGATCAACTCTGTTTTACAGGATATTCCAGTCCTTTAGTGCTGTTAGAGATCCTTTCTCCTCTCAAATTAATAAATAAAACCTCGGTGGGAAAAAGTGAGCAAGCAAAGTAAATAAAATTTATTTACAGCTTCAAAATTGCCTTTTTTTTTTCTTCTCCTTCCAGTGCGATCAGTGCATGCACAGGAGGCTGTAAGCAAGGGGGCACCACTTTAGATTTCCAAGCCCATCAATCACTTCCTTAAATATCTTCTCTGCTGCTCCTCAAGATTTGTGGTAGCCTGGAAATGCCTGCTGATGGGAAAATACCTGCCTATAACGTCATATGAGCAGTGAAGTGCTCGGTTCTCACATTTCAGCTTATTAATCATCCTGACATCACTGTTTTCTGGATGGAAAACCATTCCTTAGCCTTTCAGTAACCTGGATTAGTGCATCTCCTCTTATTACCTATAAATGTGGGAGTCTCCCTTCCTAATTAAATTTCTCAATCACTAGTCAATGGAATTGGTTTTTAATTTAATTCTTGTACTCGTGTTTTTAATGCTTTAACAGAAGTTCATGAAGCTGCAAGAGTTGCATTATCCCTAAAATTCAAAAGCTCTGGTGCATTTAAAAAAAAAAATCCTTTTGGATTTCTCTCTCTGCAACTTCAAAATGTCAATTTTTCCTTTCTTTTCCGTTGAAAAAGTGTGTTCCCTGCTGTGGTAATTTCACCAAGCTCTAGGAGTGCAGTGTGAATTGAAAAACAACATATCAGAAACACTAAGTCAGAAACATTGCTTGGTGTGGTTTTTTGTTATTTTCTTACTGCTTTTATTTCTATTTGTTACCCAAAAGGCAGGGAATTTTTTTATTATTCTTATTTTTATTTTTTACTTACTGCCTTTATCTCTCCTTGTTGTTTTTCAGTTTAGCTCTCCAGGACATCCTCGAGAGTCTTCCTGCTGCTCTGTCCATGGTCACAGGCAGATTTGCTCTTGGGCAGGACACACCCTCAGGGCAGGAGCTTTTAATGACTGCAGGAAGACTTTACCAAAATCCAAGGTTCAGGTAATTTATGCTTTCAGAAAATCCATTGATAACTTCAGAAAATCCATTGATAACTTTTAAAGGACCCACTTAAATCATGTCGTTGGGACTTGAATTTGGCCAGCACCAAGGTGAAACCCGGGGCAGTAAGTGAGGCTGGAAAAGAAAATTAATTACCTAGAGGAGAAACTACTTATTTTGTCCTTCATGAATGTTGTGTTTTTGAGGGAGAGGTGGGAAAAAAAACCCAATCCAAACCAAAGTTTTTCACTACTTATCTTCCACATCAGCTGTGGTATCTGAGGTGAAGAACTCTTATAATATCAATAAAAATATCAATGAAAATAAACTCCCCAGCAGGAAGTGAAAGCTCCCAGTGGAGCTGGAATGACCTTCACAAAGGGTGTGAACCCAGGACCTGGCCATTAAACACTGCTGAACTTTTCATAAGACTTCAGTTTTTTAGTTACCACTCTGTGTTATTTAGCCATCATTTGCATTTTATTCTCCAAGGTACCTTAAAATAGGGCAATTAACCTGATTTCCCAGCTAAATTTTAGTGCAGGTATTTAAATTTTGCATCTCCAAACTTTCCCCACACCATTAATTGTGGAGAAGTTGTGTTTGTTGCTACTGGTGGAGCGTAAAGATTATGTTGGGAAAGTCTTGTGATGGTTCAGCACTGAAATATTGTTTTTAATACAGCTCCTGAACAGAGTTCAGCTGATCTCTGCCATCTGATGTTCTCACATTTACCTCATGAAGCAATAAGGAGGCTCTGAATAATTCATACCCAGACGTGGATTGCACAGCTCTGTTTGAGCCCAGTGGGATCCACATGGGAATAACCACGGCAGGGTCGTTAGGTGATGCTCAAAGGAATTCTGGAAAACCAATAACATCTCTCTTAGGAGCTGGACAAGTTCCTCAAATGAAATATTGAAATAAGAGAGGGGGGGAATTTATGCAGCCACAGCAGCGTTGTAGGAAGTGGTTGTGAGGGTGTGAACCTGCACAGAGCCACATAAACAGGAATTTTTTTGGCTGAAGAAAACAACCTGTATATTTGCTGTCCAATTCCAACCAGTATTTTATGAGCAGATTCCTTTCTGTAAATCTCATTTTAAAGTAACTCCTTTGTGCATTCATTTATGCCACTAAAAACCTCAAAGAATATGGATATTTAGATGGGATTACTGTAACTTTCAAAGCGTGGAAGAGTTTATTTCCNGGATAATCAGTGAGTCCCAGCATTTTGGTCTTTTCTGATGGTGTTTGGAGAGCTCCTTAAAGGCTTTTATTGCTTTTATTTTCTTGTTCTTCAGTAAAAAAAAAAGAATGTGAAAATTGACAATTTTTTTTGGACCATTTTTTTTTCCCCTAGCTGGAAAATATTTTTAAAAAGAGGGTTTAAGAGGCAATTTACTACAACTGAATCAAAGAAAGATCATTATATCAAGCCTCTAGTCACCATGATTTTTTTCTTCAAGTTAAATAACATCACCTGCACTTAAGGGCACATTGTTTGTGTCCCTGCAGTAAAATGATGCCAGGAGTTATTGAAGCCCACTCAATAAAAGACTGGCATCTCAAGCTGTGCCATAATCCTGTGCCTGTCCAACTGAATCAAGACCTAAACCCCAAATCTTCAGAAATATTTAGATCCTTAACCATTTAAGATGCAATTTAGATGCTTAAACATAAATACCCAGGGCAATTTTAAATGTGTTGCCAACTCTAGGTTGGCTTCCAGTTGCCTCTGCAGAAGAGGACAGGTCTGTTGTACCAGATCAACCAGCCTTGGGATGTCACAGTGCCTTTAGGAATCAGACTTGAGATTGTCAGTGCTCAGGCAACTCAATCCATCTCCTAGAATTGAAATATTCCCATATAAATTTAGCTTCCTGGATAGTTTATTGTCCCTGTAAGTTTTCCTGTGTGAGCTGGGCTCACCTGTATGGTTCCTGTTGCTGTTAGTGAACACCTGGAGCTAAACACTCTTATCCAAGGGCACAGTTATTCCATGGCATGGGTCAGCCTGCCCAGTGCTGGTTTAGCAAGGATATTCTATGGATCCAGTGCCATAACTGGAAAACACCCCAGGACAACTTCAGCACCACTAGATCCTTTGGAACATCAGAGATAGGACAAGGGGGGTAACTTCAAACTGACAGAGGGCAGGTTTAGATCAGATGTTTGGAAGAAATCCTTCCCTGTGAGGGTGGGGAGGCCCTGGCACAGGTTGCCCAGAGAAGCTGTGGCTGCCCCTGGATCCCTGGAAGTGTCCAAGGCCAGGTTGGAGGGACTTGGTGCAACCTGGGCTAGTGGAAGGTGTCCCTGCCCATGGCAGGGGGTTGGAATGAGATGATCTGTAAGGTCCTTTCCAACCCAAAGGATTCCATGATTCTGGATGGTCATAGCATGGGGAGCTGGAATAGAGCTGCCAAACTGTGCTGCCTTCCTACAGAACCCGACCCTCAGCCTTCCATTTATTCACCTGCACTTGGATCTTATTCCTGCCCCTGTTCTGCAAACCCTGGATTGTGTGTGAAGTGAATCCCACCCAACCAGCCTGGTGGTGTCTCCTACCTGTAAACACCTATAAGTAGTGGCTGGAGCTCTGTGACACCCTCAGGTCAAGCCAAGACTTTGTCACAGAGCATCCAAAGTACATCCAAATGCCATCACTAACACTCAGTGTCAGATTAAATATTTTTGTTCCTAACAACTCCACCACTACTGATACAAAACACTTCTCACAGATTCAGACACAGAAGACAGAGTCACTTTTTGTTGATTAACCCTTGTCTTGACCGGCTGATGAAATAAATGCAAATTTTAATAGGATAGTTTCCATGTCAGAACTAAACACATCCTCCTAAATTATTTTCCTCCCCTTTTTTTTCTGTACCTGGTATAATAAGACTTACTTAAAGAATCCATTTTCCTTCATTTTCAGAAGTAGCCTGAAAGAAGTCCTACTTTCTCTTTCCCCCCCTCTTTATTCTGCATTCAGATGAAGTCATTAGCTGTGGTTAACAGTACATTAAAGACATAACATTATAGCCAAAATTGGGGTACTATTCTGCTATTTTGTGCTGTCTAGGCCATGCTATCCTTTATTCAGCTATATGATGATGTAAAATATGGATTTTTCTTTCCTTGGCGTCAGCTGGCAAAGAGCTGCCATCCTCAAACATGCCATTTAAAGAGATTTTACCAGGAAGGTTTGAAGATTGTTCATCTCAGCAATAAACACGTACTATGTATGATTGAAATAATATATATATATATTCTTTTGACAATTGCTTGATTAAAAATAGCCATTTCTCTTCAATTGTTCAGGCAGAAAATGGTGGACAATTGCAGATTACGAGAGGCTCGACACTTGAGCTTCTGTACAGAGCTTGCAAAGATTAAAAATGAAGCTTTTTTTCCCCAAAACCATACAAAAAATTTCTTTGTGGATATTCTGTTAGAAAGCTGTGAAGATGTTCTTTTTTGAATGGACATGTCCAGCGCTCTCCAAAATCTTTCGCTCCTTGTTATTTTTCTGTACTATGGATATTTTTAGGCTTGTTTGGGGCTTTTTTTGGAGTAGGTTATATCATGAGAGAGGTCGAGAAGTTGTGAACTCACCATCCCTGTAAGAGTTCAAGGCCAGATTGGATGGAGCTTGGAGCAACCTGGTTTAGTGAAAGGTGCCCCTTTCTTCACAATGAAGAGAGAAGGAACAAGAACAAACATTTGCAGCCAGCTTCTTTTACCCAAATAGTTTTTCCCTACTTTTATTAGAACTCTGGAGCACATTTTCTGTGTTTTAAGAAAGGTTTTACCACCATACACACTGATTACATTGATTTAATCACCTTTGATTTTGCAGGCAGCCTGGGCTGACTGCCTTAGTAACACACTGGAACAGTGAAATCCCACTCACAGGGGAATCCATGGAGGGTTATTCAATCTATAAGAGACAGAAATACAGAGTCAGTGCTGTGTCAAAGCAATTGCATCGAAGCAGCACAACCTGAGGGACCCAGATATTACACTGGAAAGAAGATAAATGAAAACTCTCATACCTGGCTGGAGGTAATTCCTAATTTTTCCCTTGCATCAGGACACAGGTTTATGTTGTTATACCTGTGAAAAAAAATAGAGAGAGAGCAGTGTGAACATAAAGAGGCAACAGACCGAGTTATGGCCAAACCTTGTGCTCTTCTTTACATTAAATCTTTTTTAAAGTGTATTTCAAGATTAGACTACGACTATATATTCTTCCTCTTCTGCATCTGAAGAGGAAGAAAATCCTCTCAGGAAATTTCCAACCTTCTCTAATCAAATACTCATCACCAGAAGAACAACTTGGAAGTGTTTCCGAGACCCTGAATCACAGCCCTGCTCAGGCTCGAAGATAAACTCCAAACACCACTTAAACTCTCAGGGTGGCTGTTCAGAATCTAAATATGTAGTCTCATCTAGTTGATAAGGTTCCTTTTACTGGCAGTGGAAAGAGGAAGGTACTTCTAGGTACGTCTGGAAGGCATTTTTGTGCAGATAATTCAAACAACTCTTTCAAGATGGGATGAATCACTCTCTGCAAGTATCTGTCTCTCTTCGCAGTTGATTGAGGGTTCCTAAGAGCCTAGTTTAGACTAGTCATCTAAATTTTGGATAGCTAAAGGCAGCGAAATTCTTCTCAGTATATTTGTCTGTGGCTTCTTTCCCACCTCCTCCTGTTGTTACGAGGTCCTATTAAAACCTCTATAAATACAACCACCAGCATCGTGTTACACCCACAACCTGGGGCCAGTTACATTACACTCTATTTAACCAATTTCCTGCTGAAATTACCTGGTTTAATTACCCAAGCAAACAAATGTCTTATTTTTTTATTGCTAAAAGCTCGATGCAATTTGCCTTAAACATCACCACCCTCCTACAATTCTTCCATCGCTGTTTCACTACCTTAAAATGACCCCCCACCCCAAGTCCAGAAATTCTGGAAGCTTCACCTGAAAGCGCAGTCCTCATTTACCAGTTCACATTTCTACTGACTCATTAGCATAACTGGGGAGCAATGACTGCCTAATTAGTACTTTTAAAGAATTTCTTATGCATATCTTGCTGGTAATTTTGCATATATGAAGGGCACAGCCATCGGGTGAACATCAAGAGCCTGTGTATGAAAATCAGAAAGGCAGAGCTCTCAGAAAAACGAACAAATTGTAGGTATCTAATAAGGTTTTTTCTCACTTTTTTCCCCTTACAGAATTGTTCTCTTCAGTGAGAAACCTTGTTTTTTTCAACAAAACACGCCATGATTATTAAAAGATACCATGAGTAATATTGACACCTCTAAAATTTTCCATATATATATATATTTTACAGCAGGAATGGCAAAGAAATGAATAAGATGTGAGTCAACTTAACTGGTGATGCAGAAATGTAGATCCTTCTTGTATCCCCACTCAGGTAATCCATAATTTATAGTGGAATAAAGACAGAATTCAGAAGAACATAGATGGGATTTATTTGATATTATGAGGGATTTTGTTTTCCAGCAGAAGTAGCTCCAATCCATTCATGGTCAAGGAGTTGACTCTAATTTCTAATTACTGATCTAAACTCCAAGGAGATGCACAAAATATGTTATGTAAATCACAGCTGATAAACATTTCTTTCATTGGTTATCTAAGAACTGTGAGTCCAACACTCCTTAATCAGAGAGAAAACTGCACAGTCCAAGAGCAAAGATGGATGGAGCTGTGGTTTAGCCTTGAGGAGATTTAACCAAAGGAGAAGCTGATAATCTTGTGGTGGGGTGACACTGGCTGGATACCAGTGCCCACCAAGGCACTCCATCACTCACCTCCTCAGCAGGATGGAGAGGAGAAAATAAAACAAAAGAAAACTTGTGGGTCAAGTTAAAAGCTGTTTAATAAATCAAAAGCAAAGGTTCTGTGTGGATGCAAAGGAAAATGAAATATTTTATCATCTACCTCCCATCAGCAGATGTCCAGTGTCTTCCTGGGAAGCAGGGCTTCAGGAATGCAGTTGATGCTCCAGAAGACAAAGGTCATAGTAAGGAGTATGACCCCTCCTCCTTTCTCTTAGCTGTTACTGCTGAGCTCATGTCAAATATTTTGGTGGGTCATCTCTGCTGGTTATGCCACTTCCTGAGATCTTGCCAAAGCCCAACCTTCTGGTGAGGTGGGAATGTTGGAGGGACAGCCTGGAAGCTGTGCCAGCACTGCTCAGCAATAGCTCCAAAACTAGCATGATTTCAACACCTTTCTATCTNTATTTTATCATCTACCTCCCATCAGCAGATGTCCAGTGTCTTCCTGGGAAGCAGGGCTTCAGGAATGCAGTTGATGCTCCAGAAGACAAAGGTCATAGTAAGGAGTATGAGCCCTCCTCCTTTCTCTTAGCTGTTATTGCTGAGCTCATGTCAAGTATTTTGGAACATCCTTTTGGGTCATCTCTCCTGGTTATGCCACTTCCTAAGATCTTGCCAAAGCCCAACCTTCTGGTGAGGTGGGAATGCTGGAGGGACAGCCTGGAAGCTGTGCCAGCACTGCTCAGCAATAACTCCAAAACTAGCATGATTTCAACACCTTTCTATCTGCATACACACAGCACAGCACTGTGGGGCTGCTGTGGGCAAGATCAATTCCATCTCAGCCAGATCCAATGCAATCTTCACCCCCAAGTGGAAAAACTTACATGTTTTTGTTCCATCCTATTTTCTCCCCCCCTCCCCACCCTGCCGAGGAACGGAGTGATGGAGTGGCTTGGTGNAACAGAGTGATGGAGTGGCTTGGTGGGCATCTGAAATCCACCAAAAATCAGCCTCCACAGGTCTTCATGAATGTGAAAGTTAGGCAACTAAACACAAAGATTCTTGGAATCCTTCCCTTCACATATTGGTCATGGATTTGGACTCTTCCTGGCCATGTTAAGCAGAGTAGCTTGTCTATATTTCATCTCTCTTGAATATCACATTAAAACTGACACCTCATAGAGCACAAACCACTTCAAATAATAATAATAAGAAGGCCCAAATGACTAATTCCTTTTAAAGTTTCCAGAACACTCCAGGTGTAGAAAAGAACTGGATTGCTCTGAGTTCAGGTTCCTTTAAAGATGACTCCTCAGGTTTTCTACATAGGGAAGGGGATACTGCCTGAAAGCACATCCTGCCCTGATCCTTATTTGCCCTTCACTGCAAAATGATTGCAATAACTTGTATTCTGTTCTGCATCATAAAACTGGTTAAAAGAATGATGTTTATAATGAGCTTTTAGCATGTTGCCTCCCACAGCATCATCTGAGTTTATCACTGCCTTGTTTCCTGCTGGACATGAGTCATCCCAGCAAGTCATCAAGCAAATCATTCCGGATTCCTCTACAAACATCAATTAAAAGTTGTCCTGCCATCAGAATTTACCCCAAAGAGCATCCACCAGGAAACAAACTTTTATCCAGACTTGACAACTGCAACCACTTCAAGTATTTTGGACTTTTTACTTCAGGGGAGTTGTGTTTTTTTATCCAGGTATAAAGTGCTTCAAGGAAACCACGACCTCGTGAATCCAAAACTCAAGGGGCATCTCTTTCAATCTACTGTCAGGATGTCACCTGTAGCTTCCCAAAACCAAACATGTCTGTGGCAGGCCATTCCCATTTGCCAGACAAACACACCCTTCACCAGAATCCCAGGCCTTGAAAGCAGCTCAAAAGTGCTGCCTCCAGGAGCACTGGAGGTGTGAACGGGATTTGTGAGGCTGCCAAAGATGCTGTCACTTCTGAGTGACAGGTGAATACCAGGTGGTTTGCCAGGCTGCTTTGGAACAAATACATCATCCCTTCAGGTCAACTGAAGTTTTGAAGCTTGCAATGACAGTTTTTGTTATTTTGGATGCTTGGAGAACTGGGATTTTAAAAAAAAAGAAAAAAAAAAGCAAAGGTTCTTTCACTCAATTCTCCTTTCTTTGCTGTCATTAATAAAGCCTCTTCTGAGTCTTCTTCTTAGTGAGGGTTTGGAGGTTCAGAGAATTCCAGAATGTCTTCAGTTTTCTCATGGAAAAAAATAGTAGTCCTCTTTCTCTTGCCCGTAGAAGATACCTGGGAAAATTACTTGTCTGAAGTAAAGTTGGCCCTTGAAAATCTGCTCGCCTTTCTTCTTACACTGACCAGCAAGGATTGAAGATCCTCCAGGAGTATGATGCTTTTATCCTCCAGTCCTCTTCCTAAAGCTCTCCCATTTTTTTGTCTTTCTAGTCTGGGGGGTAAAGACCTGAGGAAGCTGCATCCAGTTAACTGCTCATTTGATCTTCAGGTAATTAGCCATGACTGGAATTAATGGTCCAGGCACTTCCCAGAACTTCTGCCAGCTCTTTTCTTTCTGGTTATGTGACCTGTTCTTTAGTGGCTTGGTTTGATGTTTGTTTGTTTGTTTGTTTTTCTGATAGAGTCTGGTTTTGTCAATGGTTTGGACGTGGGGAACTGGTTAAAATTTCTGAGATCTTGACATAGGAAGGTTTTTCTGTGCATTCAGAAATGGTTAGTGAGCAGTCCCTGATACCCTAATTAATGGTCAATGATGTATTTTTTGGTATCTATCCAGGGTTGTCTTCATGTTTAGCTGTGTGTGTGTGTCAAGGTTAAAAGAGAGGCACAGAGATCCCTAAAGGGGGGGAAATCAAGACAGAAACCAGAACTTGATACGGTAACTCAGCCACCACATCAGAGAACCCAACTAATTAGCTCCACAGAGGAACAGGATTAATTAGCCCAGGCACAACACCACATTGGTTAAGCTTTACAGTTTGGGCAGCTGGGCTGAAAACTCCAAGTACCAATGTGCAAAGACACCCGGTATGGGTGACACCTTCTGTGCTCTCCATCAGTGTGGTGCATGTGCACCAGGACATCTCCTTGCTTATGAACTCAATGGGTAATTTGCATAATTGAATTTATAGCAGACCCAACAGTCTAGCTAGTCAGGAAGCCAAAGAAAACAGAGTGGGCTGGTAGTATTAATTCATGGGTGTTCTGAATGAACTGAGAGATTTTTGCAGGCTTTTTTTTTATAGCAGAAAATGATAATGAAAAGAACCAGCAATCGACACCATAAAAATTTATACATTAATAACTTTTTAAAACACTAAAAGGAAAGGAACTATATAATGAACCATGTTTATCACCTTATGTCCTCCATCTGAGTACCTATAGGAGACATAATTTCTGACTCTGGCATCCTTAAGAGTTTGGCAAAGAATGGGCAAACAGAAGACACTAAGAGGAAATTAAAGCTAGACAAATGAAACCAGAAATGAGAACATGTTGCAAAGCAGGGATTGTTAGTAAAATATTCATTGAGAGCATCTTTGAATCAAGGTTGGTTTGAGACTAATCACCAGATGGGAAAAGTGAATTTTGTGCTATTACAGAGTTGTTCTGCAGGAGCAGCATCTCTGCTTTTGGCTCACAGAGCAGAGACAGTGGGGACAGCTTGTTGCAAGGAAGAGCCTGACATGAGCTGGAGCAGACAGTGCTGGGGTGTGTAGGAAAAAAAAAATCCTATTTTGCATTGAATTAGTAGAAGAAATGTTCCCTCCTGTGCTGGCAAGAATTGTTTCTTTCAGTTTGGAAAGTCTGCTCACCTGTGCCAGGCAAGGAAAAATTTGACTTACAACGTACCAGCTGAAGGTTCAATTAAATTTAAAATTAAAATTACTGTATCATGAGCTGAACAATGGCTACTGATCAGATGTCCAGAGATAGATGGGATACACTGTATAGTAACTTAAACTCCTTGAAACAATTTTAAGCTAAATTCCTTTACTTAGCACTTATGAACAGGCCAAACATCCATATAAAAGAGTTCAGTTATTGTGCATTAACGTTTCCTACAGGATTCTGTTGTGCAATATGGGCCATTAATGAGCTTACTTNTTGCAAGGAAGAGCCTGACACGAGCTGGAGCAGATAAAAAAAACCCAAAAACCTATTTTGCATTGAATTAGTAGAAGAAATGTTCCCTCCTGTGCTGGCAAGAATTGTTTCTTTCAGTTTGGAAAGTCTGCTCACCTGTGCCAGGCAAGGAAAAATTTGACTTACAACGTACCAGCTGAAGGTTCAATTAAATTTAAAATTAAAATTACTGTATCATGAGCTGAACAATGGCTACTGATCAGATGTCCAGAGATAGATGGGATACACTGTATAGTAACTTAAACTCCTTGAAACAATTTTAAGCTAAATTCCTTTACTTAGCACTTATGAACAGGCCAAACATCCATATAAAAGAGTTCAGTTATTGTGCATTAACGTTTCCTACAGGATTCTGTTGTGCAATATGGGCCATTAATGAGCTTACTTATCTTGCCAAATGGTGATAATTAGAACCCAAAATGGAATCCTTAAGAGAAAATAATTTCTTTGCTCTTTAAGGCTTTGTTTTATTATGGAGGCCTCCATGGGTAATATTATTCTCTTCTTTGTAAGCTTGGCTGAGAAACACGGGGGAGTTTTGCCCTTTCCTATAATGTTGGGTGCCTAAGAGAGAATAACTCAGCCAGGTATCATACAATCAGAGAATTAGAGAATGTATTTCTTATAACACCATGCTATGCTTTGCACCTCTCTCTGTCCCAGGTGTGTTCAATTTTTGAGTGAATAATGTAAAAAAATTAACTGAAATAGTGCAAAAAGGAAATGAGTTCACAGTGAAATCCATCACAATTATAATTTTCTTTGATGCACATCTCTCTCTACAGAGGCTAAACACAGTGCCAGCCCTAATGTAACATTTAACAATAATATAAAAACATACTGGGCCAAACCCCCCGCAGCAGAAAATTAATCCAATGCCACTGATTTCAGGGGAGAAATGCCAGTTCATAAAAGTTGAGGATCTGCTGTTTTCACAGGGCTAATTTTAATGATTAATAAGATACCAGATTGGTATTTGTTGTTGTTTGAAGTGATCAGTGCCTGATATCCCCACATTATTATTTAATTCAAGCACCAACAAGATTATCACTTCATTTGGACGAGTGTGTGCATAAAAACGCTGCCTCACAGAGCCTATTTAGGATAATCCCATCAGCTGGCAGCCAAGAATTGACTGAGTGATTTGTCACCCACTATGAAGCTGGAATTTTTGAGGAACTGAAATCTCTCTCTCTCTTTCTCTTCCTGCCTTTATGGGGATGTGCTGCATTATTACAGCCAGCTTTTATGTCCTCCACTGGAATTAAGGAGCATCTCAGAAAAGATAATTAACTGCACACAATGAGCAGGGTTAGGGAAGGATGGAGGAGGGTTTTAGGAAAGGGTGAGGTGTCTGTCATCTTCCCTGGTAAGTGCTCAGAACATACAGCCCAGGTGTTGTCTCAACTTGCTTTCACTGCTTGGAGCAGAAAAGCTTGTTGGGGCAGCAGGGCATGGAAGAAAGAGCTGGTTTAAAGGAGGATGTAAAAGGTGTTGTTGCAGTTTTACCAGATGGACTGCAGGGGCTGAAGGAATGTTCTCCAGACTTGTGGAGTCCTCCAGTTTCTTGTCCTACTCCTTTTGTAAAAAATAACAAACAAAGATGCTGCCAGTGTGTATCATATATTGAGATGCTAATACTGCTCTTCACTGGTTTTGAGCCTCCAACTTGAAAGTCAACACAGTCCAGCAGCCAAACCCCAGAGAGAACACAAACCCCTGAGGGGTGCAAAGTGTGCTCTGCTGTGCCAAGACATTTCACACTGCTTCCCTCAATCCTGCTGCTTTTACATCACCTTCCAAGGCAGAACTTCTTGTAATATCAAACTCTGATCCACCCCAAGGGAAAATTCAGTGACCAGCATCTACCACTGGCTCCTGAAGCTTTCTCCTCCAAAAAAAAAAAAAAGCAGGAGCTCTGTTCTTGACAACAGAATGAGGACCAGAAATCGTGGGGTGGTTGGTGGAGCAATGAATGCTGCAAGCAGCTCACTACAAGTTCTTGTGGATAGAAGGAGATGAACATGAAATATTAAAGCACACAGAGCGTGGAGAATTCAGGTATTCAGGGGGAAAAGGTGTTGTTCCTGTCAAGTCCTTTTCTCTCTGCTATGCATCCTGCTCAGTCCCCAGGTTTCAGGACAGACAAAGAAACCCATACAAAATATACCCTTAATTACCACTGAGAAGATCTGCAGAACTGTAGTAACAACTGTAGAAAAACATTTAAAAAGGGGAAAAAAAACCCATAACAACCCCCACGTGGTGCTTTCTTCTTTTATTACTCCATTATATAACATGTCTGAATCCTAAAAATAAAGCATCTTCTTGAAATATACTTCAAAAATCTGGTCCTTTTTTTTTTTTTACTTTTAACCAACCTGTCTTTCCTGCATTAAGAAGTCTAGAAGATACAATGATTTTTGTCAGTATACCTAAAGCTTAAGGGCTGTGTGCTCTTGCTTAGAGTCAAGCACAGTGCAAAGGGCAGGGGATCTGCACTGAGCACATGAACAAGAAGGAAAGAAAACATAATTTTCACTCCTCTGGATTTTCAACACCTAGCAAAGAGACAAGAAAACCAGGGTGACCCATCAGGAACCGTGGAAAATACTTGACTTTGGGGTTTTCTAATGGGATTTATGTGGTAGGATGTAAGTGAACTGTATATAAGCTGCATAAAGTTCAAAGTGAATCCTGCAGCACCCATTCCTTCCAGTCAGCCTCCATAGCTGTAGAAATGCGGTGATTTATGGGATAATTTTCATAGTAAGCAGAGATGGGTGAAACTCAGACGTGGCAAACATTTTTCTGACTCCTTGTCTTTGTGTGCTTGATCACTACGTCCATTCCCATCACCCCATAAAACCTCTCAAGATGAGCAAACAATGCTTTATTCACACAAATGATGGTGAACATTACTCACACAGCTTGTGTGAGTGGCTGCATTTATTTAAAGGAGAGAAATCTCACATCAAAACATAAATGATCTTTCCCTTTGTAGAAGGCCATGATTAAACATCTCACAGAAAGTGAGATGTCTGCATTGTTGGTGAATTTAGCTCAGCTGGAGCAGAGCTGGAGCTGAAAGTCTTGCCATGAGTAATACAGAGAAACAGATGATTCCTTTATTTCAGACTCTTATTTCCACAGGAGAATAATCATACCCAGCAAATCCTTATTCATCCCAGCAATTCTGAAGGAGTGGAGCGAAATAACCAAGGTGCAGACATCTACACAGTGCTCCCAGATAAATCATATCCTTTCAGACAATTCTTAGCTCTTTTCAGACAGTCCTTTGTTCTCTAAAATCAGCTGATATTCAGGGTCATAATAACATTATCATAATAATGTCTATTATTCTTCAAAATTAAAAGGAATGAATAATGAAATACCTAATAAATTTCCCATGCAAGTCCCATTTTTAGGGCTTAGTAGACCAATACTTTTGCCAAAGTGAAAGAAAAAAAAAAAGTGTATTATTGTCAGGATTTCTTGGAGCCCCTTTCTTTGGATCTTGGGAGGTTTGGTGTTATTGTACAGCCTTCGAGTTGAAGGGAACCTTTAGAGCTTTTTTTTTTCCTCCCTCCAATGTAACTCAGGGCTGGGAAGAGTTTATCCTGCTGATTTCCCCTTGTATAACTGGAAGCAGAATTAGGTCCACAGCAGGTGAGCCATCTAAGGCCTAAGATGGTAAATTGAATCGGAAGAACACAGCAATATTTTAAACTCTATGTCTTCTCTGGCTGGAAAGGAGTCAACATAAACTAGATGATATGAGGACTGCTGGGAACGGTGCACTCACACTGCTTGAAAGCACATGTACTTCTTGCAGTGACTGTGAACTTCCCCTGAAAGTGCAGCCTCTTTGTACAAATAACAGCCCTTCAGGCTTGGCACCTGAACGATTCTTTGTTTCCAGCAGAGAAACTGTGGGTTTATGGCCTGAGAATGACAATAGGAATGTGTTTATTGCTAGGGACACAGCTGGGGATGATTATTACTTTTTTCTTTGTCAAAAAAGAAATGCTGCAGGCAGCTAAATGTGCTTTCAGGCTGATTTGAGGGAGTATTCCCAGTAAAAAGTCCTCTCTCTCTCTCTGCTTTGATTTTCCTCTGCCAGATGTAGGTTTTCCAGGAGGATCAGGAGGCTGTTTGTTTGTTCTTTTTTCTTTTTTTTTTTTTTTTTTTTTTTTAAGGGAAATTCTGCA
>VXAW01010005.1:157190-188116 GCA_013399735.1 Tyrannus savana
CCAGAGGAGAGAATTTTTTCACCTTTCAAGGACACACCTCAGCAGTCAGCTCAGTGGCAGCCTCAGCTAATGGCTGGTGCCAGACTTTATGTGGACACGAACGCATGTCTGAACATCATCTTTTTTAATTAATACAGTCCATTCCTCCATTCTCCCATCGACTTTGGTAGCTGAGATGTAATCTGATTTAATTCCTGTGCCATAATCTTGTTTGGGTTTGTGGTGCTTCCCCCTGCTCATATTAAAATCCTATTCATTTGGCTGTGGGCACTGCGAGATGGATGTGCATCTGTGGGGGGTTGCAAACGTGGAGGAGCTGATAGGTGAAGAAAAGCTGGAATTAGGTAATTCAGTGGGCTGAAATGACTTAAAACTGGAAAAAATATCCAGAAAACAGTGTCATAAATGTAGTCATAATATTCCTAAGACAGAGGTAGCAGTGGTTCTCTAGGAGCCCATGTTGTTTTATTCAGTGTTTTCAGGCTGAGAGTATCTTTAAGAGTTTTCTTTGCCTGAATACAAACCATACAGTTTACATGTTATTCTAATTTCATAAGATGAACTTTAAGTACCAGGAAGTCTCATGTTTCAGACTGAATCAGCTGGTGAACATCCAAATTGTAAATATAGGCTGGTGCCTGACCACTTACAGACATGTGCAATATGTAGACATCATCATTATCAGCTGACATTCTCCTGAGCATCAGGAGAGAGAAATTAGTTTTTCTGGGAGCAGATCAACCCATCAGGAAGATGGACATTACAAATACCTCAGAGGAACTATCTCTTTCTAATTGCAAATGGTTCATAGACACCTGCATTGCAGTTGCTGGTGGCTGCCGAAATCCTGCATCCAGAGAACTCCTCAGGGATGGTTGTGGTGGTTTGAGCTGGGCAGGATGCTGGGTGCCCACCAAAGCTGCTCTTTCACTCTGCCCCTCAGCTGGACAGGAGAGAGAAAGTGTAATTAAAAGCTCATGGGTTGAGATAAGGGCAGGGGGAGATCACTCAACAATTCCTGTCATGGGTGAAGTTGACTCAGGGAAATTGGTTGAGTTTATTACCCATCAAAATCAGAGCAGGAGAAGGAGAAGTAAAATAAATCCTAAAAAACACCTTCCCCCCATCCCTCACTCCTTCCCAGGCTGAATTTTATTCCCTATTCTCTATCTCCACTTCCCCAGGGGAATGGGATTATGTTTATAACACATTGTTTCTGCCAGTGCTTCCTTCTCATGGAGAGGAGTCCTTCTCCTGCTCCAGCATGGGCTCCTTCCCACAGGACAGAGTCCTCCATGAACTCCTCCAATGGGATTCTTCCCCATGGGCTGCAGTTCTTCATGAACAGCTCCAGTGTGGTTCCCTTTCCAAGACATTATCAGAGAGCAAATCCGCCTGAAGTGTCCTGGAAGAAACCCAATTACAACCGTGATTTCCCGTAAGAGTGAGTATCTTTTTGGAATTAATGGGTCCTAGGTACTTATATAAAAAATTATATCTAAATACTAGAACTAGACAATTAAGTAGAAATCCCCCCATCAAGGTATGGAATCATATCCTGGTGTTATGTATCAGCACTACAGAGATATTCCAATTCAGATGGGAAACACATCGCTGTAAGTATTATATAAAAACACAGTGAAGGACAGATCTTGGTTTAGCACTACAATACACCACATGAGATGACAAGATTAAAGGATGTCAGAGGTGAAGAGCCTTTNTTTCTGACAGGAAATCATGCAAACTTTACATGATTTGCATTATTGAGGAGACTGGAGAGATATCAGGGTTAAGGTTCTGCATCCCATTCCGCTGCAAATTTCCCCCAGTGCCCATGCACAGCAAAGGGCAGTCAGAGGGGCTGTCTGTGCTATCACAGCTTCTCTCTCATCAGGCTGCAAAATCCAAAAGTGCTGGAAAAGTCTGTTAGGACCAAGCTCTACTTCTGGCTCATGTAAACCCAGCTTGGCGTGCTGGTGACATCCTCTTAAACCCCAGTCCAAACCTTACTGTGGCACACGACTTGAAGGTGTTCTAAAAAAGACGCTCCATCACCAGAATGCCATGGCAGCACCTCCTCTTTTCAAACCAAATCCAGAGGAGAGAATTTTTTCACCTTTCAAGGACACACCTCAGCAGTCAGCTCAGTGGCAGCCTCAGCTAATGGCTGGTGCCAGACTTTATGTGGACACGAACGCATGTCTGAACATCATCTTTTTTAATTAATACAGTCCATTTCTCCATTCTCCCATCGACTTTGGTAGCTGAGATGTAATCTGATTTAATTCCTGTGCCATAATCTTGTTTGGGTTTGTGGTGCTTCCCCCTGCTCATATTAAAATCCTATTCATTTGGCTGTGGGCACTGCGAGATGGATGTGCATCTGTGGGGGGGTTGCAAACGTGGAAGAGCTGATAGGTGAAGAAAAGCTGGAATTAGGTAATTCAGAGGGCTGAAATGACTTAAAACTGAAAAAAATATCCAGAAAACAGTGTCTCATAAGCTTTTCTCCTTCATAAATGTAGTCACAATATTCCTAAGACAGAGCAGTGGTTCTCTAGGAGCACATGTTGTTTTATTCAGTGTTTTCAGGCTGAGAGTATCTTTAAGAGTTTTCTTTGCCTGAATACAAAAAATACAGTTTACATGCTATTCTAATTTCATAAGATGAACTTTAAGTACCAGGAAGTCTCATGTTTCAGACTGAATCAGCTGGTGAACATCCAAATTGTAAATATAGGCTGGTGCCTGACCACTTACAGACATGTGCAATATGTAGACATCATCATTATCAGCTGACATTCTCCTGAGCATCAGGAGAGAGAAATTAGTTTTTCTGGGAGCAGATCAACCCATCAGGAAGATGGACATTACAAATACCTCAGAGGAACCATGCTTGGAAGGGTCTATCTCTTTCTGATTGCAAATGGTTCATAGACACCTGCATTGCAGATGCCGGTGGCTGCCGAAATCCTGCGTCCAGAGAACTCCTCAGGGATGGTTGTGGTGGCTTGAGCTGGGCTGGATGCTGGGTGCCCACCAAAGCTGCTCTTTCACTCTGCCCTTCAGCTGGACAGGAGAGAGAAAGTGTAATTAAAAGCTCATGGGTTGAGATAAGGGCAGGGGGAGATCACTCAACAATTCCTGTCATGGGTGAAGTTGACTCAGGGAAATTGGTTGAGTTTATTACCAAGCAAAATCAGAGCAGGAGAAGGAGAAGTAAAACAAATCCTAAAAAAAACACCTTCCCCCCATCCCTCACTCCTTCCCAGGCTGAATTTTATTCCCTATTCTCTATCTCCACTTCCCCAGGGGAATGGGATTATGTTTATAACACATTGTTTCTGCCACTGCTTCCTTCTCATGGAGAGGAGTCCTTCTCCTGCTCCAGCATGGGCTCCTTCCCACAGGACAGAGTCCTCCATGAACTCCTCCAATGGGATTCTTCCCCATGGGCTGCAGTTCTTCATGAACAGCTCCAGTGTGGTTCCCTTTCCAAGACATTATCAGAGAGCAGATCTGCCTGAAGTTTCCTGGAAGAAACCCAATTACAACCGTGATTTCCCGTAAGAGTGAGTATCTTTCTGGAATTAATGGGTCCTAGGTACTTATATAAAAAATTATATCTAAATACTAGAACTAGACAATCAAGTGGAAAACCCCCAATCAAGGTATGGAATCATATCCTGGTGTTATGTATCAGCACTACAGAGATATTCCAATTCAGATGGGAAACACATCGCTGTAAGTATTATATAAAAACACAGTGAAGGACAGATCTTGGTTTAGCACTACAATACACCACGTGAGATGACAAGATAAAGGATGTCAGAGGTTTTTTATGAAGCAGATTAGTGACAAAACCAGGGCAGACATCAGACTTCTGGAGCTTCCTTCTCCCATGAGGTCATCTTGCCTTCCTACCCTGTGCATGCTCAAAAGATAGCTACAGATAATGAACTCAATTACTGTAATTAAAAACAGAGCCTGCTCCCACTCCCTGCCCCCTGAGGAAATGCCTGGATGTTACTCCCATGAAAATGTTTGAATGTATTCAAATAGTGTTTGTGCTACCAAACCCCTCATTGACCAAGAGATGTAGGCACACACAGAGGGATGCTGTTCTGTGTCTGAGCAGAACCAGAGATTCAAGGTACATGGATACATCTCCTGCTTTCAGTGTAAAACCTTTAAATCTAGTTTGTGTTTGTTTGGTTTTGGTTTTGGTTTTGTTTTTCAAACAAAAATAATCTCCTAAGACATGCTGATCCTTTGACAATCAACAGGATGAGGACTGGTCTACCTTGGGACTCAATGCAGGTACAACCATGTATAGAAATTACAGGATCATTAGTCTGTGTACAGTGTTTTAGTCCTTGCCTTCTCAAAAATAAGCAAAAGATAACAGAATTATTATTTTTTAATATTTTTTAATAAATTAATATTACAAGCTGGCTAAAATGGTTGATAACTCCTCACCTTCCCTCCCTATAGGCATGTTCTGACTGAAATAGCTTACTTGGGGTTAATCAGTTTCCATGGGCTTATTATACTCAAGCAAGAAACCAAACCCCCTAAAAATCTACTGATTAAGTGCTTACATGAGAGATGCTGCCTGTACTTCCCAAGGAGCATTTTGTCTTAGGCAAGATCCTTTAAAAAATTGTCTTAGATGAGATTATTTAAAATAAAATAGCCAATAAAAGGTTTTTTTCTTCCCCCCCTCCCCCCGAACTTAAAGCACCACAGCTGTTTTCTGTGCTGCTGAACTGAACATCAGCGTAAATGCAGCTGTTAAATCAGTTGCAGATCAGCCTGGCAGGCCTGAGTACAGCTAGTTCTGCTTGTCTTGCCATTAATGTCAAGTAAAAGTAGGTGACAGTAATTGGTGTTGCTGGGAAATGAACTCCCTTGGGAAGGGAGCAGCTCTGTGAAATGCAGTGCCGTGTGGATTGAGAGCTTAACGTGTCAAGGAGAAATTCCAAATTCAGAGTTAGGGAGTGAAATTATGCAGCTAATGAAATATCCATCCAAGGAATCCCGTTAAAATATTCAGCTGGAGTCACCCGTAGCCTATGTCTGGGAAGGCAGGGAATTGTGGCTGGTAGTAAGCCCATTATGCCTTTTGGGTGGCTTTCCATATTTTTTTATTATGTGATTTTATCTGGATTTAAGACTCGGTAAAATGAGTCCATCGTTAAAAATGGTCAGGATAAATAACTTCTGCTGAACTTAATGGCATAAACTTAGAGTTCTGAGTCATGTTTGTTACCTGTCACCTTTGTCTCTCTGGGTGAAGGTCGACTGACAGAGTAGGACGTCAGGAGTGGGACTCCTCACGCAGGTCTGTGAGTAAGGGAAGCTGCTGCATCCCATTATAGCCAGTGCAGAGCTGATCTTGACTGCCTGTGGAATTCAAGGAGTGATTCAGCTCATCATAGATGTGTGTATTGAGGTGAGCAGTGGACTTTTTCACAAGGCACTTGATTCAGTTGTGCTCAGAGAGTCCTCTGGTGTCCAGATATCCGTGTCGGGCTAAGGGACAACACGATAGAATAGTTTGGGTTGGAAGGGAAATTTTAAAGATCATCTCATTCCAAGCCCCCTGCTATGGGCAGGGACACCTTCCACACCTTCCCAGGTTGCTCCAAGCCCTGTCCAACCTGGCCTTGGACACTTCCAGGGATGGGGCATCCGCAATATCCACGGGAAACTGTTCCAGTGTCTCAGCACTGTAATTCTATGATTCTACATGAGATACCAGAGGGGCTGTGAGGGTCACTTTTAGAGGGGGGCTGTATTTAAAATCCTTTTGTATTTATAATGATTTTGAAGGCTATTATGCTCCTAACAAATTCCCAGGCAGTGATGTTCAGTGGCAAGGAACTGATAATTAGTGGGAGAAGGCATCACTGGTAAGTTCTGTTAATACATAAGTTAATACGTAGATGAGAACCTGTAATGGCTGGTGCTGTGTCAGGGGAGATTCAGGTTGGGTATTAGGAAAAGGTTCTTCCCCCAGAGGATGGCTGGGCACTGAACAGGCTCCCCAGGGCAGTGGGGACAGCACCCAACCTGAGAGACCTCGAGAACACTTGGACATTGCACTCAGGCAATAGTGATTCTTCAGGTTAGAAGAGTTCTGTTTAAAGGATGTTTCTGTATGATGTGTTTTGAGAACAACTTTCAGACCTGTTGGTCAAATTTCCTGTCAGGCAAGGAAGGTGTATAAAAAAAGGTAGAAAAATTTCCATTCATTTTCCTTTCTAAAAATGCTCTGAGTTTTTAATCATAAAAGTTGTAACTGCTGCTTTTTAATTCCTTTCAAAATAAGTCTCTGTGCAATAGTTTCAGTGAGACTGATGAGAGTTGAAGACTGAAGTATTAACATATGTTAACTGAGACTTCTCTAATTTTAAACTAATCATACATTGAATGTATTTGATAGGGCTGAATGAAGCAGGATATTATTTGAGCTTTATTAATATCCTCTCTTAACAGAAAATACCACTTCTATCTAATGTGCTGGTGATCAAGAGAGATTTTTAAACAGTGTTCAAGCATGTACAGATGGATACAGATGGTGCATGAAGCAATTCTAAGTGCATCAATCAGCTGCTTCAAGTGTGTTTCATACACAAGAAAATACATATTGCTAAGAATCCCTTGCTTTGTGTTGCCACAATTATGCACGGATTCCCAGCACAGCTCCTGCTATGCAAAGACTAAATCAATCACACAGGGCTGTTTCCTGTGTCATTTAGGGTTGCTGTGAAATTCTCCATCTGGACCAAACAGAGGGGGAAAAAAAAATTAAAAAAAAAAAGGAAAAAAATTTGGTATGTCCTTGCTTCTCTCCCAAGTGCTTCTCTTGGAACAGATAGCAAAGGTATATATCTGTTTATGAAGCTAGAAGGAACAATAAAGATGCACTTAGAAATGTAAAGGGAGGATGAAAATTAGCAGTGAACGTCAGAAATCTGTCTGTATTTATCCATAAATTTCGCATGGAATGACAGAGCCTGTGTCAACGGAAGTTTAGGCTGGATATTAGGAAAAGGTTCTTCACCCAGAGGGTGGCTGGTACATAAGTATAAATATAGGTATATAAGCCATCTTATATACCTATACCACTGATAATTTTGAGTTTGTTTACCTTGTATTTTGGGACAGAAAGAACATTTTGACACTGAAGCCCTGTGCAAAATCCACTTATTGCACTTCTTCTGGAAGGGACCTAAGGAATTCTTAAGAGGGATGATCCTAGAATCATAGAATCCTAGAATGGTTTGGGTTGGAAGGGACCTTAAAGCTCATTCCATTCCAATCCTGCCATGGGCATGGACACCTTCCACTAGACCAGGTTATTCCAAGCCCATCCAACGTTTTTTAATATCCAGTCAAAATCTACTCTCTTTCAGTTTGAAGCCATTCCCCTTCGTCCTCTCACCACACGTCCTTGTAAATGGTTTCTCTCTGTCTTTCCTGTACCTCCAGGTGCTGGAAGGCTGCAATCAGGTCACCTTGAAGCCTTCTCTGTTCCTGGATGAACAATCCAAATTCTCTCAGCTTTCCCTCCCAGCAGAGCTGCTCCATCCCTCCAATCCTCTTGGTACCCCCTCTGGACTCGCCCCAACAGGTCAATGTCCCTCCTGTGCTGATGGCACAAACTGTAAATCCACATGAGAATACAAGCAAGAGGGGTGAATATCCAGCTCTCCCAGGCTCAGCTCTTCAGCACTGATCCTGCTTCTTGCATTTGGGATAAACTCTCCATCCCTGAGGAGATGACGGCCAGCTCAGCCCTAACTGCACTAAGGAATGATGTTCTTCCCAGGGAGGAATACAATGGGTATTAGTGATGCAGGAAGAGCTGTTGATTCTAACACCTCCAGCACTACACCTGAAGGGGATACATCATCCTGAAGGGAATCTTCATCAGACCAGACAGCTCTCTGAGGAGAGACGAGCCTGTATCTCAGAAACGCTGACCTGACCTTTATTTCATGCTGCTGTTTACTTACAGGAAGGTTGGCTCAGGAACTGCACTAAAGGCACCCTCAAAGTCAGAGCAAAAGGTTAAAGGGGAACAGTGGATCTTAAAAGCTGGGAGTGGAAGTAAAATGTAACAACTGGAAAGGAAACGTGTTCAGATGTTGAGGCACAAGCAAGAAAAATGAGTTAGAGTTGAAAGAGATGCAGGGTAGAACTAGATTGGGAAATACAGGGCAGTGAAAGCCAGCACTAAAATAACAAATTCCAGAGACAAACATAATGCAGCAATGCCAGCATTACAGAATAACTGTGGAATAGTTTGCGTTATGCAAGTTCATTTTTTCCTGAAGTTCATCCACAGTTTTTAATCTCTGAATTCAACTTCTACTTCTCAGCTTGAAAACTGTTTACCCAGGGAGTCTGGTAGCAGGTGCTTAGAGGGCACGTGTAGTTTGCTAATGGTTTGGTTTAGATCTGGACAACTTTTTGATCAGCTTCACACTTCCAAAATGAAACCCAACATCGAGTGAGAACAAAGTCTTTTTCTTTCTGTTTTTCCGAACAGATTTATCTCTAAGGTTTTTATTTTATAGCACTGATTTTTTATATTATGTGGGGGTTTTACTCCTAAAACATTGCCTTAGGCTTAAAGAACCTCCAGGATGTTGCTATGTGAGACTCTTTAGAGAAAAATAAAGAAATAGAAAGGTAGAGAAGTGGAAGATGATGAAGCAACATGTTGGAGGGAATTTATAGGAGGATAAATATAAGTGAATTCCACGTAGGAATGCAAGATGCATTGAAAAAAGTATGCAGATTTCAGCAAATATTTCAACACACTACACCAAGCTCTTTTATCCTGGGACTTAACAGATGGAGTGAGTTTTCAAATTTGCCCCCCAAACTTTCTGTAATATTCTAGGAATATTTATATTAGACAAGAGCTTGTCGTTCAAGATCAACATCTCCAACAAACACCTTCCCAAATTTCTCATTTTCTCTAGAAATAGGATAAATTTTGACCTTCTTAGAGACAGGACTGAATGAAACGACACATCCATGAGAACTGTGCAGATTCTGTGTGTGTGGGTGTGTGTTTTAGGGCTGCTAGCACCAAAGCAGAAGGATTTTGAAGTAAAGAACATTTTTCAGTGTTGGGTGCTCCACAGGAGGCCAGAGTGAGACGCTCAGAGGGGAAGAATCTTTTCAGGAATCAGTTAGTCACAAGAAAGGCTTTGCCTTTGACATGGATTCACCCCCCCCACACTGACTCCATACTTGAAACACAGGCACCTCTCTGAAGACTTTGGGGTTACCTTATATTGATAAGTAAAATGTAGTGGTCATTCTCCTTTATCCCTCAGACACACCTCAGATGTGCCCATACCCCTAAACTCTCCAGAATCCCAAACAAAAAAATCCCCACAGGGCAACAGCAACCTTTCTGGTTTAGCCTGTTTTTTCTTTATCTGATATTTCTGAGAGAATTATGCAAATCCCCAGGAACAGATCAGCTGTTATGTCCCTGTAGCTCAGCAGCACAGCTGGAGCCAAGATATTGTCCTCACTGATTCACGGAGCTTCTATTTATCAACTGAGCATGCAGACATCAGGGCAACTGTGCACAGCCATCCCCGAGCACACCTCTTCATCAGGGCAGCCACTTGAGATTCATTATCCCCCTGACAGCCTGGGAAAACCACTTTGCTTGGCTGCTCAGGGTTGTAAGGCACGTTGTGCTGTGCTGCTCCATCAGTAAAGGCTCAGATTCATCTCCCACAGCTTCAGATGGCCACAGCCTGGAAGTTTCCAGCTGCAGTGTGGCCACCTGGCCTCCTGTTATTCCTTTAGCAGGAATAACAGCCTTCTCAGCTTATGGTTGATCTGATATTGCACACTTGTTGTAAATTGGGATGAATGGTACCATCAGTATCACAGGCTGGATCGTCACTGACTGCAGATTCTTGTCCCCAGATGTTCCTTAGGGTGCCTTCCAACCCAAGCTGTTCTGTGATTCTAAGATGACAACCTCTCCAGTGTAATGTGGCTACATTTATTCAAATAAATTTATTAAAATATCACTTTTTTTTTTTTTTCCATTTGTTTTGTTCCATCACCGAGCTGGTTCAAAACAAGAAGTTCTTTTACCCCCATCTTTTCCTGGAAGTTTTTATCCACTGTGGGCTGCTTATCAGCAGGCAGCGTTCTGCTCCAGCCCAGCAATCAGTCAGCCACAAATAAGTTCCTGATGAGGCAACCTTGAGCTAAGATATGAAAATCTGCACTGGAGCAACCGTGAAGGTGTTATCACTGCTGATTCTGCTATAGATAAGCAACTTTTGGCAGAGAAATTATAACAACAGGCTCCAGGGTGGTAGTTTTTTGTGCAGTGCCTACCTATAGGAAGGAGCAGGAAACAACTTTGCAATACCCAGCTAGTGAAGCCACAGTGGTTTAAAACAGCTGAGAATATGACCCTTTTTTCCACCTTCTTTAAACTGATTTCTTATTTTTGTTCTTCATAGTTTCTTTCATTTCAATTTTTTTTTTTTTTCCAAATAGAGATAAAAGAATTCCTCTCTATCCATTACCTAAAAAGAATGAGATCTAAACACATGGGATGCTCTGTGTGGGCATGGAATGTTTGGTGAAATGCATGAATTGCTTCCAAAAAAAACAAACAAGAAAAGCATGTACTAATCATGAAATAATAACAGAATGAAAATAGAACAGGTAGAAGACATATTTCTCATGTAACAGGGTTCATTTAGTGCTCACAATCCTTGTTTTTGGAAGTCCTCAGTCATTCTCTGGTTTTGCTAATTTTTCAGACAGTTTCCTCTGTAGTCTGATTTTTTGGTGGGTAAGATTTGACAGCATTATACATCCGCTTACATATTAAAATATCTGGTTTTTTTGACATGTTAATAAATTTGTTAAAAGTTGCCACACAAGAAAAGAAAGATAATCCTGAATATTGATGAAAAACATTTCAGGTATTACAAGCCTGTTTGTGGTTTTCAATGTTTACCCAACCTGTTTTATCTTTCCCATTGGGAAAATCATTTTATGTGACTGAATTTCTAGTTAAGGGATTATTATTATTATTATTTTGGTATCGTTTTGATGACCTCTGCAAACAAGGTCACTGTTGTGTCAANTGTACTAATCATTAAATAATAGCAGAATGAAAATAGAATAGGTAGAAGACATATTTCTCTTGCAACAGTGTTCATTTAGTGCTTGCAATCCTTGTTTTTGGAAGTCCTCAGTCATTCTCCTTTGGTTTTGCTAATTCTTCAGACGGTTTCCTCTGTAGTCTGAAAAGAAAGATAATCCTGAATATTGATGAAAAACATTTCAGGTATTACAAGTTTGTTTGTGGTTTTCAATGTTTACCCAACCTGTTTTATCCTTCCCATTGGGAAAATCATTTTATGTGACTGAATTTCTAGTTAAGGGATTATTATTATTATTATTTTGGTATCGTTTTGATGACCTCTGCAAACAAGGTCACTGTTGTGTCAATCTAAACATAATGAAAACTGTTTCAAAGTGTATCCCAAATTAATTTCACCAAATTCCTTACTAGGCCACAGAACCATAAGGTCATAGAATCATTTGGGTTGGAAAAGACCTCTAAGTTCATCAAGTCCAACCATTAACCCAGCATTGCCAAGGCCACCACTAAACCACGTCCCAAAGTGCCACATCCACACACCTTTCAACTTCCAGGGATGGTGAGTCCATCACTTCCCTGGGCAGCCTGTTCCAGNTTCCCTTCTCTGGACACGCTCCAGCCCCTCAATTCCTCATTGTGAGGGGCATAAAACTGCCCCCAGGGTTTGAGGTGCCTCACCAGGGGAACAAATGCTGCCCTGATCCACAATCTACCTGCAAGTCAGAGATGAAGAGCCAAAGCTGGCAAAGCCTGATGCTCTGAAGTGTTTACCACTGAAAAGTGCTCCTCTGGATTTCCAGATGTCACAGGACACAAAGAGCTCTGCAGCTCAGGCTGCCACCAAATCTGCCCACTCTGAAAACCCTCAGTGCCCTGTACAGAGCTTTCCTTCCTCTCTCTTTTCATGTTCCCAATTTATTCTGCTGTCTGACAGCATTTCATGTTTATTTTTATGAGCTGTAGAGTAGAATAAATAAGTTCTCTCTTTCTTGCTTTGATCCAAATAATTTCTTGCAATTTTTTTTCCTCCATGTTCCAGTCTGTTATGGATTTTGCTCTTCCCCATTCAGCATCCCTAGGTAAAAGAAATCACAATTTTCAGAGAGAGAAAGTGCTTTACTGTGTGGGTTGTTAACCCTCCAGTAAGTTTTTAGGCATAGGTTGTTCATTTCTGGAAGACAAATAGATACATTACTGCAAAACTGTACAAGCCTTTCATCTTTGGAAGGTCTATTGAGAGCAGTCAGTGAGAGTCTCTGGTGATTTAACTGACAGGGAAAAAAATGAGGGTACAGAAATAAAGGAAATAAAGCTTTTGCTGTGTTGGACAGGGAATCAAAGAGATTTGGCCTCAAATGACAAAACAGCAGCACAGTAATTTTTGAGCTCAAGAGTTCTGCAGTCAGAAGGAGTCTGGACATGTCAACTCAATGCTCAGGTAGCTGTCCTGCCTATAAACCTGAGATAATTAGTCACATGAGCTGTTCATTGCTTAACTGTTACGTCATCCAGGGTTATTCTGATAGCAGTGAATTTTCAGATTCAGGGGAGAGTGAACTGGCTTTTTGAGAATTACTAATCCCCTCTTCTTCCTGATCTATGTCTGGTTTTTTTTATAGTTGTTTCATTTTGGTTTGTAGTTCTTGGGAGATGATCAAGATTCCTTCCTTACTTGAAAATATGTGTTCTTCTGATGAATGGCTTATGCCTGACTAACTTTAATCTTCTGAAGACCATTTTATGTAGATTCTGATAATTTAAACGCTTGATGAACACCAGTCAGCATCTACCTTCTTCCAGTACATAGTAAATGCTGAAAGTTGATTTCTCAGTCAAAGAGCTGTGTCGACTCTAGATAAACACCCCACAACACTTCTCTTCCAGAATCCTTGTAAACCACAGCCCATGGTTGTATCTGTGTGATCCCACCCAGCCCAGTTTGGTGCTGCAGAGCAGAGGGGTCTTGGCTCAGCTTTGCTGGGAAGACAATTTTCAGCTGTGAGGAATTTTGAGTGTTAAAACCATGTGAGAAAAGTGAAATTATTGAGGCAGGCATTCAAGGATTGAAAAGCATCAGCATGAGAAGGTATTAAAACCATTAGGGAAGGAAACAGAGGACTGAAAATGGCAGCTCAACAGGACAAGGAAGGAGCTGCATGAAGGGGCAAACAGCCCTGGCCAGCAGAGGTGCTCTCTGTGTCACATTTAGGGTCATGCCCACATCAACCTTGCAGCAGAGTGTAGATCCTTGCTCTCCACAGTGTGTGCCAGCCAATAAATATTTGCTGCCTACTTTGAACTCCTTGATGCCCAGGCAGTGTATTTACTGGTGATAGAAAATACCTAAACAAGCATGATCTACTGAGCTGGGATTTGGGGGATGGTTGCAGACTCATGCCAAGCATCAGCATCATGCACATCAATTGACTTGGAAAGGTCAGAGCAAAGAATGGGATATTCTGTTCTACTCAATAACTCCACTTGTCCTTCAGCCCAGGTGGCTCTTTCCATGTTTGTTTGAAAGGGATTTACACATCTTCTCCCAACCCACCATTTGCAGTGAGTTTTGATAATTGTTGTTGCACTGAATGCATAAATCTTATGGGAATGTTTTAGAAACCTTTCCAAAACCTCCAGCTGAAAGCAGCTGGAACACTGGTGAAGGGACATGGCAGTGAGCAAGGGAGACTAACTGCAGAGGAAAGTCTGGCAGAACCAAAGTGAGTAGGTTTAGATTAGGAATGAGAAAGAAATTCTCCCCTGTTAGAGTGAGGAGGCCCTGGCACAGGTTGCCCAGAGAAGCTGTGGCTGCCCCATCCCTGGAAGTGTCCAAGGCCAGGTTGGAAGGGGCTTGAATCAACCTGGGCTAGTGGGAGGTGTCCCTGCCCATGGCAGGGGGGGTGATCTTTAAGGTCTTTCCAATGCAAGTCATTCTAATATTCTAATATTCCATGAATATTTTCAGGAATGACTGAATCAGGTGTTTTTCTCCTGCATGGGAGTCTCTTTTAAGTGAAAGATTTTTTTTGATTGACACCTCATAATCTTCAATAGCATGCATCAACCCTGCAAATCTGTGCCCCTCTTGATGAAGTTCATTGTGCAGAACAACCCACATTTCTCATGCATATGAAGAGTCAAATGTGCAGTCTAAAGAAAGTGATATTTTGCTTTGTGCTTTTTATCAAAAAGTCTCGCCGTGCTGGGGTTTCTTAGAGCACACCTGATAAAATCCATTACACATCTTTTCTGCTTCACTGGTGATAAAAAGCCTCTGACAATTGACAATAGCAAGGCCATATGTCACTTTGAATACCTGTATTTTAAGTGAAAAGGAAGGAAATCAACCTCTTTTGCCCCAGTAAGGAAGCAGAAAACACAGACAACTCTTCCCATACATAAAACATAAAGCATATGAATAACACATGGGCATTCCATCCTGCTTCTCCTCAGGGGATCCAAAAGCACAGTGGATACTCTCTCTCAATCACATTATCACAACTGGAAGGCTGAAGCTCATGGGGGTGAAGTAACTGATGAGCATCAAGAAAGAGCCTTTGACCTGAGCCAGAGAAAGAGCCTGGGTGTCTAATGAGAGTCTTTGTACCAGGGACAAGAGGTTACAGCATTATGATGTCAGTGATTAAAGCTTCTTTGGCTTTCCTGGAAGGAAGCTGTACTTCCAGTCCTCAGCTACCATTCAGCTTCCATCATTGGGACTAAAAAAGAGGACTGAAGCAAGGCTGAAACTTCAGGTGCTCACAAAATGCTGTGAACCTCGGTGACTTTTCTTCTTGTCCATTACAGGGAAGACAGATGGAAATAATAAAAAATAAAATAAAATAAAATGAAAAATAAAGTAAAGTAAAAGAAAGTAAAATAAATAAAAAAATTCTCAGGGATCTTGGGTGTTTCCACTGAACTGCTCCTGTTTGTCGGGGTGCATCTGGCAATGCACCAGACCTCATTCTAAAATAATCCCTCTGTGAAGAACTAGGAGGATCCAGTCGTGAAAACCACTGAGTCTGAAGAATAATTCAAATAACCCCAAACTGCACATCTAATATAGACCAGATCATGAAATCCCAACAGGGCTGACAGTAAAGGGAGGTCAACATGAGTAGCTCAGCTGCATAAACTCACTGCAGGCTCCACAGACAGGTGGAAAGTATTTCCTCACCTGTAATGTCAGATATTAAACTGATGCTGTAAAGGGCCAGGGCAGCCCAACTGAAAAGCTCTTCCTAATGCTGATAGGCAATAAAAATGCCAATCATAAATTAGAATAAACATGGAACAGTAAAAACAATTTATGCTGGAGCAAATTACCTTTGTGTGAATCAACAGAGCATCTTCAATGGGAATGTGTTTCCATTTCTCATAGTCTGAAGGAAAAAAATGTACTGCAAGAGCTGAAGAAATACTATAGAANTACACAGAATGGGATTATTCACCTCTGCAAGAAGATGAAGGAATATAATAATAAAAGTCATATTCACTGTGGCTCTGTCCTTGCTTTGTCACACATATCCAGGGTGCAGATTACTCATAGCTGGGTATCTCTGAGTAGCCAGAGCTGAAATAGTCACCCTGGGCTCCATTTAGGCTTGATTAACAGACACAGAAAGCTCTGGAGAGTCACTCTTTCAATTTCTTCAAAATATTTGGAAGACAAACCACACTCTGATAACGACTTTCTCTGAACTGATAATAAATGCTGGATAAATAAAATTCAGGGTTCTGACTCAAGCTTGTTTAAAACAAGGAGAGATAAATATTTTCACCTTCTAAAATAATAAATAATAATAATAAAGAAGGATAAAATGAAAAGTAGTACACGTAGCTGCTTCTCTTCTTATTGTAAAAATGAACTGTGGATCTTACTGTTGTGTGAAGTGGATGATGTCACTAAAAGCTGAGTAAAATTCCAGGACAAACATGATCACTAGAGGGTTAAAAAGAATATTTGAATCTAAAACAAGTGATAAACTTATACAGAAAGGCTGTAAAATCATCAGATTCTAAAGATTAAACTAACCTTTAACTTTTATTGCTCAAAAGAGATAGTTTGGGTTATAAAGTGCAACATCTGCTTAACGTGAAGAGTTGTGCATTTTTCTCCAGCCAATGTTCATACTCAGATAAAAAAAATGTAATTAGGTTATTTCTATGATCCATCAGGTACATTTTTATGCTGACAGTGAAGATGGAAGTTCCCATTTCTGCCTGACATGGGATTTCCTCTTCTAGCTAGAAATCACCCAGTTTCATTGAGCAAGTAAAATTTCCATAAACTTCTCTCAGGGTTTAACAACTGCACCCTGCCTGGAAATATTGTCAGCATTTGATTCACCCTGCATGTGACTTTTAGAGCCTCTCAAAGAGCCTTCACAATTTTTTTCCTCAGATACACAAGTTTAACTATCACTTACACGACTGGTTGACCAAATTCAGTATCATGATAAAGTAAACCCCAGATTTTTGAGACGAAGAGATGTGGCTGAACAGAATTTAAAGGCCCGAGAAAAAATTCCCAGTCTGATGCTTTGGAAAAGAAAACTGATGAAAACACTGAGCTCAATGAGACCTGCAAAATAGTTTGGAAAGTGAGCTACCTTCACCAAAAAACCTCCTAAAAGGAGCATCAAAGATGATCTTTTAAGAAACCAAAAAAAAAATCTCATGAATGAGATAATTTTTTATACCCCGTTAATACAATTTGATTTAAGAGCAAATCCATGTCTGAAACAATGTAATTGTGGATTGCTGACCCTGTGTGTTTGGAAGAGCAAAAAAAAAGCTGGAAAACAACATCTCAGGAACCATTTTGAGGTTTTGTGCAATTTCCTTGTGGTAAAACATTGGCATCATCAGCTTCGGTTTCAGTTTCAGATGTGATAAAATACAGAGCAGATGATTTAAATACGATCTTTACAAACTTTCTCCCACAGAAACGGCCTGTTTTATTGAAAGATAAATTCCAGGAAGTCTAAATAGTCATGGTGGTTTGGGAGTTGATGTTTTCCTTGTTTTGTGCCTTTGGTTTGGTTTTGGTTTTGGTTTTGTTTGTTTTGTTTTTTTCTGTTCTGTTGATGGTTTTGTTTGGTTTTGTCATATTTTTTTTGTTAGGATTTTATTTGTTTGAGGGGTTTTTTTTGCTGTTCTTGGTTGGCTTTTTTAACAAAGGTGATATGCATGAACACTTATTTTTGTCCTTCTGCTGCACCTTCTCCCAAGTGTGCTCTTCTTTCTGTGCTTAACAGATAAGTGTTTTTCAGTAACACTTGTTTTCTTCTTTTCCCAGCCCTTGGAAAAGCCCATAAATCAGTGAGGACTGGATCTAGGGCTTGAAAGTGCCCTGATGCACCTTGTGAGGCCATGGAGGTTGTGGGTTATGGGTGGTACAACCCCCATGGGTGTCTCTGAGCAATCCTTTCGGTGCCAGTGGGGTTTTTGAAGGAGCAGGTTGGGGTGCTGAGTGCTAGAACATAAATACACCTTGACAGCACATCCATCACCTTTCTTGTGCAATCACCTGTTCAACTAAAGATTTCATGTTAAACCCAGCACATTTTGGGTTTCACTGATGACCTTTTATTTGACCCTAATGAGTAGCTTCATATCTCCAGATCATTTCAGGTGTTGGTGTTGAACTCTAGAGTGTGAGACAGAACAGATTCAATCCTGTTGCCATGAAAACATTAGGGCCTTGGATTCTAAAACACACAGGTTGATGTGATGCTCCAAAGCATCTGGCAGACACTGTGTGATAGATGAATAATCCTTTGCTGTGGCCCACACAGTGCTGCCATCTCTTTATTTATTTATATGAAGGTAGAATTTATTCACATACTTGTACCAGGGAGAGGTGAGTTCAGTTCCAGAAATAGCTGCACTGAGGTACAGATGAGTAACATTATAAGCCTGTTAAATTATCATATATTATTTTCTCTTTTGCAACTCATGGAAAGTCCTGTTCTTCTCTAATGAGTTGAGACATTTTTCCTGAGCAGTGCAAACTGGAACTGATGTAATAAATTAAGAAAGCCTGAGTAGCCTTTTAAGGATAATAATTATTTCCAACTCATCATTTCTTGTTATTTCATTTTTTAGCAAAATCAGTGTGTCAGTGCATTTAGTTAATGCTGCAAGATAGATGTCAGAAGGAGCAGATCTGCTTGCAAGATGTGCCACCTCCAGGAATTACAGATTGTCACTCCTGCTTCACAGGGTACAGCTGTCCCTTTAGTTAAGCATCAGATTCTGGATGCTTCACTGGATGCTGAGCACTACACTCAGCTCTGGGTCCCCAGCACAGGGAAGGCGTGGATCTGTTAGGGCAGGTCCAGGAGAAAGACACAAAGATGCTCAGAGGGCTGGAGAACCTCTGGTATGGAGGCAGCCTGAGACAGCTGGGGTTGTTCAGCCCGGAGAAGAAAAGGTTCTAGGGAGACTTTATCCCAGCTTTTCAATATATCAGGGGGAGCTTTGGAGAAAGAAAGAGACTTTTTACCAAGGCCCACAGTGACAGGATGTGTAGAAATGTAAATCCACCTCATTTATACTGAGATGAGGTGGGTTTACATTTGACATATTAAAGAATTCTTTTATTATGAGGGTGGTGACTCCCTGGAACAGGTCACCCTGAGGTGCTGTGGATACACCACCTGTGGAAGTGTCCAAGGCCAGGTTGGGTGCAGCTCTGAGCAACCTGGTCTGGTGAAAGGTGGAATGAGGTGGCCTTTAAGGTCCCTTCCAACCCAAGTTGGATTTCTTTATATTAATTGTTATATTAATAATCCTCAAGGTACTTTGCCATCCTGAATTTCTTCAGAATTTTCTGTACATGAAAATGTCTAGCCACTGGACAATCATGTGGTGAAGAGTAACACTTTAAGTGGAAGTTATAGGAAGAAATGTATCCTTTTGCTTGTTCTGTACGAATCACAAAGAAAATCACTTCTATACAGGCCATAGGAACCAACAGTCTTTCAGAATCTCTCTACTATTCTCACAGTTCCTGCCCTGATATCTGGAGAAACCTTAATGAATTTTCTGGTACCAAATCTCTATAAAGAATTATGAATTTCTTTTTTACTTCTAAGCTGAGATGAATTTCAAAAAGTTAAGCCAAGCCTGGTAAACTTGTTTTTCTGGGGTTTTGTTTGTTTATTTGCTTTTTGTTTTTAACTCTTCCTCTCTCCCTCTGCTCTTTGTCATCCCTACAATTTCCCATGCATTGTCTCTCCCTCTTTGAACGCCAAACTGGACAAATAAATGATTCTTTACCTCTAGCACTGCATATTCAACCAGGGAAATGTGGTTTTTCCCTGGTGCCCAATTTGGATTCAAGAGACTTTAGTGCCCTTAATGGAGTCACCTCCATTTACGTCAGCCAAGAAGCTCGGAGGATAATGAGAGAACTGAGCGATCTGTTCTTGATGTGGAGTATTCTTTAAACTGGGAAAGCCCACTTGGTGTTGCTCCTCACAGCTCCTCTCTGGAGCAGCTGACACAGTTCTCAGCTTCCTCACAAACCACAAGCAAAGAGGCTCCTGGAGAACAAAGTGGGAGCTGAATAAAATGGGAGTTATGTCTGTGACGTTGCCATGGCAATCAAAGTTCATGCCTGATGCCAAAATGGTACAACTATAATCACTGATCAAAGTGTCCAGTTGTCATGGCAACCCTGAAAGGCTCGGACTCCAATTTCAGTACCTCCACAATCGAAAATAAATAAATAGGGCTGGTAGTGATTTAAATAATTAGTGCTTCTATCTTTACAGTGTCATCCTGTGACCGTGACATGTTGAAGGCAAACAACTTGCTAAACCCCACCAATCAATCCCACAGCTTTTATCAATAACCCAGAACCACCTTGGACAATGTGACAATGTTTTTTTGTTTTTTGTTTTTTTTTCTCCTGCCATATAAAAGTGTTCCATGGCCTGATGCCTGCTGGAACCTGTGTGGGACATCCTGCTACGTGGTGTGGGGGTGGCTTTGATGTTGGAGTCTGGGAATGTGCTGCCCAAGGACTTCTTCATCTGAGGCTTCAGCGATGGTGAAGGGAAAGGAGCGGAAAAAGCCTTCACAAAACAAACAAGTTCTGGTAGAAGTCACTTCAAAACCACTGTGCTATTTTCCTTTTCTGCATATGCTGTGTCTGTACGAAATGCAGGCTGAATGACTGTTAACTGGGAGTCAAAAATCTCTCAAGACCACTGAGGAGAAGAAAATCCTTTAATATAAAGTGCACATAATTGGCAGAATGCTACTGGAGAGCTGGACTCTTGCCTAGATGTAAGTCAGTCTTTTTCCCCATGTCATATGCCCCAGTGATTACATTTCTGACATTGGCATTTAAAGGACTGAAAGAGTAGAAAACTGAAGTGAAAAGAAAAAAAAAAAAAGGTTATCATTCCAATTATTTTGTAGAGGAAAAAAAATTGCATTGATCTCTCCAATTCTTTTCCTCTGTTTCTGCACCAGGAGAAAATAAATGGGTCTGTTCAGTTTTGTTTCTACTGACCCAAATTGGGATCTCACAGCCTGTATCAGGATGTCTTTTCAAACAACTTGGAAAGGTTTTGCCTGTACACTTTCCCCCCTTAAATTGCAAGTGGTTAAAGCATGTCTAGGGGGTGGGATTTTTGGATGTATCTTGCAAATACTAAATCATGCAGAAACCACAATGTTCTAATGAATTAAGGCACAGAAAATGTTGGGATGTAGCTCCTAAGGAGCTTTTTCTTCAAAGAATCATGGAGTGGTTTGGGTTGGAAGGGACCTTAAGGATCATTTAATTTCACCTCCCTGCCATGGGCAGGGACACCTTCCACCAGCCCAGGTTACTCCAAGCCCCGTCCAACCTGGTCTTGGACACTTCTAGGGATGGGGCAGCCACAGCTTCTCTGGGCAACCTGTGCCAGGGCCTCCCCACCCTCACAGGGGAGAATTTCTTCCTTATATCCAGTCTAACTCTACCCTTCTTCAGTTTAAAGCCGTTCCCCTTTGTCCCATTACTCCATGTCCTTATCCAAAATCCCTCTCCATCCCTCTTGCAGCCCCTTTAGGCTCTGAAAGAGGCTCTAAGGTCTCCCCAGAGGTTTCTTTTCTCCAGACTGAGCAGCCCCGAACCTCTCAGCCTGTTTCTTCTTTTTCTTCCTCTCTGGAACAGGATGCACTCGTGTTTTCGATGCAAGATGCTCGATATTTGGATCACAGGTGATAAGTTTGGTTAGGCATGAGTCTGATTTCAACACTGATGAATCACCTTGAATAGATAGCAGGTCATAAAGGAAAACAAATCCTTGGAGACTTCTGCCTTCTCCTCCTATAGCAGCAACCCCTCATTTACCCTTGCTCAGTGTTTTTCAAAATCTTTCTAACACCAGATTTTGATTTTTTTTCTTGTTGGCTAAAGCAACTGAGTTTATTGCTAATGAGACAAAACTTGGGAGAACTCCAGGCAATAATTTTTGGATATTATATTCAGGTTCTTCCAATCCTCTATTTCTTGCTGGGAATGTTGCCAAAAATGCAAAAGATAGCAATGTTTGGAAAAGATATTTTGAGTGTTAGGCTTTTTTTCCTTGTAAGTAGGTTACAGTTAAGTACAAGATGACATATGTAATATTTTTTTATGAAACTGTACTGATGAAATCACTTGTGCATTTTTCATTATCAATGCTGAGAGAAAGAGCAAGTTATTTGAGAAACACACATTGATTAAAACTTTAACTTTTTTTCACAGAATTATGCATTGAAAAAGAAATACATAATATTGCACATTTTATCTGGTCCAAGGAAGCAACTGTAAATAATTTCCATCCTTTGAAAAGTTCATCAGGTATTTCCTTACTGTGATGTTATCCTGTATTCTTGCTTTTCATAGCCCGTGAATCACTCTGAAGCACAACGTTTTTCAGTCTGTTCTGTTAAGATGCCGTCACACTCGTCTGTCAGGAAAAAGAAAAAAAAAAAAAGAAATCTTTGATTAATTTTCTCTTCCTCTTGGCTGGGGCTGGATCCCTTAGCTGTACTACTCTCTGCAGACTCCTACAATTCCAGGAGCAGGAATTGTTAGTGTGGAATGTATCTTCTTTTTTTATCTTCTGTGAACTTCACAGTTTGCCCTGAGGCACAGGAAAATGTTTAGCACCTGAAACATCCTTTGGTGAGGAGTTCCATAACTAATCAGATTTTGCAAGAAGTCTTGGGGTTTGATTTATCGTTTGTGGGGTTTTGGTTCAATTTGGCTTTTTGTTTGTTTGTTTAGGTTTTTGTGGGTTTTGTTGTTGTTTTTGTGTGGTTGGTTGGTTGGTTTTTTGTTTGGGGGTTTTTGTTGTTTTGTTTGGTTTGGGTATTTTGTTTTGTTTTGTTTTTTAGTTTTAGGGTTTTTTTGTTTGGTTGGCATTTTTTAAATCTGTTTTGAAGATATTTCTTCCATCTTCGGTTACTGCCTCGGTCCCCCTCTATGAGCTTCTCATGGCTTCGTGTACTTTCAGCCCAGCCTTCATCAGCTATCCTATTCTCTGAACTAAATAATCCTCACATCCTTGGCCTTTGCTTACAAAAATGTAGTTCAGCGTCTCCCCTCCCCTCCCCTGTACATTTTGGAGGTGGAAAATCAGAACTTACCATCAAAAGGTGGATTTTTATTGCGCTGCGCTGATACTTTCAATTTTTGCTCTCTATTATTTTCCTAATAATCCTCAAGTTTAGATTCTGTTGGTAATTATTTGTGCCACATTTTTTTCTTGTTTCCTACTCAATCAAAAGCCAACTGGTACCAAAATACCCTTCTGTAATCCCCCAGGGCAGCACTTTTTCTTTACTCAATCAAAATGCTGTCAGCAGCAAAATGTCACGTCACCATTCGCCCTTTTCCTTTCTAAATCAACTCCAAATATTTTGACCATCCTAAGTTACAGCACAGCACTCAGGAAAGACTCATTGGGAATGTCATCCATAATTGTTTATTCCCATCTTTAGTTTCCAACTTTTTGTTTAACTATTTAACCACATGACATCCTCTTTCATTCAGCAATTAGTCCTTTCTCTGACAGTCTGTTTAACAGATGTTTGGCCCAAGCTGTTGATGTGTAAAAATCCATAATGAAGAGAACCTAAAGGGTAACAACTTCCATAAAATGGGAACGGGTCGGGTAAGGAAAATATGACAGTTTTCCCAAAAAGAGTCCCGCAAAAAAATTTTTGATCTTGATAATGTCTCTCTCTCAGATGACACATTTTTAAGGATTTAAATTGTAATTGAAGAAAGTTCTAAACACAGACATCCACATTTCCTTGAAAAGCATTGTAGAAGGAAGAGCTTCCTCTCACCTCTTTTATCAACGTTTCTGCATTAATTGTGGAGAAAAGCTTTATTTCCTTTCAGCAGAGGGACTGATTAATCACTGCTCCCACTTTTATTGGCAATGCCAGGTGTTCTATAATTCACAAGATCTAATAACTTTATATCTTTATTAATATTCTATTTGTCTAGTCACACAATGCAGCTATTTTATATTAAATTACCTAATTATGTTAAATTTGACACTATAGGTGTAAGGTTTGTAAGGCAAATGTTATTATATCATTTGCCCCCTTGCACCACAGTTCCATTTAACAAGAAATCTGATGAGAGGCATCTCAGCAAAGCAAAACAGCCATAACCTCACAAAGCATAAAAACTCGACTCTCATAGACTCACTTCAAATTTGCTCCAAAAATTTGAAAGAAATACAAGTGTTTTCCCACACTTGGGTCATATAAAGTATGTTTTGATGGGCAATATGGTAACACTTTCCTCCTAAAAAAGCCTTGTTGGCTACAGTCTGGTTGTGATTAGGCCTCTGTTGGAGTTCTCATTTACACCTTGTTTTCACTGAGGAGACAACAAGTATTTTCCTCAAAGTTCTATGAAATTATGGCAGTGACAGAATTTATTATTGTCACCTTTTGGTGCGGTATGTCCTGCCCTCCAAGGCAGAATGACATCATCACACATACCGTGGAGAACGGGCATGAATCTGCCCCTTCATCAAAGTGGCACTTTTTCCCCCCATTTTCCATTTCCCTGGTCCTGATGACACTTATTCTGAGTCATATGCTGAAGCAGCACAGGAGATGAGTAATTAAAGCTTTGTTGAGTGCTGAAAGATTCTCTGCACTGGAAACAAGATGTCTTTGCGTATCTATAATGGCTCAAATGCATCATTCATTGAAGGGGGTAACTTTCATTCACAAATTACAGCTTTGGGAAAGGATTTCAGCTGGCATTGCAGTTTAGCAGAGCTTTGTGTGTGATTCATGTAAGAGCCAAATGTGCAAATGCATATATTTTATATATATATAGATATATATGTATGTATGTGTGTGTATGTATGGCAGATGATTCAGGCTTTTATTTCCCAGATGGCTGCTGCAACCTAACTTTTCTGAAGCAATTATAAGATCCATTATACAATTCGTTATATAAGCAGTTTTCCCTGCCACTACCTCATTAAAACATTTGTTAAGGGAGTGAGAATGAGCTGAACTGGGTGAATCAAACCTTTGGGTGAGCACTTGTGAAAGGACAGCCTTGTAGTGCTGCAGTTTTTTTGTGTAAAAGCTCCCTCAGTGAACTAACTAAATCTGGTCATTTAAAAATCAGCCAAAACTTGCATGAGCCTCGAGCAATAAAATAGAAAATAAGGCAAAGTGAAGGAGAGGAGATTTAGTTTGGATATTAGGAAGAAATTCTTCCCTGAGAGGGTGAGGTTGCCCAGAGAAGCTGTGGCTGCCCCATCCCTGGAAGTGTCCAAGGCCAGGTTGGATGGGACTTGGAGCAATCTGGGACAGTGGAAGGTGTCCCTGCCCATGGCTGGGGGTTGGAATGAGATGATCTTTAAGGTCCCTTCCAACCCAAACCATTCTAGAACTCTGATTGGAAAGTAAAGAACATTTTGCAAAAGTGAATCTCTTGCAACTTTCTGAATTCCTGTTGCCCCCCCAGAACCCCCCACGTCTGCCCTTTGCGTCCCTTTTGCAAATTTACCAGATTACAGAACCTTAAATTAAAGCACAAACAAAGGGCTAAGTGGGTTAGGCAGCATTTACCAACTTAGAAAAGTGTAGGGAGAGGGTTAGGAGCACATGTCTCACTCTTATCTCTCTTTTTGTGAACGCTGTGCTTATAAAAATAAGACCCTGGATGGCCTGAGTCCTCTGGGCAATGTGAACACTCTGCATAAACAACTGAGTTGACAGGGGAGGAAACGGCATCAGAACATGACCTGCTGCCACATTTCTTCCTCCTTCTGATAAAGTTCAGTGCAAGAACAGAAATGAAACTTTCTAAGTCTTTCTAAATGATGAGTAAAATGGGCTGGAAAAGGAATCAGGGAGTCACAGAGGACTGGTTTCAATAGGAAAGAGGGAAAGCACTTTAACTCCCCCAGTCTGGGAGGTCGCAGCCAGCCGAATAGGGATGGCAGTTCAGTTTTTATATATAAATATATTTATTTGAGAGAAGATTGAAATTCAGTCCTTGACAAAACTGTGTGAAGATTTAGAAAGGGCAAGGAGTAGGAAAAAAAAATGATTGGAAAGTAAAGTATCAACTCCTCCAACAAAGAGAAAGTGCTCAAGCCCCCACCTCACCTGTAGAAACTGCTCCACCCCAAGTGCTGAACTGAGCCCAGAGAGTGGAGCCAACCTGAGAAGGGAGGACCCCTGGGAATTCAGGAGCAATTACTCAGCTCAGCTGGAAACATCAATGGTGTTTGTCAGAACAGAGTCCCGGAGAAGTGGAGAGCAGAAAATCTGTACCCTTTGGCTGAGCGTGGAATTGAGGGCCTGTTGGGAGATTTCTGCTCTTCGTGGCTGGGATGTTGTCAGGCTTTCCCTGCACCTGCACGAAAGGAACAGTTTTAAAGCACTTGTCACAGTTGATTTTAGCAAAGGAGAGCACTGCTTTGATACCTCACCAGTAATTTGACTTTTTCATTAAGCACTGTCTGAGTTCCACCTCATGCCATCTGTACCTGGAGTTTTTGGAAAGGGTTACTGCTGGAAGTTACAGCTTCCTCCTGAGGCAGCGTTTGCCCGGGAGAATGAAAATAAAATGAGATTCCTCATTACACTGATCAATGGGAAGTAAAACTCTGCAAGTGAAACTCAAAGCTGAGGAGACTCAGATTAATTCCCAGGTGAGCTGAAGCCCTTCTGCAGGTGTCTTTATTTCTGTGTGCACTGTAGGACTATGAGCATCCTATCAACAGTTGCCTCAGCTGGGTGCCTACTCAGTCACTCCATGGCTTTTGACCTTTTAGAGTGCTATTTAAAAGTGAAATAGATACTATTAACTAATTAATGATCATAATAATCAGGGATGTACAATTTGAACCCCTCCAATCCAGAGTAACCAGGTCCTACCTCCCTGTGCACTCGGTGATGCTTTGGATAATCTGGACAGGAGCTGTTTGATCTGCTCTGTGGTGCTGGATGCAGATGTTGTCTCAGATGTTCTGACCTCCCTGGCCCTTCCTGGGAGGCAGAAAACAGCAATACTGTGTGTGTGATGTATCTGTGAATTAAGGATGGTGCCAAATTTTATGAGATGTGTAGGAGCTCTGGAAGAACCACCTCAGCAACAGGACATTCTTCACCAGGTGACTTCACCACTCACCAGCACTAAAATTCCCTCTCTAAAGCCTTGCAATCAAACAATGTGGTGTCTTGCTGGGCAGGAACTCTGAGTAAGTTCTAGCCCAAGGCTCTGTTCTGACTGTGGAGGAAAGTTTCACAACTCATTCACATTTTATTTCATTTCTGTGCTTCTCCCTGTAGTGATAATTTAGGAGAAGAGGTGCTAAACTCCTTTCAGTGCCCTTCTTCTCCATAAATACATCCCTGTAGAAGTCTGTTGGGTTTTTTTTTAACCATGGCTTGGGGCCATGTAGTCTGAAATGTTCAAGCACCCAACACCTTTTTTTTTTTTTTTTCCTCAAAATAAATATTACAGTAGAGAAAAGAACACTGTTACACTTCACAGCTGCTTCAGGGTTGGATAGGACACCAATATTTGGTAATTAGGAATCAGCCTCTAATGCCTCAATGCCTCCTGCTTTAGGGGGTTAGAAATGCCCCCTGATTTTCTGCTGGAATATATATTCCCTGATTTCTCAGCACTGCTATTCTTTCCCATCCTCCTTTTCTGTGAGAAAAGGAGCAGCTGGTATTACTGATGAGCACAAAGAAATGGGCTGTTACATCTGCTCAGGTGGCTGTGATTTGTCTGGAAAAAATACAGTTCTTTAGATTAAGTGTCTGAGTGAGTTTTCTACCGTTGTATAAAAGTATAAAGTGAATCCAGCTGAAATAAATAGAAAGAATATGGGGCCTCTTTAGTGCCAGGTAAAAGCTCTGACTTAAAATAGCAACTTGAGATACCCTTCCTTTTTGCTTTTAACAGAGTGATAACTGAGTTGCCTAGTCAATTTAAAACTATTATGTAGATTTAGGTTGTTAAATAAAAGGTTCTTTTCCTTTTCCCTCTTTAGTTTTTTTTGTTTGTTTGTTTGTTTTTTTGTGGGTTTTTTCCCATTTCTCTTTCCCTTTGCAATGTTTTGAATAAACCTTCCTTTCAAGCAACCCAGTGCCTGTCTTGCCCAGCCATCATCTGCTGACTGGTGTTAGTGATGCCACACCCTGGTTTTTTTGTATATCTCAGGCTGTGCTTAAATCAAAATGCTGTGCTAAAATACTGTGACTATTTTGGGTTGAAAATCCCAGTTGAATGTGTGGGGATACATTTAGACACTTCCACACATTTCTACAAATGCAGCTGCTTTAAGTCTCCAAAATGACAAGGAAATGGAGATTTTTATTTTTTTTTTCCAATTAGAGAAATGTCTTAAAGTTGGAGCCAGGCTTAGAGCTTCACAGAAGAGGTTGTGACCTGGACATGCACTCTGAGATAACATATTCCCCTGAAAACATGCTGGAGTTGTACTGGGAAGTGAGAGATGTGACCTCCTCACCTCGATTTTGGGAAAGAAATTTAAGGGAGTGATAAAGTCACAAAGTCAGTAATGTTTTAGTACATAAGTTGAACCAAAATTGTAGGCATGTGTCTGAACATTTTAGGGCAGTGTTTTAATAAAAAAAAATATTAATCTGAGCTTAGATATAAACCCATATGAATGTAATGCATTGCAAGACTTGAGTCTGCCTTCCCTGAGACTAAAATGTGCCTGGAAACTGTGAAACAGTTCTTTCTTTTCTGCATCTCCCAGGTGTTTTAAACTAACAGAGGGCAGATTTAGATTAGGTTTTAGGAAGAAATTCTTTACTCAGAGGGTGTTGAAGCCCTGGCACAGGTTGTCCAGGGAAGGTGTGGGTTCCTGGAAGTGTTCAAGGCCAACTTTGAGCTCGGAGAAACCTGATCTAGTGCAAGGTGTGCCTGCCCATAGCAGGATTTTAGAACTTTAAAGCCCCTCCCAACCCAAAGTATTCTGTGATTTTATGACTCTACAGTTCTATTTGTGCTATTTTTTTTGGTGCTTTACTTCCTTAAAAATGATAATTTCCCACATTTTAGAACACTTCCAGGTATTAATCCTCAGCCTCCTCCAAAGGAAATCTGGTTCTCATTTCACATCTCAAACCTTTCATGTTTTTACCAAGAGCGAAGCTTGGCCAGGTATTGAAAGTTATTCCTCAAATGTCTTTGTAAACAATGACAAAGTGAAAAAGGACAATGAAGAAGGAGCCAAGTTTTTAACTCTGAGAGCTCATAATCACTGATTTTCTGCTTTATATGTCCACAGAATTTTCACTAGGAAGCACGATGTGATCCTTGCTGTGCCTGCCTCTCCTCTCATCTCTGTCTCTCTGCAGTCTCACACACAGTCTCTTCCACATGCCTGAAATTCTCTGTGTGGACATTTTTGTCCCTCCTTAAAAATCTGCTTCTGCCATGAAAGCACCACACAAACGTCCTGCCAACACATCCACCCATCTCACTTTCCATCTGCTGTGTCTTTTCTCCCCGTTTGGACACAAGCACCTAATTTTAGACACATCCTATCAAACTCCAGGCATTTGGCAGAAGCCTAAGTTAGAATCCTCGTCATCAAATTGTCCTTCTATTGTGGAAAAAGGATTAAAAAAACGCCTATTTTTCTTTTTCTTTCCTTTTTTCTCCTTTGCACTGGCTTAAAGGGGACCTGCAGTGCTTGCCTTGCTGGTTCTTTAGGGGAGAGGAGATAAATGGAAACTCAACTGGTTTTTTTTTCAGTTTGTTTTCCCTGGTGTACTTACCTTTATACTTGAGAGTAAATGGGATTTTTTTTTTATTAGTGCATAAATAATATTGAAATCTGTAGATTTTTTTAAAGTACGAGAGTATCAAGATTGCTGTCAGAGCTTGGACTTCAGAGAGATGTAGTTTCTTCGAGTAAAGTTTTATACATGAGCTAAACTACGTATTAAATAGAAAATAATTCAATAATTCTCTTTATATCATAGCTTGATATCATGAAATATTCCAGGGTGCTTTTCCCATTGGTCAATTTTCATCTTCTATTTTTATGAAACAACACTTTGTGTTTTTTGCTCAAAGACAAGCCCACTCTAAATTCCTTTCTCTCAGATTATCCAAAATATCATGTTCTTGGCACTTCTTCTTTTCCAAGAAAAGAACAACACTGAGGTGTCACCACTTCCTACATGAAGCTCTAATACACAATTTAATTTCCTTCTCAGTTTAAAGAATCTTTTCAACTTTGGCCAAAACTGTTATCGTGTAAGCAAATACCTGTAGCTAAGATCTTCTCCTTGATAAATCATAGCATTAAATAAAAGCTTTACAAGTATTGACTGATTGATAGATGACAGAAACCTCAACTCCCTCTGCCCCAGAAATGACTATTTATATAAATTTCCATATGACCAATTCCCTTGCGTTTATCCCTCATTTTGTCCTAATTCTAGTGCTTCAGGTTTTTTAAGTTATGGCTTGATTGGAGATTGAAATCAAGGTAGAACAACCTGGAGTGAGAACTGTCATGTAACTGGAAATTATCTCTTTTATGGTTTTGTCGCTGTTGGGAGGGTTTTGTTTGTTTGTTTTATGTTTGGGGTTGGGTTTTTTGCGGGTTTTGTTTGGGATTTTTTTTGATTTTGCTTTTTTGTTTTGGTTTGGTTTTTTTCATTGTGGGGTTTTGTGTTTTGATTTGTTGGTTTGTTTTTTTTTTTAATCACCGTGCATATGTTTTTTGCCACGTGCTACCCAAGCCCTCCGCTGAAGCCTTCAGCGTGTCAGACGCGCTCTCTGCATGCGAAAAACGCTGGGGCTTGAAGGAAAATGTTTTAAAGCTGTCAGGAAACTGTCGTTTTCCAGATGGTTCATCAAATGGAGGACACAGACACACAGGGACTGCCTCCAAAGGGATGCATTAATGCTGGATGCTGCTCACTTGTGGTGGAAGGGGACGGAGACAAAGCAAAGAGAATAAAGCTGGGGCTGAGCACTCTGTAATCAAGGCTTTTTAAAGCTCCCCGTTCCTCCCTTGAAAGCCTGGCATTCATTCTGGATGTGCAAATGTCCTGACAGATTATTTAAGGGATATTTTGCGTAGAACAGCAGCTGAAATTGCTACCAGGTTTAAAAGCAGGCTGTGAAAAGCTTGGTTTCAACAGGGGGCTGCTTTGCTATGAGCAAAAAAAAAATTCATAAATGAAGGATTATTCTTTG
>VXAW01010006.1:0-22295 GCA_013399735.1 Tyrannus savana
TTGACCCAAAGCAAAACCATGACGTGCTCTCTCCAGTAATCTGAAGAGGAAGTGGTAGCCAAGTGAGGGTCAGTCAGTGTCTTCTCCCAGATAACAAGACATAGGACAAGATGAAATGTCTTCAAGTTGCACCAGGGGAGGTTTAGATTGGATATTAAAAGGAATTTCTACACAGAAGGTGTTGTCATGCATTGGAAGAGGCTGCCCAGGAAAGTGGTTGAATCACTATCCCTGGAAGTATTAAAAAGATGTGCAGAAATGGCACTTGGGGACATTGTTTAGTGGTGGACTTGGCAGTTATGGATTAACAGTTGGACTTGATGATCTTAAGGGTCTTTTTCAACATAAACAATTCTACTATTCTATGATTGTGGAGCCTCTAAAATAAAAAGCCATATTTTGATGAGAATGTGTGTTTCATGAGTGCCTCCCATTACAATTAGTCACTGTGGTTATTCTGGTCCCCACAATCCCATGGATCTAATAGGCAGGCTACCCATTCTGTTTTCATTGGGATAGTTTGGGTAACAGGTCCCTTTGTTTTGGCCTTTGTTGACACGCAACCACACAACCTAAATATTAAATCCTCAAAATCAGCATGAGCCTCCTTTCTCCAAGACCACTTCCTTAAGATATGCAGATAGTACCTCTGATACACCCATAGGAAAACAACATCTTTGTTCACCTGCTGATGACTAAACTTCTCACTTGCTGTGATCACCCTTTCTAGAAAGCAGTGCCACCCATGAAGCCCAGTGAGGTTGCACGTCCCCCTTCACTTCAGCAACCCCCTTCTCCCCTTCCAAAAACCCTGCAGTGTGGTCACTGCCTATAAGATATATGACATCACTGCACAAAACCCCACTGGCAACACAGTAGTCTGTGTGACCTCTGATGTATTCTGCCTTTTCTCTATCTAAAAACCAGGGGTCGAAGAGTTAAAAGAACTCCTATGTCAGCATTGGAAGCAAGGTGCTTGTTCATAACACAGAATAGCCAGTGAAAGAGCACTGACTTTCAGATGATCCATATCTTTTTCTGCATATGGAGAGAACTATGTTATCTTAAAAAGATTATTTGCAACACAAGTTTGTAACCATTTTCACAGCTGCTTTAATAATGACTCAGTTTAAGTGAGATACAAGTGTTTTGCTGAGGATGAATTATGAGGAAGACTCAAACTACTCCCTCTAAGCAAGTGTAAATCCAAAATTAAAAGGCTTCAATTGAGAAAAATGTGGAAAAAGGAAAAAATAACAGCCCTTTATTAAAAGATTTATGTGCATTGGCAGAATAATGAAAGAACACAAAATAAAACAACCAAGCAATAATTTTATACCCCAAAATAATCCCCTTAAAAACAAACAAACAAATAAAAAGGTAAACAGTTCAGTTTGTGCTTGTATCCCTGCATCCCAGTGAAACTGGGCAGCTGTGAAGGGACTGTGTGCAGACAAAGAAAAACCTTTGCTTAAGTGCACCCAGAGGAAGTATAGGTTTTTCCCCCCATATTTGCTGTGTAATATGCTACTATTAGTTGCTTTGTCATGTCATGTTCCATCAAGTGGAGTAATTCATGGTGACCGAGACAGTCAGATGTTATGTGTCTTTCAAGGAGATATTGCCTGAGGGAAAATGCTCATTATTTTGAAACCCAATACATTCCTCAGAAGTAAAGTTATAAAAAACCAGCCATCATATTCTATAACAGCTTAACCCTCCTCATTTAGAGAGATGGTAGCTGATTCTTGCTGCAAAGATCATAGGAGACTGGACACTGGAACATAATTAATCCATCTAATAAATTTTAATGAGAACAAAAAGAATTCTATCTGCCTGATACAGAATGCAATGAAAACAAAACCCAGCATGAAGATTATTGTATAAACAGGAATTATACAAATTATTTTGGTTTGACTAAGGGTAAAAAATGGACTGGGACAAGTAAATGGTGTAAATTTAATCAGTTCTTTTGACAGCATCAAGATTTCAAGGTGCACAATAAAAATACGTATTTCCTTCAATTAACATAGATCTTCTCTTCCCAAAACTTTTGGTCCTAAATTAAAGAAATCAACCATGTTCCTTTACTTGACACTCCACTCCTCTTGGGACCCAGGGATTGCAAAAAGGCTCAGCTAAGCCTGATCTCGTCTGACCTAGGAAAAGCTCCCTGAGCTACCTCCAAAAACCTTTGCTCCGATTTAGCACAAAGCCTCTATCTGGCTTGATTTATGCTGTCAATGCTCAGAGCAGTTTTAGTTTTAAGCTGCACTTAGGAAGTTTACTAAGTGAGGTTCTAAGTGACAGAGGTGGCCTGGATAAAAACAGGGGCAAAACAGGTATGATCACTGAAGGCTCTTAGGTGACTCCATTATAGGTACTTGCAAGATCTTCTTCAATTCAGAGTCAAAACTTCCATGAAAGAGCTGCTACAGGGAGCCCCAGGATGATGTATACCTCATGGAGAAACAAGTGGGTGTCATGGCTGTTAGTTTATCCTTCAAAGACCTCAGAGCTGAGTCAGCACAAGGAAAGGCAGAAATTAGCCAGACAAAGGAAGGAGGTGAAAACCAGCCTCACTACTCATCATGTTTTCTACCTTGGCATCAGGCAGATGGAGGAGTTGAAGAAAATGTGACAAATCTATTGATTTTCTTCAAATTTAATCTGTAAAGCTTGGCAATTGGTAAAAGTTTTTCGAATCAGATGTGGACTAAGACCCTTACAAGATGGAAAAAAAATGCCAAAGGGCTTGCAATGCTGGAGAGATTTCTGACCTTTTCCTGGCTATCAAGGAAAACAAGAAATAGGTTGAATGGGCGATCATAAGCAGAGGCAAGGAAAAAAGGGATTGTGACTGAAAAAAATATTTATGTATTATTGGGAAGATTGAAGTCCTAAATGTGAAATATGAAAAAAAAGGAACTACATATGCATTCAGATCTTAGACACACATGGAATAAACAAAAATTACTTAATATTTCCATAAAATAAATTAAAATACTTTCTAAATTATCATCAGACTAGATGTTTTATTCAGATTAATTTTATTTGGTTTTGCCTGCATTTTCTTTCTAATCTGACTAGAGTGCAATATAATGGTTGTTGCAGAGCACCAACTGACACTTCAATGAGCAAATGGTTCTTTTTTGTTAATTCAATATCTATGCCCTTTTTGTTGGAAAAGCATATTAGTGTCATGAGCAGAGGTGTTAGACCTGATGTTAAGTTAGTTATTTTTTAAACCTTTGCAGAGACCAGGGCAAGCACTTCTCTCTTTATTGATATAAATCTGGTCAAGTTCCATCATTTGAAATGAGCTTGTTGAGGAACAAGGGATTTTGATCATTTGATGTCTCATAAGCTTTCGGTCCAATAATGGAGCTTTGCCAATTTTGATGTACCTGCTAAACCTGTGATAAAAGACAAAAATGAAAGCAAAATTTTAATAAGTCAAAATATTAACACTATTACAGAGTCACTGCTTTATTTGAAGGAGATGGTGTAGAAAAAAATATGTCAGTGGTTCACAGCAGTTTCTGTACTAGAGTCACTCAATCACATGGCACAGCTAGGGAGCTGATAGATGCTTTCCTTTCTTTTTTGAACCACAGTGATCTCTGAAAGGCAATAATCTTCAAGATGTTTTCCCTTCTCTTTCTTCTTCTTGCTTTGTCCAAATTAACATCTGTGTGCAGCACTGTTAGAAGAGCCCTGCAGTGCTCAGCTTACTGTCTCCACATGATAGAAATGCTCTAACAGTGCTTGTGGCTGCCAGCTGACATTCTCCCTCTCCCCTTTCTTTTTGTAACCTGACAGTGATGTGAAATGAATATTTATTTTTAAAACATCAAACCCACATTTCAATAATTGAGTGTCCTAAGTACTTTTTTGTCAATTCAATTCCCATTTTTTTAATCACTCTGTAGTAACACTAAGCTCTATGTTTTAGGTTCTTAAGGACTTTGTCAAGTTCCGCCATTGTGGGTGGGAATGGGTAAATGAGAAATACAAAATAAAAATGTCTAAAAACCAGGAATACAGAAATTTCAGTTTTCCAAAACCTGTTTAAATTAGTGCTACCAGTTTCCTATAAGTAGTTGCAGTTTTCTAGCATACTTTCTGCTAGCCAGACAAGAAGAAGTCTGGAGTAGAGGCAGGGAACTTGTGTGGTTTCTGAGACAGAGAAAGGGAAATTAAGAGTTTAGGCACATAGGGAAAGATGCCTTTATGCTTAGAATTGTCTTTCTAGCTGTATACTAACTTAACCGAACTTCATGCTGGGTGGGTAAGTAGCTGAAGATGACAGAAGAGGTGTTCTCATTCGTGGATACCCATGTAATCCATGATATCCAGATTCCAATCTCACGTCATAGGGAGCTGCAGTCTTTGTGCCAGGGCATCTCAGGAAAAAAAATGAGCTTCAAGCACCTCCCCCTACAACAAATGTACCTCTCATGAAATCTCACTCTTCTGCCAGACTAGTCTCTCACCTGTGGAGGCAGAGCATTTCAGCTTGTGGTTATGTGCATGGCAGCATCCCTGCAGCCAAACAGCTCTACCCAATTAACCCTTATTATCCTAAAAGTTTCAGATGTCCCAAGAGATCTTCAAATAATTGAAATTCTACTGTAATTTGTTTTACAGGAGGGACTTAACAGTTACAAAAGTCCTCTCAAATGACTAGCCCTTTTCATTTTACAGAAATATATATTGGAATTGACTCAGGAAAAAGTAAAGGCTGGTCTAGTCAGTATGTGATACTCAGAGACATAATCAAATAAATACCCAACTATGTAGAGAATATACAGAATAAAAATATACAGAATACATCCAGTATGTTTAATTCTTGTGTAAGAGTAGCTGAAGACAGTTGCTAAAGGCAATTCCAATGCAAATTCCATTGTAAGAAATGAGTAAGAGTTTTCTTTTTTATTTCATCACACAGCCTCAACATATGTGTCCTGCCTAAAATATTGAAAAGCATTAACTGAGGAGTTCATCAGCTACAGTCAAAGCACTTATAGTGCATGCCAGTATTGCAAATTGTAGACTCACCATAGAAGTACATGTTCCATTCAACTAAATGCTTTCTGAATAATCCAGAATTACCAACTCAGCTGTACTTATTTGAGTAATGCTGATCTGGGAGCTGAGGGTGGAGGGGTACATCAGTCCTATGCATTTAATCTTAAGTTATCAAACTGTGTTTGCAGGCTACAGTTGCGTATATTTTGTTTTCTGTAACTGTGTCATCTGTCTCTGACTTTTGCAGGACTAGTTTTGGAAAACATGGTCTCAAGTACCATGTTGACAAGTACCATGTGTAGATCTAGCTAACAGGGTGTTTCAGGTAGGAGACCTATGCTTTTGTGTAGAGGACTGTGACAGAAGACTGATGGCACAACATAATGAATAGCATAAAATCTGTAATAATACAACCAAAGTGATATATAATTTTTACAAACCTTTTATTGTAGTAAAGTTGCACTATCATTGTCCAGATCATTAGGAATTCCTGAATGACTTTTCAGCATAATAGCCTGCTGGAATTAAAAACTGGAAAGCACAGAAGCTATTCTGTATGTAGCCTGTCATTACCAAGGTGTCAGAACCAGCTCTGAAGGTCTTATGACCTGTCTCCAACAGGTCACAAGATTAGTTTTGCTGGCTTTTGGTCTGAAAAAGTAACTGGGACTTCAGATAACTGTCAGGAGCAAAAATTACTCAGCCACATTTTAAATGACATTTTGGAAATATTTGGAAAAAACCAACTCCACTCAGAACTAATAGAAGAATCTTTCACTAGACCTGAGGGTGGTAAGAGCAGGGGCTTCTAGGAAGCTGAGAGTCGCTGAAAGAACAGGAGAAACAAAGATATCCAGGCAGCTAGGTGATGATCTAGTCTACTCTGTCCAGTCCTGGGCTTTCCAGTACAGGAAAGATATGAGTGAGTGCAGATAAAGCCACAAAAATGACCAAGGGACTGGAGCATCTTTTATATGAGGAGAGGCTGAGAGAGCTGGGGCTATTCAGCCTGCAGAAGAAGAGGTTCATAGGAATTTTATCAATGTGTATAAATAAATACGTGATGGGAGGCAATGAAGATTAGAGAGCCAGGCTTTTCTCAGTAGTTCCCACTGACAGGACAAGAGGCAATGGTCATAAATTAAATAATATGAAATTGCACCTGAAGACAAGGAAACACTTTCATACTACAAGGGTCGTCATACTACTGGGACAGGTTCCACAGCTAAGCTGTGGAGTCCGCTTGGAGATATTTAAAGCCTAACTGGACATGGGCCTGGACTACCTACCCTAGATGACCCTTCCTGAGCAGGTATATTGGACAAGATGATCTCTGGAAGTCCTTCCAAACCTAAAAGATTCTGTGATTCTGTGTACTTAAACTGAAATAATTTGTCTTAGGGTGCCCTCTCCTCCCTTTTTTCCCATAAGACTTTATCTTAGATCAATGATTAAATGTTTTAATTTATTTTTTTTTGGTCATCATACTGAAAATAATTTTCCGATCTATATGCAGAAAATGTGTATTTGTGAAAAGTGGAGGTTGCTTCATGTAAGTAGATACTCTTTCAGTAAGCAGCAACAAAAACCTCAGTGAGGTGAGACTGGGTGAAGGAGAAAGATACACGATGGAAAGAAAAGTAAATGAAAGGAAAAATTCCTAAGAGCACAAATGGAGTCATTGTGGGGATTCTTGCAGATAAAATACCAGGTAGCAATAATGGAAGAATGAAGCAGATGAACCTGAGTGGGTCATAAAAAGCAATCTCAGTTACAGGAATGCTTTAAAAAGCCTTTGTAAAAGGAATCAATTACTTGCCTTTCACAAGAAAAAGGAAAACTGAGATATGTTCATGAAAACATGAAAAGCACTTAGTGTCACACAGCCATGATTCTAAGACAAAAGAAGGAAAAAGGAGTTAATGTTTTTTCTTAGGTTTTATCAAACCCTCATATATTTTCCTTTTTTTTTTTTTTTTTTTCCCCCTAGTACTTGTTTTATAGTTTAGTGGAAATCTTGTGCAGCTACAAAAACAAAACAGTATGTAATATTTGAAAAATGTCTGGTAACATACATTCCTTTGTTCTAATGCTTTCTATAACAAAGGAATGTGAACACCTTTTATGTTTTCGTTACATTTCTCAAAGATTAAAAAGTTATCTTGCTGGAACAACTCATTGGCCCATTGCAGGGATGGTTGAGAACTAGATGTTTCAAAAGGAATAACCAAAAGGAAAGACATGTAAGATGGTTCTCTTAGCATGATAGATGCAAAACTGAGTTTTTATATGTCAGTTCATTAATTTCAATTGGGTTTTTATAATTTATTATTTTATAATATAATTACATTTATATTTTTATTAACATTTGTCAGTTAGGCTTATGGCCTTGAGATGATTAGTAGGTATTTAAATATTCAAATAATCTTACTGTAATTACTTGGATTGCTTGTAAGCTTCTGATTAAGAGGAAGAAACACTTTGCCTGGTCATAGCTCCTGTCCTAGCACTGTCATTTCTCAACATGGAGAGAACAACTATGTTACTGTTTGCACCTCTTTCCAAAGCAGTTAAGTACTGCAAAATGTCTAAGTTTCCAGCTATAAAACAAAAGTGTTGTTAGATTAAAACATTAAATGTTCATTAAAAAACATACCAAAAAATTGCTGTTTATATGTTCCTAGGCTGTTTACTTTTTTCCTCATGCTTTTTCTGGTATTTTTATGATATTCTGAACTATTAAATGGTAGGCTATACAAAGGCCTTTTCATGCACTTAGAGCTATTTTAAGATGTTTTATGTGTTTTATTACTTCTGTTTTTACCATTATTACTTTTTTCCTGAGTATTTACTCCACTGTCTCTCACTGGTGCCCAAGGAGATCTGTAACCAAGTATCTACCAGTTGATGCACCCTAACAGGAAAATTGTCGGAAGTACATCCTGAAAGTTTTGTCACTGCTATCTAGGGAAAGACTAATGCAGACATCTTCATTAGCTTTATAGACTCATATTAATCTCCCTCACTAGTGTTTCAAGATTTCTAAAGGTATAATACTTCCCTGATAACCGGAGAGGGGTTATTGCTTGTCACAGTTTGTAGTTAAACCAACTCCATTATTGCCTGCCATAGTCTGTACTTCAAATACATTCAGTTTAATTCTACAAACCACTAAATTATAACACAGGCAGATGGATCTTCAGGTAATGAAATACGGTTTCATCTCAGCAGTGTTATGATTAAGTGTGAATGTCTGTTAAAGGCATGACTTTACCAAAAAAAGTGTCTTTTAAATTGTCAGTATATTTGGTGGCCAGCTTGTAGTTCAGCAAGCTTTCATCACAAATGCGAGTGAGTTTGACTTTATGCGTGCTCGGTGTAGTTTGCAATTGCAGAAATACTTAATTAATTGCAAAATATAATTTCTTTAGTGGATTTGTGTCTTAATTTTCTATTGAGAACATTAATGTTAATTCAGGGTTTTTTTCGACCTATCTTTAAAAATAAGTTAACTTTTTTGTGTTTTCCATCATGGAGCTAACTTATGAAAGAGTCTTTTTGTCAATATATGTGTACTCTACCACACATACATTTATAATTAATATTAGCTTTTCAAAGACCTGTGCAGACAGTGTACTAATGACTTTATTTGGTACATATTCTACAGAATCATTAAGTGTACTTTTATTCCACACTCTGTGTGATGGTTTTGCTTGAAGATAAAGTTTGTATACGTGTTGAAAGGTAGTGCTGGGATGGATACATAGTAAAGACTAAACAACATTTTCCATCATAAAGCTTCACACTAAAAATTATTTTGCAGGGAAGTAATTTAGGCAGATGGAGAACTGAATGTATAAAAAAAGACAAAATTCCCATTTTGAGAAAAATATTTTCTCCTATTTCATATAGCTCATGGTTTAACAGGAAAAAATGTGCATGCATTTCTGGACATTCAACTGAGATGGGAGCTGCAGTGTGATGTCATCTACTTGAAAAGTTTCTGGCCCCTATGACTATTTGTCCATTTCTGAAAATGTGAAATGTTCAGGATGATATCTGGTTTCAATAGTACCCAGTTAGTCAGTGTTGAAGAAAAGGTCATCCATTTTTCACAGAGATAAAGCAGAAAGTGTATTTCATTCCTTCCAGGCACAAATCTTCTCAGGAAAGAGTCTCTTCCATGCAGGTCTCTGCATGTGGACGGATCATGTTATAAGGGAGATGAAGGGACAGTAACAAAAAATTATATGGGATTTATAACATGAAGCAATGTGTCCCCATCACTGTATTGCCCTTCAGACTAACATTACATATTCTGGAGGACCTGATAATGATATTTCAGATTTCGGTTACAAAACCCCTTTACCTGCCTCAGACTTTGTGTCCTTCTGTCATTGCAGTATCAGAGTACCCCCTGGGGGTTTAAAAGTAGAAATGGCAATGATCCTATATCTTTCTCAGCCTTGAGAAAAAAAGCTGAGTTAACTAATGTCATGGTTTAACCCAAACCAGTAACTAAGTACCATGCAGCCACTTGCTTACTGCACTGCACGTCCCCTCCCCAGTGGGATGGGGAGGAGAATAGGAAAAAAGGTACAACGCATGGATTGAGATAAGAACAGTTTAATAATTGAAATGTATTATTATAATTAATACATAATAAGATTAAATATTTAAAAGGGAGACAACAAAAAGAGAGGAATAAAGCCCAAGAAAGACAAATCCACAATACAGGTGCTCACCACTCAATGATACATGCCCAGACTGTCCCCAGGCACTGATCAGTGCCTCCCAGCTAACTTGACAAGAAACTAATCTAGGGAAAAAGTCTAAGTAGTTTTAGCTCACATCTGAGCATGGTGAGATGCTGCCATGCTGCATAGTCTATAAGAAATGCTCCACTGGTTTTTGATTGTTTGGACTGCTTAGATTTTCTGCAGCAGAGCTGGTGATGTGATTTATTGCCTCCTCTGTTTCATTATATGCACCTGTCATTTCTATTTTTTGTGCCTTAAAGCTATTTTAATGACAATGTTGCTGTTTACCTATAGCAAAACATAAATAACCTTCTGCAATTATCTTTTAAAAAAGATCTGCCATTTAATTTTTGAAAAGTTTCTACCATTCTCTTGAAAATCTCTTAGTCACATGCGTTGGGAGTAGGTTCGTCTGAGAGGGCAGGGCACACATCCTCTCTCTGCCCCTCCACTTGTACTAGGAGGAAGCAATGTCTGAACCACCAAAACCGCCTGGAATATGAGGCTTTTGAAATGCTTTGGGGTCTGAATTAACTTGGAAGGAATGCTTGTATAGAGTCATAGAATAGTTTGGGTTGGGAGGGACCTTTAAGGATCATCCAGTCACATCCTCCCCTGAAATCACTGGGGACATCTTCAACTAGATCAGATTACTCAAAGTCCCATCTAACCTGACTTCAAATCTTTCCAGGGGTGGGACATCCACTACCTCTCGGCAACCTGCGCCATTAATAAGAATCTTATGTAAGCATGTAGGTAAGCTTGGGAGACTTCAGCTATTTTGGAGCTACGTTTCACACGCTCTTCTTATCCAATATCATTAGAGTTATGTTCAAGTTTTCTACAGAGTCTATTTTAAACTTGATCATTAAGCTTAAATTGGCTTCAGATCTGAATATTATGCTCTGTGACTGTGAAGTATGTTTTTATTTGACTATAAGAGGAGACAGTTTTTCATTATTGTCTAATATGAGTCAGTAAGCCAAAAGGGAAACACAAAAACATTTGTGAAGTCAATAGGAATTCTCTGTATCCATACTGATTGATTAAGTCTCCAGAATATCTTATGAGTGTGTATTCCATAGAGCAGACCTCTACTATGTGATGTTTACCATGGTGCATTACAGCTATGAATACAACCAGTATTCTAGAAGCAAAACCAGAGATTGAGGTAACTATGTGAGGCCAATACCAGGTGTCTCTCTGAGGAACAGAATGAATTATGTAAGTAATTCTGAAATAAACATGTTTTTCCTATCTAAGATACATGCCAGTGCAATGTGTACTGAAACTTTTTCTCCTTTTAGTGACACAAGGCAATGGTAGAAGTGTACATGCCACTGCTTCCTGAAGAAAAGTCTTAAAAATCCACTGCATACTGCAGCACAGCAGCTATATATGATCTACTGTAAGCAGCCAAGAGGAACCCAGAGGAAATAGTGAGAATTGCTCTTTACAGTAATTCAGTGAAGGTTGTCTTTTTGTTGAAAGATAAACCTTTTCAATTATGTTAGCTGCTGTACGAGTCTAACATGGGCCCCGGTGGAAAGATTTTGCTCCAGAATTTGGTGCAGAACGGAAGTTCATATTTCAAAAAATGCTGTGCCTTTCTCCCCCTTCACTGTCACTAAGGGTTTGTTTTTGTGTTTTTTTTCCTATTGAAACATTAGCAATTTACATAGTGATAAATGGGAAAACCCCTTAAATTTGAATCTCAGTTGGTGCTGATTTTGCAATAAAATCATAGAAACACCTCTTAAGAGACAATTTCCTCACCTATTTGATTTTCTGTTCTGTAAGTGCTTTGCAGTGATGACTCACCAGTTCTTGTATCCACTGTGAACTTTATTCTCAAATTCACTGAAAAAGATTTTCTTCTGTAGTGCTTTTCTTTCTCATTGTTTTAACGTTATTGCTACTATTATATATAACATATAAGACTAAGGTATGCCTTCTGCAAATTGACATAGATGATTGCAATGTTTCTTGTGCTCCTCCCCATGCTAACACCTCTGTGTCATCTGCCATCTCTTGGATGGGATGCCACTTTTTACTGTTTTCTCCTCCTATCTGAACAACTGTTTTAGGAACTAGACTCTCACAGGGACTGAAAATTTATGAATCGTTTCTTTAGAATGGCCACATGTGACCTACAAGATTCAGTGCTATCTAAGGATTTACAATATCTCTATTGAGAACTGAATCAATAACATTAACTTCAGACCAGTAATAAGCAGTTTGGTTTGATAAAGTAGAGCTTGGATATAGTGAATTTGCTGTAGTGAACCAGCAGAATTGCATTACACAGACAATTTGCTTTTAGACATCAGAGAGATCCGAAGTGTTGCCAAAAGAACAAATGAAGGAGTGGGAGACATGCTCAGACTTCCTTCTGAAAATTATGTGAAAGCAGAGTGTAACCTGTTTCCATAGTTCACCACAGCAAAAATAAATTCTGACTAGTCTACTTGATTAATATGTTGCTTTTCACATTTGATGTGTATGCCAAGTTTTTTCACAGTTAGGTTCTCAACTTTTATAGGTGTAGCCAAGAATATTGTCCATTTGTTTCTTCACAAAGTCTACCACTCTATTTATAGCATAGAAGCCCCAAAGGGATACATATATTACATACAAAATATAATCAAAGCCAAACATACACCTAAACAATCTGACCTCTTGCTGTTTGATATGTTTGTCCATTCTTGTGTGCATTCTGCTCCCACTGAAAGCAAAAGCAAAATGTCAATGATGTTACTGGTGTATTTGTGATGGAAACTTAATTGTCCATGTAATACAGAAAAGTATAGTTAGAGTTCAAAATCCACTCATTCTGTTGTTTTTCAAACATACATAGGTAGGATATATATAATAACTGAAACACCTTTAGCCTTATTTCCTAAAGAAAAAAAAAAACACTCACACAGAAAAACTTAGCTGTCTTTTCTGTATGGCCTTCTCCACCTTTCTAATAATTTTTTACCAAGCTTCACATTTCAAAGAATTGAGTTCCCGAGTGTGTTAAATTTCTTATAAATCTGTTTATGACTAGTCCCTAAATAGGTGAGAGAGATCCCCATTACTGAGAGAAAGGCTGACAACTTTTGCCTGGCAGTCCATGGGCATCCTGAGGCACATGAGGCAGTGGGCTTGTGGAATATGTCATGAGGTCTGTGGAAAGAGGCATGGGAAAGGCTGGGGACACACAGAAGCATAAGAGACCATGTGGATTGATGTACTCACTGCCTAGGCAGAGGTTTATTTATAAATACTTCCTTTCAGCAGCCTCCTAAATTTGGCCATATTCCTGGTTCAATGACATCTAAGACCTATAAACTGTGATGGCTGGTGCCAGCTAAATTGCCTCCTGATCAAGTGTGTAACCCCAGGAGTCCTCAGCTGGACCATCAGGAGGTCTCCTGAGGCTCACAGGATGAGGGCAGCACTGCCTGCCAGGGCTGGAAACAGAGTGGCAGCATTTGTAGGGCAGCTGATGCAACTCAGATTCTTGTCTGAGGCATGGAGATGACAACTCACTGTGAAGTTAATCTTTAATTCTGGTCTCTCTGGTGTGAAGAGAATTCATAGGAAAAGACATACTCTCCAGAAGATTTGTCTTCAGTCACAACATTTACATTTACACAATATTAAGTTGGCTGTAGCTTCTGCTCTGTAAGCACAATCCATACTTAATTGGTTTGGTAAGACTGACACAGGAGGGACGTACATTCACCTGAAAATTCAGCCAGTGAGGAACTGAGTAATCCAATGAAAAGTTCAACTGGGAAAAGTTCATGTTTAGATTTATCATTTTCATAAAAGAAATAACCTGAGGAAAGAAAAGGGAAAAAGAGTTGAGAACAGTGCTCTTCAGAACTGTTAAAGTTTGGAAAGAGGAAAAGCAAACACATGGAGGTGAAAAATTATCCGTTTTTCTCATACTTTCATACCTCTCTTAGAAAAATTACTTCATCTCATTGAGAAGTGTCTAATTGAGTAGTACACCTTCTAAAACAAAACCTAAGCTATTTTATGTCTTGGTTTGAGGATACGCTCAACAGATAAATCCCCACTCAGTTAATATCCATTGTTCTATGATGACAACTTGATCAGTGGGTACCCGTCTATGTAGAGCTGCAACTCAGCATGCAAGCTGCAAGCTGACAAATAATGAAGGAACCTCACAGCTGGATTTTGTCTCAACGTCATTGTACCAAGGAGTTTACAAAGACAGTGCTGACAAAGCCCTGAGAGTATCTGCGGTAATGGCTCTAAATCAAGATCTGTAGTAAGTTTCAGAACAAACTTCATTATTTTGAGGGAGCAAGCACAGAAAAAAGAAAAAGAATGGCAAACTCTGGTAACAGATTAGAACTAAGGGTACTACCAAAGTTCTAGGTTTTAGCACTCCCCAAGTCTTGAGAGGAACTCCCTAACATCTTTGTGTATATAGTTGTGATACATTGAACAGTGAGAGAAAACTCATGTCATACTTTCACTATTGCATCAATTCTTATAATCAGATTAATCTGTAAATTACTTAAGTGCTCCACATGGAGCCCCAAACAGGGTACAACCTTTTATCATTATAGAGGAGTAATGGATTTTCCGGTGCAGACTTTGTGAGGCATTCCTTGGAAGCTTCCTCCTCTTTTATGCTTCTGTACATATGGGGTAATTTTATTTGGCAATATAGGGACTGCCTGGTGTTATAGTTCCAGGATGGTAATAACTTTAACATAGATTGTGTCATTTGTCTTCTTAATAGCAGCATGGCTTCTAAAAATGAAAATGTTTCCAAGCAAAGTTAGAAATAGACTGATATTTGCTGAATAACACTGTAATAACCTCTGGAAATCCAGAAAAAAGAATTCAAGTCATGGGTGTAATTGTTTTATTAGTCAGTAATGAATACTTCCGAGGTGGTGGAAATAAGTTATTATTTTACTATTGCTAATTAAATATCACATTTTCTTCCCAGAGTTCCATTTAATATTAGGAATGATCTTACACATGATACATGTATATAAACAACTAAAAATCCTTTCCTAGAAATAGAATTCAAATAAAAACAATTCTAAGGCTATCCTGTATACTTGCAGTATAAGTGAAGGGGTATCTTTTGATACTTTTGAAGTTAGCTAATATAAAACCTAAACAGGTACCTAAAAGCAATATATAAAGGTATTGGGTTTGGGTTTGCCTTTTACTTTAGCAAGAAGAACGATCATGTTGCTTGAAAAATGTTCATGTTAGGTCTTGTACTCAAATAATCACTAATTTAGTTAAGCTTAGAGCAATTTTTTTTTGATGTGTAATACCATGTGTGTTATCATATTTTATCTTATGAAAGAAAATCAGGATTCTTATTTCACAGATAGAGTGACAAAAGTACTCCTGAAGGTCAGTATTAAGAGATTTAAGTAATGAATGATAAATGAGCACAAAACCCTACACATGTGGTGTCTGCCAATTCAGATGGCAAAAGGGAATTTTTTTTTTTTGCTTCTAGTGTGTAATTTTCAGAATAGTGATTATTTTTGTGCTTCAAAGACATACTAAAATTAGCAGAGATTTTTATTTATATATACTGGGAATGAATCCAAATATCACAATTAGTCTTTCTCTGCTAAGGTAAAAGAAAAACAAACAACTTTTTCCACATAAATGTTAATAACATCTGTTTAAATATCATAGTGCTTTGTGTGTTAAGGTCAAGAACAAACATTTAGTAGAGAGACACATTGCTGATAGTCAGGGTTAAGTGTGAACATGACAATTTCCCCAGTCCCTAAATTTATTCAATTTAGAAACTTGAAAGCTGTAGTACCCCGGCCTTAATAAAACCAGAACTTAAGTATGAGCAAATTCTAAATCACTGCATGCAAATTACATGGCATGAAGAGCTGCTTTATACAAATCTAAGTCACATAAACACCAATAAATAACTAAGCAGAGTTCTCAACTATGTTCTTAGCAGTTGTTTCTTGATTACATCATATCAGACTCATTTTCAGCGATATAACTAGAACAAAACAAGTATATGGCATTTCTAATTTAGTTGTTTTTCCCAGTTTTAGATCTGTTCTTTCCCTGGTGCCTAATTACTGTTGGAATAAGAAGGCATAGTACATAATGAGGTATTGGAAAATATCTCCTCTGATCTCTGCTAAAGATACTGATACTTATTGAAATATGCTTTATGTTTTCTAAATTACATAAAAGTATCTTAGAAAGTATCCTACCTATGTACTACTACCAACTGAATAAGTTTTAGTGAGCAGAAGTGCCCACGGTAATAAAAGCATTATTGCTCTAAACACAATTGACAAGACAAATCCAAAAACAGTTTCTGTCTTTAACTGGAAGGACAGTTTTAATATTCAATTCCTTTTTCTTCAACGTCACATTATTCTGTTCATGGCATTGTTAATGTATGGGCTTTATGTCTTCTAAAAAGCTAACAGCAATGCTTTAAGCTATTCAAAATCAGGGATATTTACCATATACCATAAAAGAATCATTGGCCTTGTTATTTGAAATGAACTACTGTACATTAGTTGCACCAGTATTTTTGCTGGAGCCCTGAAAAACCTTTAAATATATTCTTCCTTAATTTTATGCCTTATACTTCAAATATAAAATAGCAATGAAAATATACTTTTCCATAAATCAGTAGAAATAGGACTGATTTTGAGGAAGATTTATATTCTCAGGGATCCCCATCCTGTAATTTCAATTGCTTCCCTGGGAAATGTGTTTCCAGAAGGATGGTTTAAATGGTTGACAGGCAAATATTCTTTGAAAAATGTAGACTAATTATACAGTTCTTCTTTGTCATAGATATTCAGCTACTGTTCTCTATGGAGTGGCATGCTTACAGGCATATTGTCCCATTTATAGTCTGGTGATAAGGAAAAGCTTTTAAAACAAATTACAAGTAATGATATTATTTAGAAGACTCTAACTTGTCAAGAATTAATATTGCTTTAATTTCTTAGAGAAAACATAAACTTTTCAAAACAGAAAAACTTGCCTGTGTTCTCAGGCTGGGCACGGATGGTGCTATTCACATGGATCAAATAAATGCATACTACAGTGATCTGTGAGTGGTCCTCAGTTGTTCTGAAATAGAAACTGTATTGCTATATCTTTCTTGTCATTCTCCCTCTTCTGTGAGAAGTGTAATAGGAAGTCAACAGCTGAACTAAATTTTTCTTATTTTACTCTTGTTTTGGTTCACCACATGCCCACAGGGCCTCTCCAAATGTGATGATTTTCATTTGAGAGGATGTTATCTTGCTGAGCAATAGGCACTAGACTTTGCTACACACCTGTACCACTTGCCTGTGAATCAAGAGCTGTAGGCAGTTCCCATGAACTGTGGTTTACTGACTAATGGAGTAGCCTTCTAGGCTAAATTAAGATCACACAGTGCTACAGTGCTACGGATCCCCGTTCTTAGTATTTTTATTCCTGCATTCACAAATCACACAGGAATAGGGACTCTCCTTTTGTCAGGCACTAGGTACTACATAACACTTAGTAGTTGTCACAGCTCATTAGCAGCAAAAGAAAAATGAATCGAGGATGAGAATAATAAGCCCATGAAGTCAAGATTGCATGTCAAGTCATCACCAGAAGTAGTTTAATGCTAAATGCAGTATCCTGCCTGCTAAAGTGTCTTATACAGAACAACTTCTGCTTACAGAATTTTGGTTTCTTGGTGAGACACTAGAGGTTGCAGTAAATCTTTTTTTTCCTTCCAGTACATCAGCATTTTGTACAGACTTAATACTAAGATGGGCAATTTGGGGCCGCTGAAAGTAAACTCTTAGAATCTCTCTTCCACCTTGAACATCTCCTTGTTTCCATGGAAGAAGCAATGATTATCTAGTAAATCTTAGTCAATTATGATGCATTTCCATGCTAAGCTAGTGTCTGGTGAATGCCAAGACATAAAAAAGTTGAACCAGGCATAGTGTATAAACAGTAATAGAATAAAGAATATTAAGAGAAAAAAACTACTAGATTCACTATCAGTGAGTGCAGCAATGAAATCTGGAAACACTGCTTGGCAATAAAAAACCCCATTATGCTGAATTGTTTGCAATCTTTCTTTATTTTCCTAGTCTATCCAGAAAAGGGAAAGGGGAAGGGAAAAAAAGCACATTTTTCAAGTTCAAAGAATCATAGAATCAAGCAGGTTGGAGTCCAAGCCTTCAACCAACACTGCCGTGGTTACTAGACCATGGTACTAAGTGCCACATCCAGTCTCATCTTAAATAATAAATGTAATACAAATAGATATAAATAAATAAAATGTATCGTCTGAACCTCTGCAGACTGATTCAATGTAGTCACAGATGAGTGTCTGACACTGCACAATAAGAGCTGTGCTGAACTTCAGGACTTGTGGGACATGGATATTTTTGAAGTTTAACCTGACTTGTGTACTGAGTGTCTGCCAGTTCCTTGCTAGTGCAGTATGCAGCTTAAACTTTTAAGTTGTTCTGCAGTTTTCTCGTGTTTACTATTACCCTAGAGATCCCTTGCTTCTGTGTTTTCTACCCTTCAGCACTCTTCAGCATGTTTTCTCTCCTTTATATGACCTGTCAAGTCTTCCTTTTTTCCCTTTGGGTTAAATGTGGTGGGTTTCTGTGACTGGGTTTTGGTAGAGGGGAGGGGGCTACAGAGGTGTCTCCTGTTGGAAGCTGCCAGAAGCTTCCCCTGTCTGGTGGAGCCAATGCCAGCCGGCTCCAGGATGGGCTTCCTGCTGCTGGCTAAGGTCAAGTCAATCAGGAGTGATAGTAATGCCTCTGTGATAATTGTTTCAGAACAGAAAGCTATTGGGCAGAAAGAATTCCAGACAGGGAAGAGCAGAGGGAGAGTATGTGATCAACAATGCAGACACCAAGGTCAGTGCAGAAGGAGGGGCAAGGAGGTGCTCCAGGCACAGCGCTAAGGCCCTGCAGCCCCTGGTGCAGCCCATAGTGGGGCAGCTGTGACCCTGCAGCCCATGGAGGACCATCAGGTCCTGCAGCCCATGGAGGAGCCCATGCTGGAGCATGTGGATATCTGAAGGAGGCTGTGAACCCATGGGAGGCCCAAGATGGAGCAGGGTCCTGCGAGAGACCTGCAGCCCATGGAGAGGGAAGTCCTTGCTGCAGCAGGTTTTTCCCAGGTAGGACTTGTGGCCCCTGTGGGAGACCCACACTGGTACAGCTCATTCGTGAAGGACTGCACCCTATGGAGGAGTGACCCATGGGACAGCAGTTTGGGAAGAACTGTTGCCTGTGGGATGGACTTACACCGGAGAGGTCTGTGAAGGACTGTCTCCTGTGAGAGGGACCCCACAGGAGTGGGGAAGGACTCCTCTCCTTGAGCATTGGCAGAAACAACAACTGACCCTAACCCCCATTCCTCGTTCCCCTGCACTGTTGGGGGGGAGGTGGGAGAACATGGAAGATGGGGGGAAGGTATTTTTAAAATTATTTTACTTCTCATTATTTTGTTCTGACCCTGTTAATAAAAAATTCAATTAATAACCCCACTTTGAGTCTGTTTTGCCCATGATGGTGATCACTCCCAACTCTTATTTCATGAATCCTTCACTGTTTTTTTTTCTCTGTCCTGTTGCAGAAGGCAGTGAGAGAGCAACTGTAGTGAGTACCTGGCATCTAGCCAGGGTCAATCCACTACAACCACTTTCTGTGATTACTTTTTTTTGTGTTCTTCTTACAGAGTGGTCCTCCTTTCTCTCTAATTCCTACATATTCCTACATATACCAGGGATACCAGTTTGATTAAATACTGATAAGGATCTGATCTATTTTCCTTTGAAACATCCTCGGAAATTTTCCCCTGCAAGTCCAGGAAAGCTCACTTGTGTTCTGTATTTTAGTTGCCAGTTCCATGGAGATGTCTAAAGTACCATACAGTATCTCAAATATCTCTAAATGCTTATGTTTCAGGAACAGAATTGTACTTACTATCTCCTTCTCACCCTGGAGCAGATTTCACCACCATATTCTCCTCCTCTTTTAGTCTTTCTCAGTTTTTTCTATTTCTTAAAATCACACTTTAAATTGTCTTGTCCTCTTACCGAAAGCACTCCTTAGCAGAAGCGTGTCCCTCGTGACCTCATCTCTGACTTCTGCCAACAACAGCCTCTTTGTGCTAAAAACCATCTTCAGCCTCTTCCTTTTTTAGACAGTTCCTCAGTAATTATTACAGCTGTGTGCCCATATCAAACTTCTGTCTCCATGTGACTGGAGACAAAAATAGGACAGAGAGAGAAGATGCAGATTTTGTTCGAAGTACAGAAGAAGCTGAGATCTTGAAAAAATTCAGTGGATGGAAACACATGAGGAGGATGCTAAGTGAAAAAGTAATCTTTAGTTACACAGAGTGGCAGCCATACCCACTTGATAATTCTCTTTTCAAGTCTAGCTGGAAGAAAGAGGATTACTCAAGGAGATTCAGACAAGCAGCCTAAAATAGCAGAGCCACTGGAGAATAGGAAGCAGGCAACCAGTTGTTTGCTTTAGGAAGGAATGGAGGAGAATTGAAGAAAATAATGTTTTGGACAGCAAACTAAAATCACATTGCACATTCTCTCTCTGCCAGGATTTACTGCCCTTGGTTGATAAAGAAAAAGAAGCCTGTAGACATATGGAGCCCTAAATGTACACTACACTTTCCTACACTTCAGGAGCATTGAGGAAGCAATGAAATCTGCTAAATGCAGCTGCTGCCCATATTTAGCATACAAAAAGGGGTGATTCATACAAGAAGAATTGTGGTTTCCACAGTGCTACATGAATGAATGAGCTGCTAGTAATGGGCTGCTTCAGTCTAGAAAACCTCAAAACATAGTTTTCAGTATGCAACTCTATTGTTAACAAGAACCAGAGCATGTTCTTGAGGAAAAAAAATGTATTTACTACCTTTTCCCTCATTTCTTTCCTACAATGATGCTTTTATGATTTTCCATTCAGGTCAATGCAACACTTCTGCATAATGAAGGGAGGTGTTAAGGGGGAAATTTTAGCACAGGCATTTGGGGAAAACAGTCACACTTTAATTTTAATCACACACAATTTTAATTGTAAGACTGGGCACACTGGGTCATGCAATTAAAAAAAATGTACAGCAGAAAGAAATACCTTGACTGTCTTAGTGTGCCCATGAAAAGTATGCAAAAGAAACAAGTATGCACCTTCACATTTTGTCTGGTCCTAAAAAGTTTTCCAAAAACTTGTGTTAACAATTTTTAGTAATGTTTGCCTCTGATACGAAGACAGAGGGTCTTTTACTTTGGGCCTTGTAATGAGTCTGAGCAAGACTCACTAGTACTATGTCACAGATTCATAGCTCAGAGCAGATATTCCAATGCACTGTTATAGACAAGACTAAAGATAATGCTGTGAGTAGCTCTACGGTGTAAAAATGATTCAATTTTGGAAGCAAAAGGCATCTTGGTTACTTGGCCACAGAGCTAAACCTCACCTGAGTCCAGCTTGCCTGTGTAACTGAATGTTTCTTGTGATAGCCTCCCTGTAAAAGAACTAGTATTGCCTCTTTTTCTTTTTCCTTTGCAATGACTGAGCAAGTAGCCTGTGTACCAATTTTTAAAACATTATTCCCAGTGCAAATTTTTTAACCCCTATGTTCATTATGTGTTTCTAGAGTATTAAATACATGAGTCAACTAACAGTATAGTTCTTAAGCTCTACCAGCCTGTCCTGAATCCTGCAATGTATAACTTTGCCATCATTAATTAAAAATGTAATTACTGCTTGTGATATATGATCATAATATAATAAAGGCAAAGTTTTACTTGTCTACAAAAGAAAAATTAAGATATTAGGTATAATCCTGCAAATTTTAATATAATATCTAATTTTGTGGTTGATCATAGAATAGAATCATAAAATTAACTGGGTTGGAAGAGACCTCCGAGATCATCAAGTCCAATCCTTGATCCAACCCCACTGTGATTACTAGATCATGGCACTCAGTGCCACATCCAGTGTCATCTTAAAAACCTCTGGGGATGGTGAATCCACCACCTCTCTGGGCAGGCCATTCCAATGCCTGATCACTCTCTCTGTAAAGAACTTCTTTCTAATATCCAACCTAAACCTCCCCTGACAGAGCTTAAGCCCATGCCCTCTTGTCCTGTTGCTGATTGCCTGGGAGAAGAGACCAGACCCCATCTGGCTACAACTTCCTTTCAGGGAGTTATAGAGAGCGATGAGGCCTCTCCTGAGCCTTCTCTTCTCCAGACTAAACAACCCCAGCTCCCTCAGCCTCTCCTCACAGGACTTGTGCTCAAGTCCCTTCACCAGCCTGGTTGCTCTTCTCTGGACCCGCTCCAGCACCTCAATGTCTGTTCTGAACTGAGGGGCCCAGAACTGGACACAGCACTCCAGGTGTGGCCTCATCAGTGCTGAGTACAGGGGAAGGATCACTTCCCTGCTCCTGCTGGCCACACTGTTC
>VXAW01010007.1:0-45526 GCA_013399735.1 Tyrannus savana
GCGGCGGCGGCGGCGGGACCGGGTCAGTGCCGTTTTTGGGGGGTGTCGGGCTGCTCCCCCCCCTCCTCAGAGTGGGCGCGCCCGCCGCCCTTGGGCCGCCAACGGGCGGGCGGAACCACCCGCGGCACGAAGAGGGGAGTCCGCCGCGCTCGGGATTCCCCCGGTGGAGAATGGGCCGGCCCGCCTGCCCGTTGTGCGCTGGAGGGGAGAGGCGGTACCATCTNGGGTGTTGTGTGGAGCGGCGGGGACACGCCTGTGCCCTCAGCATCCTTCCCACGTATATAATCACGTATATAATTATATGATATACCCCTCTTTCCCTTAGGTTGCGCCTTGTGTCCCTCGTGTCCTTGTCCCAGAGCTGGGCCGGGGGGGTCCCTTTGTCCTGACCAGGTGAGTTTTCGTTGGGATGAGATGGTGAAAAATGAGGTTCTGGGGTGTTTTAGACTTCTTTTGCCAGGCCGTGAGCGTTATCCTTGGAATTAGGCTTGTGCCGAAAACCGGCTCTCCAATTAACTGCTTATTTTCTGGATAAATACCCTGTGAACAGGAGAACCCATGGAGATCTAGGGTTAAAAGATAGTAAAATAACAGTAATTAAAAATAAAGTAGCCATAAAATAGCTAAATATATTATTAACAATAACAGGAGGAGAACGACAAGAATTATTTCTTCTTGGGGTGCCCCCTTTCCCCATGGAGCTGACGAGGCCCCTTTAGGAGCTCTGGTGCCAGCTTTGTATCATAGGCGTTTAACTTTGGCCCCTTTGTAGCAACAGAGAGCACCGTAAAAGAGGCTTTTTCATTTATTTTCTTACTGCAGAGAACCAGCAGGAAAAAGGAAAGTGGGGTCTCAAAGTTTTCTCTGTGTGTGTGTGTGTGTCTTGTAGCTGGGACATCAACCTCACATGGTCACCGATGAAAACTGCAGAGGTGACGCTGAGGGAAATTTAGATTTATTCAGGCAGGTTCTAACCATGGGGGTGACGATTCTGTGTGTGTTTTAGAAGTACAGACGTGTTACATGTCGTCTGTAACCAAAACAGCTCAACCCAACAGCCGTGATTCCCTCGCTAGTGGTGACAGGTCACAGATTCATGGGGTGGTTTGGGGTGGAAGGGACCTTAAAGCTCATCCATTCCACCCCATGCTGTGGGCAGGGACACCTTCCACTAGCCCAGGTTGCTCCAAGTCTCATCCAACCTGGCCTTGGTCACTTCCAGGGATCCAGGGGCAGCCACAGCTTCTCTGGGCAACCTGTGCCAGGGCCTTACCACCCTCACAGACAGGAATTTCTTCCCAATATCCCACCTAACCCTGCCCTCTGGCAGTGGGAAGCCATTCCCCCTTGTCCTGTCCCTCCAGGCCCTCGGAAATAGTCTCTCTCCATGTTTCTTGTTGGCTCCCTCCAGGCCACAATTAGGTCACTCTGAAGCTGCTCTTCCCCAGGCTGAACAATCCCATTTCTCTCAGCCTTTCCAGCAGTTGTTATTGCCTAATGAACAGGAGTGTGTGTGTGTGTGTGTGTCTGTATTGGACATTCTCTAAGAAACAGCAGGACTTGCTTTTGGAGCAAAAGGCAGCGCTTGCAGCATGAGGAGAAGGAGTTGTTTCTGAAGAGTGGATTGTATCCAGGTGGCTGCTGTTTCCTTCCCCCATGCCTTTACCCTTCAAATGGTCGCTCTTGTACCTTTTTGTGTGACCCAGAAGCTTCCTGTAAAAAAAACCTGGCTGGCTGTCCCCTTTGGGAGAACAGGGACCAGCCTTTTGGGGTGCTGGGTATCCAGGAGCCCGGAGACCAGGAGGGAGCTGGGCTTGGGGGGGTCCCTTTGTCCTGACCAGGTGAGTTTTCTTAGGGCTGTGATTATGAAAACCGAGGTTCTGGAGGTTTTTTTCTGGGACTTCCTTGCCAGGCTGTGAGTGATAGCCTTAAAATTAGGCTGTGCTGAAAGCTGGCTCGTCTGCAGACAACTTGCATATTTTCTAGATAAACGCCCTTTGAATAGGAGAACCCATGGAGATTTAGGGTAAAATAATACAATAACTAATAAAAATAAAATAAAATAAAATAAAATAAAATAATAATAATAATTGAAGGGAAAAGATAAAATAATAGTAAATTATATTAAATAATGATAATGATGATAATAATAATAATAGAAAAAGAAACAATTCTTGGGGTGTCCTGTGCAGGGCCAGGAGTTGGACTCGACCATGCTGATGGGTCTAACAACCTGCAAGTTCCACCCTGTCACCACCAAACAGCCTCCAGGTCTGGTGGTTTGGGCTGGATCACCCTCGATCTTGCTTACAAAAGTGAAAATTAGCGCTATCCGCTTTGGCGGAGCGTTTTGAGCTTTACAACCAGAGCACTGGGTGTTTATTTTCACTTCAGCAGCGTCGTCGGGCGTAGGTGGCACTTGCTGAGGCCTTGAACCAGCAATACCAGACCTAATGATCCTCTTCCCAGCGCTCTTGAGCTGTTCAAAGAATTCTTATTTATTTTTTTTTTCCCCTTTTGACGCACAAATAAAGGCACTTAAAAAGACCAAACAGCACCTGATTTCCATATATAGAGTCTTTGGGAGAAAAAAAACAACACACCCCCCCATCAATTATGTTGGGTTTTTGGTATTTTTGTTGTGGTTTTTTTTTTTTTTAAACGCCGCCTCTTATTTCCCCCCCCTCCCAAGTCTAAAGGGGCCCATTCAGCGCTGCGAGTAATGTTGTGAGTAATACCGGGCTTGGCACAAATGAAGCGCTTAGCTGAGCTCCTTGTTTTTATTGCCCATTGTCTCTGAGCCAGTGTGTGGTTTCATTTGTTCTCCCGTGCCCCCAGGGGAGGGGCGATGGCAGCGCGGCNCCAGGAGGGAGCTGGGCTTGGGGGGGTCCCTTTGTCCTGACCAGGTGAGTTTTCTTAGGGCTGTGATTATGAAAACCGAGGTTCTGGAGGTTTTTTTCTGGGACTTCCTTGCCAGGCTGTGAGTGATAGCCTTAAAATTAGGCTGTGCTGAAAGCTGGCTCGTCTGCAGACAACTTGCATATTTTCTAGATAAACGCCCTTTGAATAGGAGAACCCATGGAGATTTAGGGTAAAATAATACAATAACTAATAAAAATAAAATAAAATAAAATAAAATAAAATAATAATAATAATTGAAGGGAAAAGATAAAATAATAGTAAATTATATTAAATAATGATAATGATGATAATAATAATAATAGAAAAAGAAACAATTCTTGGGGTGTCCTGTGCAGGGCCAGGAGTTGGACTCGACCATGCTGATGGGTCTAACAACCTGCAAGTTCCACCCTGTCACCACCAAACAGCCTCCAGGTCTGGTGGTTTGGGCTGGATCACCCTCGATCTTGCTTACAAAAGTGAAAATTAGCGCTATCCGCTTTGGCGGAGCGTTTTGAGCTTTACAACCAGAGCACTGGGTGTTTATTTTCACTTCAGCAGCGTCGTCGGGCGTAGGTGGCACTTGCTGAGGCCTTGAACCAGCAATACCAGACCTAATGATCCTCTTCCCAGCGCTCTTGAGCTGTTCAAAGAATTCTTATTTATTTTTTTTTTCCCCTTTTGACGCACAAATAAAGGCACTTAAAAAGACCAAACAGCACCTGATTTCCATATATAGAGTCTTTGGGAGAAAAAAAACAACACACCACCCCATCAATTATGTTGGGTTTTTGGTATTTTTGTTGTGGTTTTTTTTTTTTTTAAACGCCGCCTCTTATTTCCCCCCCCTCCCAAGTCTAAAGGGGCCCATTCAGCGCTGCGAGTAATGTTGTGAGTAATACCGGGCTTGGCACAAATGAAGCGCTTAGCTGAGCTCCTTGTTTTTATTGCCCATTGTCTCTGAGCCAGTGTGTGGTTTCATTTGTTCTCCCGTGCCCCCAGGGGAGGGGCGATGGCAGCGCGGCGGGCGCTCAAAGCCGTCCTGGTGGATCTCAATGGAACACTTCACGTGGAGGACTCGGCTGTGCCAGGCGCCCAGGAGGCTCTCAAAAGGCAAGTTTTACCTCTCGTTTTCTTGTTTGTTTGTTTTTGTTTTGTTTTTTTTTAATTTCCTCTGGCAGGTTGTGTCAGTGCTGTTTTGCACAGAGTCTCTTCTGCAGGTGAGCCTGGAGCTTCTGCCCTGTTCACGCTGTTGTGGTGAGCAAAGACTTGGCCAAATTCTGCTTTTATTTACACCTGCGTTAATTCCAAGGCAACTCAGAAAATTCAGCTTTCCTGAGTGGCTCTCTGTGTGTTTTCTAAGCCTTTTCCGGGTAGAAAAACCCCAGTATTTGAGGTGTTTCTGCTAATTCACATCTGACTACGGCCTTAGCCAAAGTGGAGAGTAGTTGAGTTCGCCTGAATTACCCCACTTACACAAAATCACTTCAGCTGAGCTGTTCCTCGAGGTTTTGTGTAACTACAGGAGCCTGATCCCGTGTCGGAGCCCTTGGATCTGTGCTGAGCTAAAATGGAATAGCAGAAAAGCTTGGCCTCTTGAGCAGGGCAAGCTCTGCAGAGTTCTCATTTCATTCAGACAAGACTTTTCTTTATTATTATTATTTTTAAAGTTTCTTTCTTCTAGGTAAACAACCTAGTAATTTTTTAGTCTGAGAAAGGTTTGATACTACAGCTCATCATCTTCTGTAGGAATTTCAATATATTAATAAAAAGGAGGATTGAACACCTCTTGCTCTTGTGATGAAAGGGTGCCAGAAGAAACTGAGGCATAGCAAAATGATTTAATCTGACCAAGTCAGTGGTGAAATAGGATGCACAATCCCAGGAGTATTTGCACTGTGTTACAGCACTGTTTTCCTGGAGAAGACGTCTTGCAATGGAGCCACAGAGTGATATATGCTGTTGTGGTGAATGAGGGAGGACACCTTAAGATTCGAGTCTTTTTCCTTAGAGGTTTGGAAAAAAAAAAATTCTTTTCTCGTGCTCTTTTCTGCTAATCCATGTCCCTGTCCTTCCTAAAGAGAAGCTGGAATGACTGACGTTGGAACAAATGGAGAGATGCCACTTTTAGGATTTCTTCGCAGTGTTGAGGTCCACAGGAAAAAACAGCATAAATTTTTTATTTTAGTACCAACCAGGGTTTTTTTTTTTTTTGTCAGTTCATACCCGTGCAGGGTCAGTATCTCTGCAGGCAGAGTCTCCAGCACTGACCAACTTTATTCTGATGTTCTCCGTGCAGTCCTGGTGCCAGTGTTTGTTCCTATAGCAACAGAGAAAGTGATGGTGGGGGAATAATTAAAGGGGATGCTGTTGAAACTGTCACTTCCAATTATTTGATTGTTCGGTAGCATGTGCTGCCAGCGCAGGGCAATAACGTGGGTTTATGTGATCCTGGTGTTCCTGAGGAAGGGGAGAAAGGGCTGCAAAAGCTGACATTAAACCACCATCGAGGTAACACAGGCTCCTGGAGCATCCTCCACCTCAGAGTGAGCCACATCTGCTGGGAATTCACCCACCACGTGGGGTTCAGTGTATGAATTTAGCAGCAAGCGTCTTTGGTTTGTTTATTTCTGGTTCGGGGTGCTGTTGATCAAAAATGTGGGGCTCGTTTATTTGTTATCCAGTTTGAATTTAAAGGCTTTTCAAACAAAAGTTGTTGATCGCGGATTGTGTTTGCCACTGATGTGAAGGTGGAGCTTGGAATCGCCACTCTTCCTCTGGAATTTTTGTGGGAGAAGGGGGAGCGGAGTTTGGGGAAGGCCTGTTTTTGCCCCGGCAGCTGTAATTCTTTGCTGTCTGTTTCACGCCGCCCTCCAGCCCACGGAAGTTCTTGTGTGGCACCAGTGCTGTGGTGTTTTTCCTCTGCAGCCACAGGTGGTACTTTTTTTAGCCCCACAGAGGAGCACAGGTGTGCAAACAGGAGGATTGCTGGCCACTCTGGGCGTGCTGTTCCCCTCACAGGCTGCGCAGTGCCCCTGTCGCCATCCGGTTTGTGACCAACACCACCAAGGAGAGCAAGAGGGACCTGCTGGAGAGGCTGACGAGGCTGGGCTTTGACATTGCAGAGAACGAGATCTTCACGTCCCTGACAGCAGCCAGGAACCTCCTGGAGCAGAAACACGTGCGGCCTCTGCTCCTGGTGGACGACAAGGCCCTGCCTGACTTCACAGGTGAGGGGCTCGCCGAACCGAACGGGGGAAATTAGGGAACAACTGAGGAAGCACAGTGCTCTCTGTCAGGTGTAGACCTGTCCTCCTTTTAAATTCAACAGCCTGAAGTCATAGCTTTTTGAAGGAGCAGTGGGAAATGGCAGCCAAGGCCTCCAAACAGAATCACAGAATATTTTGACTTGGATCCACAAAGATCATCAAGTCCAGCTGTTAAGTGAATGTCCCATGGAGGAATCAAACCCACAACCTTGGTGGTGTTAGCACCATGCTCCAAACAACTGAGCTTATCTCAGGGTCGTTTGGGTGAAACTCAATACTTTCCATTAATTTCCAGTGTAAAAAAAACAAAACAAAACAACAAACCCAGTAATACTTAGCAGAAGGTTATTGGAGATTTATTGCACCTACCAGTGCTGGTTTTTTTTTTTTTTTATAGCAAGGATGTGTCAGGTTGTGCAATCCCTGGTTTCCAACAGAGGCTTTTCTCGTAAAAAGCTGAAAAAACAGTGTGTAGGCCATGCAGGAAGCTGCTTCTCTCTTCACAGGTTATTATTAAATGCAAAGTCCCCAGGTAGTTACTGTTGCTTATCTTGTGTTGAACATCTGGGTCTCACCCCATGTGCTTGGATACCCTCACTGGTGGCAGGAGGTTCACCACCCCTATCTCTAGATCGTCATTTCCTAAGACCAGGTTGAAACCTCCTTTGCTTTCCCTCCCTCAGCAGCTGGGGGAGTAGAAGATGGTATGTTTTCACATGTCTGGCAGGGGCCTGAAGTTAGACCCACATCATTTCAAGAGTTGTGAAGATACCCGTGTTTTTAACACACTCAGGAGTTGAAAAACTGTATATTTATATTCAGTTTTTCATTTAAAGTCCAGGCAGCAGAAATGTGGGTGGTGGCTTATCACTGCTCCTTGCCCCTTGTCTTACAAAACTGGAATCCCTCTGGCCGCGTCGTTTCAGTAGGTTCTAATCTCGCTAGGATCTGGAAATTTCCTGTTAAAATTTTAGTGCCACAGTCAGTAATCTCCAGGTAGATCAGTGTTCAGGGGAAGAGCCTCTGCGGGTCCTGAGAGCAGTGAAACCTGATAATCTGCTCTACCTGACACAGAGAAATATGCCCCAAGCAATACTCTGTGTTTGTGTTCTCAGGAAGGCTTTCTTGGGTCAGAAACAGCAGAGACAGCAGCTCTTTCGCTGGAAGTGCTTAAATCAGTTTAATCTCCGTGGTTCTGGGGACCTTTCCATCAGTTTTGCAGTTGCTGATGCTAGTTTTGTAAAAGATGGCAGAGACAGAGATGTCGTTTGGGTACCTTGGTGTTGCCTGGGTGTGGAGTGGATTGTTTTGTTTCTTTTTGCTACAAGGGGTTTGGCTCAAATTCAGTGCTGCTCTTGAAACATTTAAGTACAGTGCAGAATGCTGCAAATTCCTGTTGTTGGCTGCTACGGAGCTGTTCTTGGCCAGTCTCTCTACAAAGCTGGTCACAGATGGATGAGTGTAATCCACTCTTGGTTAAAGGACCCAGGTGCTTCTGGCTGGTGTCACAGATCCACGTGGCAACTCTGGTACGTTTGAAGGTGGAACAAAACCCACAGCAAGTGCAGGGTGCAGCTGCTGATGCGTCATTAATGAAACTGTTTCTCCTGTTGATGCTGCTCTGCTTCCATTGCTGTCTCTTGTTCAGAGGTGGCGCTGCCGTGTGAAAACAGTCCTGCTCCTCGGGAGCACTGGAGGACAGAGGGGTTGTTCTCAGGGGACCTAAATCCACATTAAAAAACAGACCTTCCAGAAGAGCCCACACTAACCTCGAGTAAAAACTTCTGGGCCTTGCTGCAGTCCCATCTTTGCTGTCATAACCAGACAGCAAATAAGTAATTTGATAGTGGAACAACAGACAGGTTTTAGACCCTCAGTGAAGTTTTCTGGGACAAAAGGGAATAGAAAAACCGGGTGAAATTTACTAGTCTTCCTGCTTTGCTTGTCTTACAAAGCAGATAAGTATATGTAGAGAGGGACTATCAAATAACAGACTCAAATAACTTCATTCAGTTAAAAGAGGGATTTGTGTGGTCTGCTGCATTTCAGGGGAGGCAGTGAGAGAATCATTCAGCAGTTGTTTTTAAGACTGTTCAGCTCCAGAGCTGTGTTGATCCTGGAGGATTGCAGAGTCTGGATAGACCAACACCTTTTCCACAATGCTTTCTTCATTCTTGAAAGGTATAAAAACCAGTCTCTTTGATGCTCTGTGTCTGAAAACGCTCATTTTTGCTGTAAAGCAATTAAATGCACTTGCCGACTGTGTGCTGCTAAGTGTGAACCAAATTCTGCTCGCTCAGAGTCGTGTTCTGGTTTTCCAGGGATAGGCACTGATGACCCCAATGCAGTGGTGGTGGGACTGGCTCCTGAGCACTTCCACTACGAGATGATGAACAGGGCATTTCGGTAAGGCGGCCCCTCGTGGGTTTTTGGGTGGTGTCTGTCTTGTGCTGGGCTCTGAACCTCTACATGTGCAAGGGAATTCCTTCTCCTGTGGGAAGAAGAGGGTGGTAGGATTATCACTGTTGTGCAGAGTGTGAGAAAGCTACTCATCCATCATGGATTTGGGGCCATCACCAAGGGCTTCAGGCAGCCCAGAACCTCATTTTCACAGCTTTCAGTCTGTAAATAAACTGCAGAAGTACAGTCACCACTGTGACTGGGAGGGGGGAAAGTCAGCAATGCCTCAAGAGGAAATACAGAAAAGCAAGGATGTAGGGAAGCAATCACAGAATCACGGAATCAGATAGGATGGAAAAGCCCTCCAAGATCACCGAGTCCGACCTGTGCCTCATCCTCACCTTCTCCCCCAGCCCAGAGCACTGAGTGCCATGTCCAGGCGTTCCTTGGACACCTCCAGGGGTGGGAACTCCACCACCTCCTGGGGCAGCCCCTTCCAATGCCTGACCACCCTTTCCAGGAAGAAATTCCTCCTCATGTCCAACCTGACCCTCCCCTGGCACAGCTTGAGGCCATTTCCTCTTGTCCAAGAGCAGAGATGGCTTCCATGTTCAAAGCCCAGCCTTCAGATCCCAAATATTATAGGGAACAAAATCCAGTGCTTAGGGCAGATTATTCCTTACCCACATAATGCAGGATGTCCTGCAATATCTTCTGAATCACCTTATGTTCAGGAGGGGCCAGCACAATGTGGGTGAGGTGAACTATGGAGCTGATCCAGCGTGTCTTATTTTTAAAACTCTTTGTTTTGTCCGTAGACTAAAGGGTAAATGAGACTAAATTTGCTTGTCATCATCCATGAGCCAGGCCTGCAGCAGTGTGTGCAGAGCCTTGTTTCCTTCTCTCTGGTTCTAGCTTGACGCCAATACTCTGGATTTTTAACTGCAAAAACCTTCAGCTTGAAGAGACTTGAGTGTGAGCCCGTTGCCGAGTGTAGCCTGGGTGATGGATGTGATGAGTCCTCTCCGCTCTTTGCTTGTGGGATGGTGGCTACCACACAATTTTGCACCTTGAAATCTGGTCAAAACCCTGATCTCAAGCACTTTGATCTGCCCTGATAACCACAAAACCCAAAAAGGGAGTATGAATTACCACTGACCAGTATCTTAGGGAGGTTCCTTGGGGTGGGAGGCCAGTGCTGTGCTTATCTGCTGCCAATTATGTGTCATAACAACACATACTGACCCAGACTGCCTCTGCCTCGTTAGTGCATGTTGCCAAAGGCACTGATTTTGGAGTTTTACAGTGCAGTCATGAGTGGACTCCAATTTCACAACTGCATGAGCTTAACCCCTTGTGTGTCCTGGGGCTCACATCATTTCATTTATTGATATTTCTGTCCTGAGTGTGTTAGCTGTTGAATCAAATCTATTCGCTGCCTGGGGCTGGAGATCAGGGCATTTAAAACAAGAAACCAGTGATGGCATGGAGAGTCTCTTGAGGGTTCCAGGCTCCCAGGTTATGTGGGAATGCCCCTGGAACTGGCCCTGTGGGGGTGGGTGAGGCTGTCCCAGGCTGGATTTGGGATTTATGCATTAGGCACAGGATTGGACACTAGCTCTGGTGATGGAAGGAAAGTGCTGAAGGACAGATCCAGTCCCCTGCAGAGGGCAGTGGGTGCAGCATGGCCTTGGTGCCCATGGGAGAGGTATTTAGGGAATAACAGTGGGTGTGCTGCCTGAGCACCCTGCACCCAGCACCGCCTGGGTGGTGTGGCTGAGAGTTGGGCAAGGCTGAGTCCTTCAGCTCCCCTTGCCTTGTGCAGACACATTCCCAGCCACTCCTGGCTTGTCTGTCTGGAGGAAGGTTTCATCCTCTGTGAACCTGTCCTGGCTCTGCCTGGTGTTTTCCTGTGTTTCAGGCTTTGCAGAGGCCCTAGGACTGGCTTTGTCTGGTCTGTAACACCTCACTGACTTGTTCTGGGTGTTTTCCCCAGTCCCTTATCAAGGGTAAACTTTTGCTGTTGTCAGTTCTACCTGGCCTGATGGATATACTAACCATTGGCCACATTCTCTTCTTATTGAGCCTTGGGCCATGTCCATATTCCTTCTCCTTTACTGCTCAGGTGATTTAAGTCAGTTGGGATTGCACTGCAAGTGGAATTGCACTGGGATTGCAAAACTTTGAAGGGAATCTGATTAAATGCAGGTATCTGCAGTGCAGGTGCCTGGGCTCTGGAGGGAGGAGGAGGCACTTGTAAGGCGTTTTTCCCTTAGTAGTGCTCAAAATAGGACAGTTGAACTGTGCCCTAGAAGTGCATTTTCCTCTGCACTGGCTGTGAAGAGCCCAGGCTGACTAATTACCTGGTAGGCAGCTATTCCACTGACACCCAACATTAGGTAAATCTAACCCAACATGAGTCCCCAGACGAGGTGCACAGAGTAAGGCTGTTCTCCAGGCACCATTTGAAATGACTGAGACTAAATTTCTCTTTTTGTATACGTGGGATTTTGACGCCACGTTTAAAAGAATTCTCTCAGGTGAGATCTTCCCTGCAAACTGCTTGGATGCAGTGGTTGTGGTGCTGCTGTCAAATTAAATTTTCCTGTGTCCTAGAGGCATCCTCCCATCGCAAACAGTGTCTGGCTGCTCACAGATAACACACACCAGCTCTCTTCTGTTTGAGCTTGCCTTGGAATGCATTGATTTAACAGAGGTGTTTTGTGATAATGAAGTGAAATGAAGTATTTTCATTTATGCACCGCTCAGAGTAGCCAGGCAGCTCTGCAAGCAGGCAGGAAGGAGCAGACCTCCTCCAGGGAGCATCCAGCTCACCTCAAGCAACAGGGGCACGCCAGGATTTTGTTATTTTTCTTACAGGCTTTTTTGTTTTGTTTTGTAAATCACGTGGGGTTAAGAGGGAAAGGAATCCTCCCTTCTGCCCCGAGGATAACAGCCAGTGTTTCTCCTCTGTCCTCCAGCTTTGCTCCTTACTCCCACCTGTTGTGATACAGGACTGGAATGACCTGAAGTACCAGGAGAAGGCGTAGCGTGGAAGGGGGAGCATTTGGCAGTCATTATATCAGCTTTTACAGATGCTGTCTGGAGGGCTCTTGTTGCACTGAAACGTGGGGAGGGGAGCACTGCAGTAACGTGGCTGTGCTTGGTGGTCCAGGAGGGTTCCTGCGGTGCTGCAGCCACACAGACTGCCCTTCCCTTTGGGTCAAGGAGCTGCTCTGTCTGATGTGAGGAGAAGCTAGGAGCTCCAATCCAGCTTTGTTTGTGGCAGGCTCAGTAACAGCACTGTTAACTGGGGAATCCAGTGGGACATGAATGCATCAAACAGCTTTGTGGGTTATGTTACTTGTTACTGTAATTCCTTCGATGTAACAATACAAAGTTAAGTCAAATGATTTATCCTGTACCTGTTAAAAATTTTTCCATGTGAGGGTGGGGAGGCCCTGGCACAGGTTGCCCAGAGAAGCTGTGGCTGCTCCTGGATCCCTGGAAGTGTCCAAGGCTGGGTTGGAGGGGGCTTGGAGTAACCTGGGCTAGTGGAAGGTGTCCCTGCCTGTGGCAGGGGGTAGAATGGATGAGCTTTAAGGTCCCTTCCCACCCAAACCTTTCTGTGAAAGCCATTGAGGCCTTCAGCTGTTAAATATAACTTCTTTAACATTTTGTGCTTTCTCCTTCATTCATTCTCTAGGTTGATTTTGGACGGGGCTCCTCTTATAGCAATTCATAAAGCCAGGTATTTCAAGAAGAAAGATGGGCTGTCTCTGGGACCTGGGCCTTTTGTGACAGGGCTGGAATACGCGACGGACACCAAAGCGACGGTGGTGGGGAAGCCAGAGAAAACCTTCTTCCTGGAAGCCCTGAGGGGGACTGGCTGTGCCCCAGAGGAGGCCGTCATGATCGGAGATGTACGTGGGGACCAACACCCTCATCACCTGCCCGCTGACACAGTGCTCATCTCCGCTGGGTGCACTGCCTGCAAAGGGATGGTTCTGCCCTTTGGAATCATCCCTTCGTGTGTGCAGGGAAGGGAACGGAGCTGGGGAAGGGTCTGGAGCAGCTGAGGGAGCTGGGGGGGCTCATCCTGGAGAGAAGGAAGCTCAGGGGAGACCTTCTCTTGCTCTGCAACTCCCTGACAGGAGGGGGGAGCCAGGGGCGGGTGTTGGGCTCTGCTTCCAGGGAATGAGGGACAGGATGAGACAAAATGGCCTCAAGCTGTGCCAGGGGAGGTTTAGATTGGATACTGGGAAAATTTTCCTTATGGAAAGGGTTGTCCAGCCTTGGCACAGCTTTCCAGGACAGTGGTGGAGTCCCTGTCCCTGGAGGGATTTAAAAGCTGAGTGATGTGGCACTTGGGGACACGGGTGAGTGCTGGCCTTGGCAGTGCGGGGGAAACGGTAGGACTTGACGATCTTTGAGGTCATTCCCAGCCTAAACATTTCCATGAAAACTCACAGGATTTAGTGGGTAATACCTGGGGTGGGTTCTCTTACTTCACTCACTCTTTGGCGGGGCAAAAAGCACTCAGCAAACCACTCCTGTGACAGTTCCACTGACAGGCAGCTAAAAGATTTCGATTCCATGTCGCTGCTTTCAAGTGATGTGCAAAGCAGGAATTGTTCTGGCAGTGTCCATGCCCACCAACCAGTTGCTCTCTGTTCTGCCCCAGGACTGCAGGGATGACGTTGGTGGTGCCCAGGACGCGGGCATGCGTGGGATTTTGGTGAGGACAGGTAAGGAGTCCACGGATCGGTCATTTCAGGAGACGGTGGTGCTTTCAGTGATCTCACTCTGGGTACTGGCAACCCCCGGGCCCAGAGTGAAGGCACAGAGAGCCCTGGGGCCAGCCCTGGTGCTTTGTAACAGCCCACCTAGGAATTACAGTGGTCATTATAAGCATAATGTTGCTTTGGATGAAAGAGGAACCTGAAGGGACTGATGATGTTGCTGATGGTACTGTGGACTGGGTGAGGCCTTTTTGAGGTGGCAGCTGCTCGTGCTACTCTGTTATGTTGAACATGAAAGGAAGTAATCCTGCTGTTCCTTGGAAGGGTCTTCAAAGAGGCACTTATCATCAGGAACTGTGGTGATAGAACAAGGAGTAACAGGTTCACACTGAAAAAGATGAAATTCAGGTTAGAGATATGAGGAGGAAATTCTTGGCTGTGAGGGTGGGGAGGCCCTGGCACAGGTTGCCCAGAGAAGCTGTGGCTGCCCCTGGATCCCTGGAAGTGTCCAAGGCCAGGCTGGATGGGGCTTGGAGCAAGCTGGGATAGTGGAAAGTGTCCCTGCCCATGGCAGGGGGTGGAACAAGATGAGTGTTGAGGTCCCTTCCAACCCAAACCATTCTGGGGTTCTGTGATTCTATAAAAGTGAAAATAACATTATTATTTCAAGAACCTTCAACATGGAGCTATGAACAGTCAGTGAGAGAACAGTGCCAGTACTGCATTGTAAACCAGTGCATGAGTAACAGTAATTTAGAGCCAGAGCTGCCCCTGGAGGAATCTTCAGTGTATGTTAGGGAAGCCTTGTGGGAAGTTTGTTGCAGGAGAACCTCAGATGGGCATTCCTCCTACCTGGTTGGTGTTGATTTGAGGAGGCTCTAATTTTCAGGGTGACAAAAAAAAAAAAAAAAGATACTCAGAGGAGCTTGGTAAATGGATCTTTCTGTTAATCTGTTACAGGTAAATATCGACCAGCAGATGAAGACAAAATCAACCCGGCTCCCTACTTAACCTGTGAGAGCTTCCCAGAGGCAGTGGAGCACATCCTGAAGAGTATGCTGTGAGACAGGGAGTAGTTGGTTTGGAGAACCATCTGCTTCACGAAATTTCCTTCATTTTTGCTTCAAAAATTAAGGTCCCAAGATCAGTCGATGCATGTGTGGCATCAGAAACCTGCCCGTGGTGTGAGGGGCAGAGGGTCCCTGTGGGCCCAGCACAGTCACTGCACACAGGGAGTGAGGATGAGTTCTGCTCATCTTCAGTTTTCAGGAAACACCTGATGAAAAGCCCTGTCTGGAAACTGACACCTATTCTGAAAGCATGCACTGAAAATACCAACAGTAACAGAGCCTTAGCTGGCCTGTAGTGATTTCACTGAGCTCTTACTTAAAGGTAGAGATTGTGCACATTTAGAAGTGACTTTTAAATTAAAATACCACTATTGCTTAATAATAACTGCTGTGGCTGTCTTTGCTCTCATTACAGCAGATCCTGTTCTTTGTTTTTCAAATTTTACATAAAATTAAAAACTGTCAGCATTTTACAGATGTTTTAATTAGATGCTGTTATTAAAAAGAATGATACAGAAACAAAACTGTGGTATTAAATGCCTCAGAGACTGTGACTTTTTAAAATTAGGCTTCAGCAGGGTCCTATTAGTGCTACAGTTGCAAAATTTCTTTGTTGTTGGGGATTTTTTTGTTTCTTTTTCATGCTATGGGAAAAATCCTTCACGAGCCATGGGGACACATTCCAGTTTTTACAGTTGGTTAGCAGAGCTGTAAAATGAAATTTAATTCTGTATCATGCAATGCTTTTCCTATGTTCTGCATCCCCCAGTATGAACCAACTTTGTAATGATGGTAAATGGCTTTTCTGGTCTATTTGCAAACTCTAATAATCAAAGTCCTTTACAGTTGTTTTACAGTGCTCCTGAGTGTTAAATTATTAGATTGTAATTATGCATTACTGGAGTATTAACCTTATTGAAAATACAGTTTTGTGTTAATGAGCCATGCTCGTTCCTGTTAAACAAAATCATCGTGATGAATGAATTTCCTGACATGTGACAGCGTCTCTCTGCAGCCTCACTTGGTGGGTGGTTGCTACATTCAGATTTAATCTCTTGTCACAGACAGAACGCGTGGATGGATTCTGCAGATTTTGCAGTACAAACCCAGAATCATTTAGGTTTGAAAAGCCCTTTAAGATCATCGAGTTCATCCATTCCCCCAGCACTGCCAAGGTCACCACTAACCCAGGTACCCAGGTGCCACATCCACAGGGTTTTAAATCCCTCCAGGGAGGGGGACTCCAACACTGCCCTGGGCAGCCTGTGCAGAGCGGGACAGCCCCTTCAGTGAAGAAATTATTCCAAATATCCAACCTGAACCTCCTCTGGCACAACTTGAGGCTGTTTCTCCTGGTGTCACTTGTTACCTGGGAGCAGAGACCCCTCAGGAACAGAAGCCATCTTTAGATACTGTCTGTGTGCTCTCACTCGCTGCCCATGTACAGTTCTGGGTAAATTCACACATCTGTTTTTTGTGCCACCAATTCTGAGCCTGTTTCTGCTTGGAGGATACGAGGGAGGTCTGTGGCCCCGGGGGCCAGAGTCAGGTTCAGGAGGTGGGAGAGCTACAACCAAAATGCTGTGAAGACATTTCCCATGGAGACTTCTGACGTGAGTGATGCTGGATCTAAAAGGGACTGTCAGTGCCTCAGAGGTCCTGGGATGTGCTGGAAAGCATGCACAGCCCTGGCACTCGGAATGCAGATGCTCACAAGCCCAAGGAAAACACTGGGAGAACTGCAAAGACGGGAAGTGTCTTGCTGGGGAAGAAGGAGGGCAAGAGAAGGGCAGCAATGAGATCTGAAAGAGTGACTCGTTAAAACTGGTGGTGCAAAGAGGTGCTGACTGCTCATCTGGGTGTGTGTGCAGGAACAGTCTGCAGCGTGGCTGGTATTTAACACTGCACTGCAAAGACACTGCAAAATTCCACTGGCTCCAGCGGAAGGTGACACAGGCTGGAGCATCTCTGTGAGGAGGAAAGGCTGAGGGAGTTGGGTCTGTTCAGCCTCACTGATGTCTGTCAGTGTCTGCAGAGAGGGGTCAGAGCATGGACCAGGCTCTGCTCGGGGGGGGCCCAGCAATGGGACAAGAGGAAGAGGCACAAACTGATGCCTGGGAAATTCCATCTGAACATGAGGAAGAACTTCCTTGCTGTACAGTGACCGAGCACTGAGCAGGTGTGGAGTCTCCCTCACTGGTTGATATCCCAGAAAATCTGGGCACAGTCCTGTGCCATGTGCTCTGGGATGGCCCTGCCCTCCCCACCCCACAAGGAGGTGGGACCAGGTGACCCACTGTGGTCCCTTCCAACCTGAGCCACTTGGGATTCTGTGATTCTGTTTTATGGCTGGCTGTGAACCAGTGGGTAACCACCAATGAGGTTTCTAGTTAATTAGCCTAAACCTGCTGATTTTCTACAGTCTCCCTCTTAATTCCTTGCCTTTTCCACCTTGGAAATGCTCCAAACCAACAGGAAAGTAACACACTTGGCACATCAAGGCTTTGAACTCAGCTGGAAACGATGACAAACTAGCCTCAACTACAGAGCCTTGCTAAGGTCCTGAATTTCACTGAAAACCCCTGTTTCATGTCTCATTAAGAAGCGTGCAGGTCTCTGCTGGTACAGCTACACTGACTGTGATGCTCTAGTGAGTTTTGGGAATGGAGAACTACACTGATTGTCTAACCTTTCTTAAGCCTTCTGCTCCAGTTCTACCTCAAACCTATATGCAGCTGTCATGAATAAAGACTGAGAAGCAATCAATCTTTTAAATCTTTATGCATAAAATTAAGGCTGGAGGCCTTGTTGCATAGGAGCTGCTATCACATTATTTCCATGAAGAATGCTTTTTGAATGGTTAATAAAGAATAACCACCACTCTCCCACCCACCCTTAAATTTTGGAAGTAAAGATTTCCCTCTGACACTTGTCACTGCTTTCTCTTCCCTGAGACATCAGCATTTCCTTCCCCATCACCACCTGATCCTTTGGAGCAAGGACATGCCTCTTTGGAAGTCTTGGAAGTTTCGTGGTGTTTTCTGTCAGACGGACTCAAATTCCCTCTGCCAAGCCATGTACTTCCTGCTCAGGTTCTTTGCTGATGGCTTGGTGTGGGTGATCACGTCCAGGAAATCAGCTGTTGTGATCGTGTCCAGCTGGATCACGGGCAGCTTACTGTTACCTAAAGCGAAGAGAATTGAATAAATACTGTTACCAATAGACATTCTTTTATGTCCCTGCCTAAAGCAACACTTAATATAGGGAAACAACAGAATAAATGTAGTGAGATAAAGAAAAAAAAATTGTGTTTATGCAGAAAGCACAGATACTGACAGATTTAAAAGAGGGCCTGATTTTCAGAAATTTGGATGTTTTAGACCTGTAGAGTTTAGAACTTTTCCAGGCAGATATCAGAGCTCCACCTGCTGGGGTTAACATGATCGTTCCTAGAGTTACAGCAGGAGATCAGCATTTGCCAGTTCACATTCTCTGCTCACAGCTGAGGTACCTGGCTGGTGATTTTCAAGAGCATCAAATATTTTCCTCACTGGTCTCATGGCTGCTTCCTTGCACACGAGTTTTATGTCTGAGCCAGAGTATCCATCTGTTTCCTGTGATGGGATCAGAATGATGCATTACAGCTCACAAATCGGACAGGAATGGCATTTATATTGTCTGTGTATTTATAGAAAATCTTTGTGAAGTCTATTGTTGTCTGAAATTATCTGAAAACAGACACCCCCCCCATCTATTTTTATGTGTATAATTTCTTCTTGAAATTATGCTGCTCGTTCTTCTTTTGAATGCCCACAATACCTTGTAGGAGCAAGGAAAACACTGGGAATTTTCTCTTTAAACTGCAATTTTCTGTAGGTCAAATAAACCCTACCTTTCTGTGTCTATCCCCCATCTTTCCTGTTAACAAAATAACTGTATTTCCTTATTAGGACTTATAAACCCAAAACTGAGCAGCGTTTCTCCATGAACAGATGTAAAATGAATCAACTGGGTAAACTGTAAAATATTTAGGCATCGAGTCCTTGAGCAAACTGGTCTAGTGAGTGGCATCTCTGCCCATGGCAGGGAGTTGGAACTGGATGATCTTTAAGGTCCCTTCCAACCCAGAGCATTCTAGGATTCTGTGGTTCTGTGTCCGAAGAATTCAGGATGTGACAAAGGGCTAAATGAAGAGAGCCGGGGTATCCAGTGAATCTTTTCACTGTCGAACGCTCTTTTCTCCCGCAGCAGTGGAGTGATGACAAACCTTCCCTACACAATTAACTGTTCATTACCCCGATGAATTGGAAGTGCTCCCAGCTTGGTGAGAACAGCGATAAAATGTGCTGTTGCTGGAAGTGTCCCTGTATTTAAGGCTGAAGAGTTGGCCCAGCAGAGAGGACCAGAATGCACCATTTTGCAGGCAGAGCTGTGTGAAAACAGCGATTTCCACGTGCCTGTGACACGCTCAGCGCCGCGTCCTGCCGGTCTCCCTCTGGAGCCTCACACTGAGCTGAGGTCCTTCCCCAGCTCTGTGTGTCACAGCTGCCATACACCAAAGTGCTGTCCCAACTCTTGCTCACAGCTCTGGCCCAGAAATGCCTCCAGCAGGCACTGTGCCTGTCCCAGTGCTTCCCACCTGGCTCAGCAAGCTGTAATCCAGATCTGTCCTCAGCGCCACACCCCCGCTGTTGCTCAGAGGGGGCAGCCAGTGCTGGATCATCACCTGCCGTGCCTCTTTACTGGGCAGGTCCACCAGAATCCTCTTCTCCAGCCGCCGCAGCATGGCAGAGTCCAACTCCCTGCGAGCAAAGGGGGAGAGGGAACATCTCAGTGGGTCTTGTTGGGGAGACCTGACCTTGACAGCAAGGTCCTCGCTGCAGGGACTGGCATTTCAGCCCCACCTGTAACTGTGCCAAAATTAAAAAAAAAAAAAAAGGGTTAAATATCCAGTGTGTTCCTGTTCAGCATGTCAGTGATGCGCTGGCTTGTGACACTGAGGATTAGCAATAACAATGAGAACTTGCAGTTTCCGTCCCTGGCTCTGGTGCTCATCTGCTGCATGTCTCATCAGTAACAACCTCTCCCTTTCTCCCTCTGCTATTAAGGAGACAGTACAAATTGTCTGTCTGGGGCACTGTCAGGACTAATTAATTGCTACTTAGTAAGGGATGCTCAGTAGGTATAAAATCCAGACTGAAGGTCTTGGATGTGAGGCCATGTATTACGGCAGAACAAGACGCCGATCTGGGACTGCTCCTGCAATACAAATTGTAAATAATGCACTCACAAAGCATATTATCCTTATAAAAAGGATCTTGTGAAGGGTGGACAGGCTGGATAAATGTGTCAGTGAGCCAAAAAACATGATTCTGTGAACATCAAAACCGATAAAGATGGTTTGCCTTAAAAAAAAAAAAAAAAAAAGGCAAAAAAAAAGCTTCTGTACCAATCTTTCTCTACTGGCCCCATTCAGTCACAGACTCATTATTCCAGTTTAAAATATAATTCAGTCCTCCTACCTGCCAAGAAACTTTCATCTAGGGGAAATTCACTTCAGTGTACCTTGTGCAGACAGAAGAACAGGAGCCATAACCACCATTTCCACCCGTGCTGGCTGAGTGGAAGGAACCAGCTGTTGGAGGGTTGTACCTGCAACCTGGGACTGTAAATACACTTAAATAAACCTGCCTCTACCTTTCCCAATTCCCTGGGTGAAATATTTTTGCCAGGAGAGTCAACATTCAGGCTATGAATGGAGTTCCTTGTATGAAACTCCCTTTAATTTACAGGGAGCTCAAAGCCAGCTCAAGATGGATCTGTAGCACACTGACAGAGTTTGTTTCTGTCACATTTGGTGACTTTTCCTTCTTTTTTTAAGAACAAATGTTTTCTAGTGGCATAGCACATGATGAAGGAACGCAAAAGGGGCCTCTCAAAACTCTCTATAGGGGCTGGGTCTCAGCTCAGCAGGAGCAGCGATGTCCCTCTCACCAGAAAGGACATCTCAGTTTGGGAGACCTTGTTCCACGTGCACTGAGCCAAGGGCAATGAACACAAAGATCAGAAAACCAGACCAACAGGAACCCAGAGGACTTTGCTCAGATCCACCCCACTACTTCTAGTCAAGGCCACAGGAGTAAATACCAGAATTTGTTCATCAATGGCTATCAGTATATTGATATTATTATAGATATTTTTAGGCTGTTTCAGATGCTGTCCAACATCCAGTGCAATAGCACAGGGTCCCACAAAGAACCACACTCACCTGTTCACCTTCCAAATGTATTTTTCTACCCAAATTACCAAAATTGCTTTTCTTGGATGGAAATCTGCTTATTTGGCTGGAAATAACTGCTCTGGCTGACCAACCCCCTTGCAGTCATTCGCCCATCTTAACATCCTCTGTGTTCAGAGGGTAAAAGTTCTCAGTGTTTTGGAGGTGCCCACACAGATACTCTGAAAAGCACGTGCAGGCAAAGGAGAACCACAGCCAGTCTCTGCAAATACCCTGAAAATCCTCCAAGTGATGAAGTTTTCCATGACTCCTCCTGCTTCCCCCGAAAGATCACAGTTTTATGAGCTCTCTATCGATGTCCTGTAAACATGAAGTTGCTCTATTTTTTCCCAGAGAAGCTGTGGTTGCCCCTGGATGCCTGGAAATGTCCAAGGCCAGGTTGGACAGGGCTTGGAGCAACCTGATCTAGTGGAAGGTGTTCCCGCCCATGGCAGGGGGTTGAAACAAGATGAGTTTAAGGTCCATTGCAACCTACACCATTCTGTGATTCCATTTATCCAGAAAGGTTACAATGACCTGGCTTGTTGGCTAAAGAGCAAAATAAAGAAATAGTATTTTTGTTATCTTAAGTGTTTAGGTCGTTTGCTAAATTGTTTTGTTAGGCCAAGTTAATGACATTAACCAGAGTAGAATAATAAGCACTGAGCCAACCAAAATATTCTCTGCAACAACAGCCAATGAAAGTAGTGAGAGATGCTCCTGAAAAGGTACTCAAAGTTCTGCAGGACCCATAAGAGTCAGTGGCTTTTCAGAACTCCCCCAGGTTAACATTAGGAGGCATCACAGGATCATGGAACCGTTTGGGTTGGGAGGGACGAGTCTGTCAGCCCACCCCAAAACCACCCAGCCTGAGAGTGGGGAGGGAGGAGAAAGCAGCACTGCAATGGAAGTTGAATTAAATGTGCTAATTCATTAGGAAACATTCACTACGTGATTAAGGATCCTTTTATTCCTTCACTAATGAGGCCTTTATTTTATTTAATTGCATTGAATCATTTCAGCAAGTTATTTGTCAATAGGAATGCTCTGCTGACAAGTAGCTGAAAGTGGGGCTGGGCAGCAAGGACAGGCTAAAGAGGAAGATCAATAGCTGCAGTGCAGCTTAGGACAGCGTAAAGAGCTTTGTTTAGGCTTCTTTTCATTCATCTAAAAGCAGCTTGGTACCAATTTTTTCCATGATCAATAAATATCCAAGTTAAACAAATCTCCTGAAATCCAGCTTAACACCAAATGTTTGCAAGCAATGGCTGTGCCACGGAGACACAACCTCCCAGGGTGGGACTAGGTATTTTGAAACTTTGTTATTAAATATTCTCGCGGAGCTGAACTCTGGGTCTGACAGAGGGACTCAATGTCACCTATTACTCATAAAACCAATCTGTAAATATATATAGTTGAGATCTAAAGAGAGGTTCAATCCCTGCTGACCTCTCTGGAGGAAGATGCTCCCAAGTTCCTTGAGGTTAGTGAGCCCAGTGATGATGTAAGATGCTCATGACTTTCACTAGCTTTCCATGCCCCTAAGACACCTTGCTAAGCACAAATTCAGCCACTTCTTAATGCATTTTCCCTGTGGTAGGGACATTTCTGCCAGACAACCTCGTCAGTACATTCATAGTTTGGATTTGCTTAAGAAAGAGCAAAATCCAACCTGCCCAAAAGAGAGAAAGTCCAAAAGGAAGTTTTAAGCTCTCAGTTAAAACTTTCAGAAGTGAGAGCTGTCTTCTCACAACATCTCAGCTGCCACCCTCTCATATCAACACAGACTGCTTGCTTTGTTTTGGGGCAGTTCCTGCAAAACAGAAGTCTTGTTATTTTGGATAGACCTGAAAAAAGATGCTGTGTCAATGTAGCTGTTTCAAAGAAGCAATTTTGCAGACACTTGCACTTCAGTCTTGTAAAAATGATCCCAAATCAAATGTGTAAAACACTCAAAACTGAACTCTGCAATTTCTGCATGACTTCCCAGGAAGAGTTTATTGCTTGTGTAAGGCAGAAACAGGCTAACAAGACTCATGCAGGAATCGCTATGCATGGATAATTATCTCACAGGATTAATTTCAGTCCGTGGAAAGGTGCAATGCACTGCTCAGAGTTTCTCCTTCTAAAAGGGCAGTGATGCTGCGATAACGTAAACATTTACAGTGTATTAGTAACAAGCAATAAAGATACATAGATTATTAACGTTTGTAATGGATTATTAATGTATATTAATGTATTAATTCTCTTTCAAACTTAACTGTCCAGTTATTTCTTTTCCCGCATTTTCCTACATAACTGGAACATAATTAGAATTCTGCTCCGTTCCTTTCACGTAGATACTGAAACACAAAATGGGGTGGATTTTGTACTGATTTAAATTCATGAGTTTGTCCAAGGCATAAATCCCCAAAACCAGCACACAGACTCAGCTATTATGGCTACAAAAGCCTGTGATGGCTCTGTACTCACACTGTTGGGTAGGAACCAGCCCAACTTGTACGTCTAATTTCTACACAAAATTTAGGTGTCCACACAGCCATTCTACCACTTAAAGAGCCCTAAATGCTCTGGGCAAACCACAGACAGAGGGGCAGCCTCTGAATATGCTGCCATTTGTCACTTGAATTGGGATCCACATCCTCCTGCTTCTCTGAAGGACTGAGGCTTCTCAGCCCCAACAGGCCAGGCTTACAGGCCATGTGGGACTGATGGAGAATACTACCTCTAAGCCTCAGTTCTCAGGCACCAGCATCGTTTCTGTTGTTTTAACTCTCTTTTCCTCTTCCCTGGGTCTTTCATCCAGGCCTGACCAAAAGGGGATCAGCTGAGGAGAGGAATAAAATATTAGCACAGACATTGTGAGAGAACATCAGGTGGTGTGTCATAACTGACAGGTAAAACTGTGTCTTAGACAAAATAAAATAAAATAAAAAATAAATAAAATACAATAAAATGCACTAGGAGTTGAAGTACTCAAAAGCAAGATGTGGATACACACTCTGTGTCACTCAAACTCAGACACACCCAGCAGACTGCTCAGAGCCCAGAGCCCTCCAGTCACGAAGAGAGGCTTTTCCAGCATTTCTCCCTATGGCAACTCCATAAGAATGAGCCAAAAATCACTAATCATGAAAAACTATCCATGAATGAAGCCTGTGGTTTGTGGGTGCAGTGCCCCTTCTGGCCTGGCTCCCAGCTGGTTTTGGGTGCCCTGCCCTGTGGCTGTCACAGGGCAGAAATGGGTGTCACCTCAACAAACAAAGTGCCTTTCATGTCAAATTTCAAGTGTTGCCACTTGACATGCTGCTGATCCACTGTTCACACAGGTCATTCCTGGGAACACCTTCCACTGGGCTACCCCAAACTTCTCCCAAACCATGGTTTGAAGTTCCCTGGAAACAGGACTGTTGTTTTCTCCTTTTCTGACTCCCAGCTCGTAGCTCTGCATTGGAGACGGGAATAGGCCCATTTAGGTCTGCGTGCCTTTGGGCACAGTTTGAGAACCAACATGATGAAATGCCCTGGTTCCAGTCTCAAATTGTTTATTCTTCTATGCTAAATTATTTTAAGAAAACTGAGGAATTGTGCCCCTCAACTTCGAAAAGTCCCTTTTCATATCAATAAAATCCAACATTCCTATTTATGGAGTATCCTTCTAAGCACCAGATGTTTTAAGCACCTTAGAGTTCCAGGCTGAAACCCTTCTTAGCTTAAAACATAGTAAATAACTTGCCTGTAAATTCAAATACTCCATTTTAAATATTAGCAGCTGTAGGACCAGCATATGTTGACTTTATTATGGATTATTCTCATGTGACACAAATAGCAAGAACTGAAGAGTTTAAAAGTAAAAGCTCCAAATTAATCTTTAAATGCTTTAACCAAATATCAAGGCTTTTCCTGCAGAAGTCTAAATAAAATCTTTATCTGTGCTTAGAAGCTCATGAAAATGTATTCAAAATGTACTCTCTGGATCTCTTACCATGGCAGATTGGAAGCTGCTAAAACAAATACAAGATCATCAGATCGGGCCAAGCCATCCATCTGCACCAGTAATTCTGTTTTCATCCGCCGACTTCCTTCATGTTCACCACTACCAAGATTCAGAGAAATATTATTTGCTCAGTGCATTAAAGTAATCATCTTTATTTATACAGTGTCATTCACAGCAACTGAGCCCCGTCACAGTTTTGCCCCAGTTCAAAGCATGATTAAGCTCCATTAGCTAACATCTAAGCATTAAAATCAAGCTTTCTAATGATTACTTAAATGGACTCTTTTCAGTGCATTAAAGTGAGGTGAATTCACTATTACTGAATCCAAAGAAAATATTAATTTTTATTTTTTTTCCTTCATATTAATCTCCACTCAACACTGACGTTTACTGGACAACAGCTAAGGCTTTGATTGATTGATTGATTAACTGATCTATACAAGGGAACTTTTACAATGTGATAGTTGCCATTTAAATAACTAACACACCTACCTATTCAGGGTGGCATTTTTCTGTGAGTGAATATTAGGTGTCCACAAGAAGACACACTAACTACTGAGTTCAGCAAGCTGCAAAGCGTTCTATCAAGAGCAAGCAGAAAAATATGCCTCCATGACATGAATTTAAAAATGGGGCAGAGACCACACAGAAAGGATCCTTCCTCAAAAAAAAAGGAGAACTTAAGCAAAGCCCTAAGAGTTCTGGCCCTGATCCAGGTAATCAGTTTTGTAGAAAACCAGCTGGAACTCTTGGTTCCAGATGTGGAACTCTTGGAAGCTCCTGGATTGAGCCCAGGGAAAACATCAGGGCCTTAGATGGCAAGAGCTGCGCTTCAGGTTTAATGGCTTATTTCTGCAAAGGCATCCACACATCAGTGCCAAGTCAGTATTTAATAAGGATATGTAAAAATACATCTAGGAAGGCAAAATGTGGGTCATAATTAGTATCTATTAACTGAGAATGATTAGAAGTAGTATCTTTAAAATAGGGCATATTCTATTTATAAATGGCAAACAAGAAATATAATATAAACTGAGCATGTAATTCACTGTACATAAAATCCACTGTAATGGGTTCCTTATGGTTATAACAACACTTTTACATTTCTCCTGCTCCTTTCCCATCCCTAACCTTTTCAATCAGTTTTTTAACTATAAACTGTCTATGCCTTGGGTGAAAATAGTAATATCCAACCATTCCTGCAACTGGAAGTTCCGACAATGCCACCAAAATCTGTTCCATTAATGAAAATGCCATTCCAGTGTGTACACTCCATATTACTCTGCTATGCCTAAGCTTGTCCAAAGTGTAAAAAAACCATCTGACATTTCATCTGTTGTTTCCCCCACCACTGCCTTTATTTCCACTCCAAATCCCTGACTTTAAAATACAGCAGCACTGGTTATACACACTTGCTGCCCCCTTAGCCCCTTGCTCATCCTCACACAACCTGCCTTTCACTCTTGCTTCTCTTCTGCAACTGAAAAAACCTTCCACCCCACTCTTCAAATCCCCCAAAGGGGTCCCATCAGTTACCCAGGAGCAGTGCCTCTTTGACTCATAACTGACTCCAGCTCATCCAAGAAAATTGTGGAAGGAGCGTGGTAGCGGGCGAGCTCAAACAACACCTGTTCAGAGAGAAGAGCAAACGTGAAGGAAACTGGCACAAAAGGGCAGCAAGGACCACTGGCATGCAAGATAAATAACAGCACCCACGTTCCAAGGGATGCCTGCTGGGAAAAACCTCTGGGTAGGCTGAGGGTCCCTGAATCCTCTCCAATTCTGAGAGGTTTGTAAAGGAGATATAAAGAACACAGCTTCGTAATCCTGTCTTTATGTGTAAATCTTTCTGGCTAAATCCTATCAGAGTACCCTGAGAATAATGGGATAGAAGAAAATGATCCATCAGAGGATTCTGGGAACTCCTAAATTGTTATCAGAGATTAAACATGCGCCTTTGGTTGTTGCTCCATTTTAGTTTTTTTTTTTTAAATAAGGATTTGAGAAAAAAATATAAGTCAGCTGAATCATAATGAAAGAAAATGGACTGATTCTCTTGATAAGAATCAAGCAGTTATTTTGGTTTTATTTCTGGTGAAAACAAGCATAAATTGCTTGACCAATCAAGATTAAAAAAATGGACTATTAAGCTGACACAAAAAATGTGGATCTGCCCTTTGGAGAAAAAGTTTCATCATGTTTTTCCATAAACATGGAGAGGCCTGTATTAGCACTAAGAACACAATGCCAGTTCTTCTAGACTGAAGTGTTCTTTGAGTTTTTAAATAAGTATCACTTACAATACATATTAATCTAGCACTTCTTAATCTGAACACTTAAACAAAGCAAATTTTAAAAGATTTGTATTATAGTCATCATTTTGAATATGAAACACAGGGTTTAAAGTATTTGCCCAGAGTCACAAGTAGACCATGACCAATTTTACTAGAAATCTAAAATATAAAATCACAGAAATAATGTGTAGAACTGAGGAAAACAGGATGAGTGGACATGCCTCCAAATGACCACAAAACCAACGTACCCTTCCCACAACTTCAGAAAACTCCTGCACCAGCCTCGTGTGATCTTGGGATATAAATACACACAATACTTTTCTTAGAGCTCTCCTGATCCACAATCTCATTTCATTTTTTGATTCTGCCGAAAACTCAGCTAAGGGTAAAATGCCACAAATTCAATATAAATGCAAGTGCTGCAGCATGTTCACAAATACCTTTTGGATAATGGTGTCGAAAAACAGACTGTCCCATCCCTACTGTTGCCAGAAAGGAAAAGTCCAGGAAGCTGCTGAAACAGGTGTCAAGAGGATCAGTAACAGGAGGGGAATGTCAGGAGAAAAATGTGCCGTTTTAAAGGTACAAGAAGGAAAGAAGAATAATTGTGCTGCAGACATTGCCAGCATTTCAAGAAAGATTAACAATGCCTGGGATGCCACTTGCAGGGTACAATTTGTTATGGTTGTTTATTCCCAAGAGCTCTGCATCTGTCCAAAGTGTAGCCTAAGAGATCACAGAATCAGAGATGACCATAAAGGAAGGTCTTAAGGGCTTGTGGATTTCTTACACGGAAATGGTGGACATTATGGAGTGATTCCAGTGGGTATCCCAGGGCAAGGATGCTTCACCTGAATTTTTCTGGACCACAGCTCAGCTATGAACACGTCTTCCTAGTCTATATTAAAAAATACATTTACTTATTTACCATTAAACTACCTTCCTTAAAACACTACATGTGCATTTGAGTGTAAGATCTTTGTGACAAGGGAATTCCAATTTTGTGCCATGAAGACTAAGAATAATAGGGAATTTGGTAACACTTTGTAGGAAGCCTAGGAGACAACACTTGCAAAAAGGATGTGGTCTGAAGGGGTCACTAAGCAAACACTACTTTAGTTAGGAACTCTGCTTGTCTGTCTGTTCTTCATTGAGTCAAAGACCTTTGCTGCCTTCAGAACATCTGCTTCATCTTACATCAGAGAACCGAAGTGCCACAGCAAGAATTCATTATGAGACTTGTGCAGAAGTGATGCTACTGCCATTTTAAGAAATAAGTATGATCAAAGTCATGTTTTGTCTAAGTAAGTCAGGAAAGATTATGAGCACCAGAGGAACATTTGCTTTCCAGTTCTGTGTAACCCCAGTTCTTCAAGAGGGAACCTGATCTTTGTAAATTATGATGAATGAGAGAATAATTCTTACCCGGACAAGTTTCTCTGAATCACCTCTCCATTTGCTGACAATGGTGGATGCTGATATGTTGAAAAAGGTTGTATTGCATTCTGTGGCAACAGCCTTAGCAAGCAAAGTTTTTCCAGTACCTACAAACAACAGTGTTTGAGAAATTCACTCTCTAAGGGAAGACAATGCAAACATTTGAATAATTACCCTCCTCACACTACCAGTCAGGTAAAATCAGTAAAACAGTCATAGTATGGTTTGGGTTGGAAGGGATCTTGAAGCTCATCTCATTCCAACCCACTCCCATGAGCAAGGACAGCTTCCACTAACCAGGTTGCTCCAAGCTGTGTCCAACCTGGCCTTGGACACTTCCAGAGATGGGGCAGCCACAGCTTCTCTGGGAAACCTGTGCCAGTATTTCACCACTAGTATTTCATCAGTATTTCACAGCCAACAATCCCTTCCCAGGATCCCATCTAACCCTGCCCTCTGGCAGTTTGAAGCCATTCCTCCTCGTGCTGTCCCTCCATCCCTTGTCCCAAGTCCCTCTCCAGCTCTCCTGGAGCAGCCCCTTTATGCCCTGGAAGGGGCTCTCAGGTCTCCCTGGAGCCTTCTCTTCTCCAGGTGAACACCCTCGGCTCTCCCAGCCTGGCTCCAGAGCAGAGGGGCTCCAGCCCTGGGAGCAGGTTGTGGCCCTTCCAGATTGTCTGGGGCAACTCAGGTAATACAGCACTGCAAATGCACTTCCCAAGGTCTGAAGCAGGACGTGCTGATATGGTCAGGTGCCTCCTGTGGCAAGTACATCTGAACATTCACAGGAACAAATGGAGCTCACTGCAGTGGCAGCCCCTGCATCCTGACTCAAGTGGTTCTTATGCCCTGTGTCCCCTTCCAGCCACACTCATGGTGGTGGTGCTTGTGTCAAGAAGGGGCAGAGGGAGCAGGGAAGCTGTGCTGACACACCCAGGAAAACACACAACTAGCCCAGCAGAGGGCAAAGTTTCCACCCTATTCCCAAAACAACCCCTAAAAGCAGAAGAAAGGAAGGACATTTTCACTGAGGATATGAGTCCATGACAGATCTATTCACAGAGGATCAGGTCATGCCAGACTTGATTAATATGGTCCAAGATGAGTAAAAACGAGTATGAGTTTTCAGGCCTCTGAATTGTTAGCATAAGCACTGTTTCTGGATGATTCAGGTGTAAAAATAGTCAAGGTTACAAAAAAGGCCAGGTTTAAGTGTCAGAGATGGACATAATCATCTAACACTCTCTCCTTTTAACTCACATCACAGAACAGGTTCTTTTCTAACATACTCGATCTAATTAGCATCAATGATTTATGCATGGGACAAAACCAGAAGCAGTGATGAACACAGAGATATGATATTAAGCCCTCCATACCTGGTGGTCCATAGAGCAACAACCCTTTCCAAGGGGACAGAATGCCAGTAAACAGCTCTGGGTACTGTGGAAACAGAAAAGTAATTCAGGGATTAAAAATATATCATCTATAACAAATTGCAAGGGATTCTAGTCCCCACCTTCACTGCTCTTAACACTTTCAGGAAACACACCAAATTTGAAAGGGGACATAAAAACACACCAAACAGTGTAGTATGTATGATCTGAATACTGATAAAAATCCTTTATTTAGCATTTGAAATCTGTTTTAAGTGATTTTTTTTCAAATGCCACTGATTTCATATTCTCTTTTGTAAGTCATTTTTCATTGAATTAATATAGGCTAAATCCAGCACTTCCTACATAGTCAAAGGTGCCAAAAAATTTGGCTTAGCACATTTTTATGTGTTAATTTTAATACTGAAAGGTCATTTTTCTATAGGAAATGCAATTTCAGGTGGAGCAGGAATAGTTCTAACAGGAACAGGAGTAGTTCTAACATGAACTGCTTACAAAACACAGAAATAGTAACTCTAAAACAACACTGTAATTACAAGGAAAGTGCTCAGGAGCCCAACACCAGTTTTCCCAAAACTATTTAGGACTTTACCTTTATGGGATAAACAACTGCTTCCTTGACCAGCCTTTTAGCTGCATCCAGCCCTATAATATCATCCCACTTCACGTTGGGCTTATGGAGATAAATGTCCTGCAACACACATCACACCTTGTTAGTAAAACTCCTTCTGCACCGGGATAATGACCTCTGGCAAAGTAAAAGGATCGACTCAGAGATAAAATAAAAGTGCTGTTAAGTGATACAAGCTGTATTATTTAACCCCACATGCCAGGGACTTCCCAGGAGGAAAGCACACACAGCAATCATTTCCCTCAAGCTTCCCCTCCAGGCCCCAGTTTCCCTGATGTATTCCTGCCAAATGTACTCACTCTCAGATATGTTTTCTGTTACTTTGGCTCACTAACCAGCCAACATATGAAGAAATATCATGATATGAAGGGTCACCAACCCTAATATTTTGCCTCTGTTGCTGGCAAGTATGGGAAGTTTGAAAAACAGAAGTATAAGCAATAGTATTGATATGTTGGTTCAAATTTATATCCACAAGTGTACTTCAACAGGGTTTAAATAATTCAAACTCCATCCTAGTCTTCGAGTTCAAACACCTTTTGGCATTCATTCTTCAGCAAATTTCTCTTCCCTCTTTTTACGCTGTGTTTATTCTGTAGCCACTGTGCAATGTGAAAACACTTTTGTTTTTCTAAACTTGATGCTCAGTAACTTTATGGCTGCACCGATTACTTATATTATTACTCATGTTATAAGTAACACTGAAAAATTGCTATTTACCCCACACTATGCAAGATTTTATAAGCTGTGAGAAACTCTGCAACAGGAGGAAAATCTTCCCCCAAGCTTCTATCAAAAGATAGTCGGTAATTAGTCTATGCCCTGAAGCACTCACTAAATTAATTTAATTTAATTCATCAAACTTTCCAAATCTTCTATGAATCTTTCCATTTGCCTTAGAAATATTTTGTGGCTTTCTGTTCCAGAGGCTAATTGTTCTGCAAAAAGTATCCTATCCTCAATACAGATACTAAAGATAAATTCTGCTCTCCAATAATAACAGCCCCTGTAGACTGAAGAAGGATTATGTGCTTGTATCCAAGGGGAAAAGTTGATTTAATACAATTAGAAAAAATTATTTATATAGAGTAGATTGCACTTTCCCTTTCTATTAACAGCGAATTAAGATGAATCAGATTTCTGATATTAAGTAGAGGCTTCCATAACTGTTTCCAAATTAAATTAGATTGTGTTATGAAATAGATACTACATGCTCTTTATTTTTATTGATTTATACAGTGTCAATTACCACAGCAACTAGGAACATACCATAATGAAGCACAATGCAAAAAATATAACATAATGGAGGGAAAGCAACTGTATTGCTTTCTTGCTAATGCAGCAGCAGGAACATCACTATTTTAAAGGTTTACCACAAATTAAAAGACCAGACAGTAACTGAAATGAACAAGACTTTTCTTACTTTAAGGTCAGAAATTTCTTAACACTTGATTTCTACCAAACTTCAAATGCAAGACTTGCAGACCAAGAATTTGGGCCATACACTGCTATGAACAAATCACTCAGCAAAATATTCCAGGCTTTTTTTAAACAGATGATATAAGTACATGGGAGCAACAGCTGATACCATTCCTGATGACTATATCCAGAAAGACTCACAACACTACCACATACTGTGATACTAAGAAGCCTTTTGGATGAATGCCTCATCCAAAGGTGACGCATGCAAAGCTGATTTGTAGCCACTGATCCTCAGCAGCCCAGGGACTGTTTGTTAGACTACACCTCAACCCATGAGCGAAATGAAATGGTGTCAAACTTCCCATCCTGGAAGAATCCCCAATCTGCCCTGGGTGCATCACTGATGCTGCTCGTGCAGCTCCTGTGCTGGGATGAGGGCACTGCTCCCAGAGCCTGCAGTTACAGCATCTCTCAGCTGCACTAGCTAAGAAGAGACAGGAGAACAGATCATGCAGCTGCACAAAGCAAAGCACAGGACCAGTGCTAGGCTAGTGGCCCCGGGGCTGTCCCAGCCGTGCGGTGGCAGCAGGGCCAGGGCAGTGCCCGTCCCTGTGCTGGCCCTGCTGAGGCTCCTCCAGTGCTGGGGCAGTTCTGGGCCCTCAGACAGGAGAGACACTGAGGGGCTGGAGCGAGTGCAGGGAAGGGAACGGAGCTGGGAAGGGGCTGGAGCAGCAGGAGCGGCTGAGGGAGCTGGGGGGGCTCATTCTGGAGAGAAGGAGGCTCAGGGGGGACCTTCTGGCTCTGCAATCCCTGACAAGAGTGGGGAGCTGGGAGGAGACCGGGCTCTGCTGCCAAGGAACAAGGGACAGGATGAGAGGAAATGGCCTCAAGTTGCACAAGGGGAGGTTTAGGTTGGACATCAGGAAAAATTTATTCATGAAAAGCATTATCGAGTCTAGGAACAGGCAGCCCAGGGCAGTGTTGGAGTTCCCATCCCTGGAGAGATTTAAAAGCCACATGAACGTGGCACTTCGGGACATGGTTGAGTGGTGGCCTTGGTAGTGCTGGGGGAACAGATGGACTTGATGGTCTTAGAGGACTCTTCCAACCTAAAAAATTCTGTGATTCTGTGATTCTAAACAATGCAGGAATATCAGGGTTTAATAATAATTTTTGTTTAGTAGATACATTCAGATTCAGATACTGATGTGACACTGCCACACTGCCAAAAGCCCAATGCCTTGAATGGAAACTGCACCCACAGGCTTGAATCAAGCTTTTTCCCAGCATTACATCACAATTAAATAAATCAGATGATAGTTAGTATTAACTAATATATTAAAATCTCTCTTTTCAGAGAAGAATTGTAATTTTTCTGTAGCAATAAGAACAAAGGGAAAAGCCACAACAGTCTCCATAGCACGATTAGATTACATGTTCCCCATCAGAAAGGCATGGTCTTAATTACTCCCATTGTGTATCAAAAAGAAACAACTTGTAAAGAAGTGACTTGTTGGGAGGTGCATGGAAAGAAAACTAGCTTGCATATTCAAGAATAAGCACTCTCACTGACAGTAAAAAGAAACACAAACAGCATTCTCAGATGACAAAGATGACCAACACCTCAATAAACTAACATGGAGATTGATCTTACTTTGCTTACAACCATTGCAAGCTCCCTCATCTCACCAGTCATGCCAATAAAGGCACTAAGGGGTTTCAATAATCGTTCCTGAAAAAGAAAAACATAAGTCCTTGTCAGACTTCAAAAATATTTTTAGACAGACAAACTATTAAATACTTCTTTAAAAGCTGGTGTGTGGTAGTAATATCAACTGTTACAGGTGCAGAAATTTGGATATTAATGAAGATTTTGAAGTAAGCCATTTTTGCAGTAAGGCAGACTGGCTGGCATGTGAGCTGGGTGCACTCTCTGAGAAGTCTGGCTTGTGTCAAGGAGTGATTACTGAAAATTTACCTCAACCATCTAAACTCTGCTGCTGTCTCAGCGGAGGTGAATGCTAAAAACATACTGCATTCAAAGGAACCAGAATTTCACCCTCAGAAGTTCTGTGAGTTTCTGCAATTATTATTATTATTGTTTTCATCACAAGATATCATTTCTATTTGTTGCATGTTCAAAAAGTAAGCAACTGTCAACAAATGAAGCCAGTACCAAGTATGACTCCTTTCAAGAAGGAAACACCCCCCTCAGAAATCTAAGCCCCTCTTTAGCACTTGGGAACAAAGATAACTTTGTTGCAGTATTTTATTTTTTCCCCCGATTATGTAAAACTCATTTTATTGTTACTGGATGGAAACATGAACAGAAACACTTACTGAGGGATCGGGATCACAATTAAGGCTGTTCAAGGCAATTTCATTTGGTGACATTCTGACAGCATCCTGAATCATCCCATGGAAGTCAATGACTTGGCCCTAAAGGAGAAAATATTGTTGTAATAGGCTCTACCCACGATGGTAGCCCTACACTGGACCAAATTTTGTTTGCAGTTACAGGGTCTCCTTACTGCATATACAGTCCTAATTATGGCAAAAAATAGACCACAAAATCTGCGGTAGCAACAGGAGTAGAACACATATCTCAGCCACTGAAACAATTTAACTACAGAGCCTCTTATCATCTCATTCAGGAATTCAAAATTTATCTTCAACTTTAGGTATTACCATTGGGTTTTAAAAACAAAAATATTCTTCCTTCTTGAGTATGCCTGAAGGTGTATTTAAAGAAAACAGAGCTTCCTATGCAAAGAATTGTTACCCAAATCATAAAATTGACCCTTCAACTGATTATACAGGAACGTTTTATATAAAAATAGACTCAGAAAGCTAACATTTGATATTTTTTAAAACCTTTGTGGGTTTTAATCTGTAGATATTTCTGTGATAAATCACATACCAGGTTTCCACCAACCTTTCTTGGGTGAGGGCTGTCTCCTCCGGGTTTGCTGATTGCTGAGATGCTTAAGCCAAAGTCAGGCTGATCCAGAGTAACTGCACTGTCACTATTCTAAAAAAAAAAAAACAAACAAATTTTAAAAAGATGTGTTGCCAAGTAGATGAATTGAAGATATTACTTTATAGGTATCATCCCACCTCTTCATATACGCCCAGATGAACTGTATCATTACATGGAAGTTCCAAGAGTAATCCCACACTTGTCAGACCAACACCACTTACATTTAGTTAGGCTTCATCTGACTGGTGACAGCAGTGAAAGCCACAGCTCCAGAGCTTAGCAGTCCACTTATTTCATGTACAGGGCAGAAAACTGCACTTTATATGGTTTTAAGAGGCAACACTTATGAACAGTAGAAATTACAGGCAAATGTAAGGTACAGAACATCAACTCAGAGATGAGGAGTTATTACATGTTCACTTCACAGAAGTTATTGCTGTAAAATCCCAAAGGTAATGTTTTGGGTTTTTTAGGGGTAAAAACAGGTCAGAGATCAATTCCTCTTGGTGCAGAAATATAGACAAGCCCTTAAAAAAAGGTGGAACAGACACAGTGCTTGCCCACCAACCTGCTATTCCTGGACCACCCTCTGTAAGGGATGATAATAAAGTGGATTTCACAGTTATCTTAACCAAATGAGACTCCCAAAATTGAAAATTACAGGGCCAAACTACTCCCCCAGTCTCAAAAACACCTTATGCACTGTGAAGATGCTTAGAACTCACACCAGACTTTCTGTTTGACTTGTTTGTCTTGCTTTCTGGCACTAAAGGATGAATATGCTGATATTAATGGGAAAACTCTGATTGCTTTCACTGTAAGTTGGATTATATCACTCCTTTTTCTCCAGTTTTTGCCTGTGACTTGCCCCCCAACTCACAGCCAGAAAACATGTTCTCTTGAAGTCTTTCACCTATAATCCTTGAATTACATAATAAAAAAAGCCCACTAGTTGCACAGTTATTAATGGTGTGACTCCCATACACTTGCTGCCTACAGACTCTCAAAAATAAAATCACATTAATTTCAACTGTAATGGTTCCAAGGTAAAACACGTTCAAACCTGTCTGGGGCTCTCCTTGGCAGATGATTTAGGTTCTGTTGTACTCCCAGAAGTTTTTGACACAGTGTGGTGCACTGTCTGTGCCTTGAGCCTTGGTATATTTTGAGAAGAGCTTGCTGCCCTAGAATTAAAAAAAAAAAAAAAATTTAAACAAACAAACAAACAAAACAAACAAAAACCAACCAAACAACCAAAAAAAAAAACCAACAACACAAGCATTTTCACAACTTATTTTTTTCCTTCCAAATACCAGAAGAAGGCAAGTTTTCAAATAAAGCAGTTTTGCTCCAGTTGAAGCTATGGCATCAATTTCAATCTCAGCAGAGTTCAATGCTTACTGTTTACAAACACCTCACCCTACCTTATCCACATTGCAGAAACTTTGCAAATTTTCTGCCTCTCCATTTGGGAAACAAGTCTCTATTTGCCTGTAACACATCTCACAGTCAGCAGCACAGCCCCGGGCTTTAATATTCCCGAGGTATCACCACATTATTTTAACCAGGGGGCATATTGTTTTTACAGGAAAATTTTCTGCCCAGAAAAACACCCCACATGTTTCTCTTACCTTCTTGGTCTTCCCCCAGTTCGCAGCTGTTGTTTATTTTCGGCTGTGGCAAAATCAACATTGAAATGGAAAACAATTAAGGATAGAAAAAAAAGGCAATTTGACTTTTTTTTTTTTTTTTCTCCCTTCAAAAATATTTGTGAGCATACATTAGTGACATTGGAAATAACAATGCATAAACAGGATCAGCATGATAATATAAGCACTGCAAGCTTGCAAAAACTTTTTGAAAACAAACTGACATCGGTGAGAGCAGTTTTGCTTCAAGCTTGTTCTGGTTTAGGCTCATTCAGTCTTTGGCTTCTCTGCTTACATTTTAAAACCAGTATCATGTTCACATGGGCACTAACAGAAATTAGATTAAGCATAATAATTTAATATATCACACTGAATGCTTATTTAATGCTAATAATTTTTTCGTTGCTGAACTGGGAAATATGAATTTGCCTTACTCCTCTTCATAATAATCAAGTTCAACATAAAAAGACAGAATAAAAGTCACATTGCAGTGGTGGTTATCAAACTATGCTATTTTTTTTGCGTTTATATAATTTGAAACAAATTCTGCCAAAGAAAAGCTTTTTTTTTTCACAAAATGTCAAACTCTCAAAGCCCAGATATGAACTCATAAAGCCGAGGGTTTGTGCCCTACCAGCACAGCCCTGGTTGTTCCAAAACATGTCTCCTATCAATGTTTTCTGTACAACACTCTTCCAATGAAGATTCTCACACACTCACATAAAATAATCCTCCCCAAACAGCTCTTTTCCTCAAAGAGCTTGGGAACACAGAGGCAGCAAAGCCCACAGATAAACTTCTGATCCTGGGGGTTTGTCTGTAATACTTCCAACTGGAACCCAGCATGGAAGTGACCATGTTAGTTCTCTAGGACTTCCCAAGGGTGTTGCAAAGAGTTTAGTAGGAGGGAGCACCACACTAAGCCTTTTGTTTAGATACACATATCTGACCATGGGCACAATTTAGGGCACCTTGCAAACTTGCAAACTGCACGAGAGGAGGCTGCTTACACTTCAGGGGGAAACGATGATGCCTCCCTGCCAGCACAGTCACAACCCTGAGCTTGGGTAATGCCAGAGTACTCCAAGTCTGAGTAGCTTTACTGACAAAAAAATGCCTACTGAGAGCTTTTAAATGTCCCAGAGTGGCTTTCTAGGAATTGGGTTTTTTCCCTTCAGTCATGGATTGAGCCTTGACTACCACTCAGGTTGACTAAGATGTGAACAAATGCTTTGTAATACATTTTCACTCTTGATTCATGACAAATCCCTTTGGCTTTGTCCTGCAAGGCTGTTCCTTTTTGTACTAACACTAATCAACAGGTTCTAGATGCACATACCTTTTTCATGCAAATAATCACAGAATCCTTTAGGTTGGAAAAGCCCTCCAAGGCCATCAAGTCCAACCATTCCCCCAGCACTGCCAAGGCCACCACTAACCCATGGCCCCAATCGCCACTTCCACAGGGCTTTTAAATCCCTCCAGGGATGGGGACTCCATCACTGCCCTGGGCAGCGGTGCCAGGGCTGGCTGGACAACCCTCTCCATGAAGAAATTTTCCCAATATCCAGTTCAAATCTGTATCCTTCAAGCTCTTCATCACTGATTTTTACAGAGTTGTTCTTATGGCTTCTCCAAGTTACTTTTTGTGCTGAAGTGCAAAACCACTCAGGCTCTCAGGGTCATAACAGAATGCTCATATTCTGACTTGCCTTATTCTGTATCATTCTTTTATACCTCAGCCTTACTATTCTCTCTCCATGAGAAGAAAGCGAATAAATATATCTATGCCATAATGCTTTGTGCTCAGATGACATTTTCCACTATCACAGCAGTTTTTAAAAGACAGAAGAATGCCACTTTTTTGTTCCTCTACATAATGAGAGAAGGGAGAGGAGAAGGGCTCAGAACCCCATCTCTCAGTTCTTATGTCTTCTGTGCTAGAACTATAGGTCTGTAACTGTAAGGGTTGGAACATTAAATGCTGACATACACAAAAAGGGCTGTTAGCATAGCAGGCAAACATACATTTTAGGCTTTGGAAACAAAAGCTTTCTTTTTGGAACAGAGCCACATACCAGTGTCCAGGACCCTTTTGGTAATTTTAGGATACTTTTGAAATTTTACAAAGTAATAGCTTTCATATTCCATCAAAATTGTCTCAAGATCAACGTTGTCACAAACTTCAAAGCCACGTAAACTTAATTTCGTCTCTTTTTCCAAAGCATTTGCAGCATCGACATATCTGGTAATTTAAAAAAAGGAACAAAGATCAAAAAACTGAGAGTCATGATCTTACTCTGATTTTTAAGAGAAAAAGCAAACAATGGCATTAGTAACTATATGGTATTTTTAACTTGTCCACAACTCTATGTATTATAGAAGTATAAACTCTATTTAAAAAAACCTTTGCTGGTTGATCTAAAGTATTTTTTAATTATAGAGGACATTTTTGTTCCAGAAACTGAAACAATTTAGCAAAGTTAAATGCCAGGATAGTAATAGTAGTTCACCTCTTTTCACACCAACCCAAAGGACCACACTCTTGATCTACCCAACAGAAGGACATAGTACAGGAGGTCAGACACACACAGTCCCACAAAGCAGAGCCCTGTTACTTAAAAAACATACCCTTCCTCCATTAAATAATGCAAAATTAGAATGAGGAGATTTTTCCGACGAGCTTCTGTTCGCATCTCCTCCTGCGAATTAAGACAGAACTCTAGATCAAATGTAATATTCTCTTTATTGCTGTAAACAGCATCTAAATGTAGCCTGTGGAAACAAACAAATTAAGACAGCAGCATGTAGGAACTGTAAAACAACTCACTGTTAATAAACACAAGGAAAGTGGTTTTCAATCTAATTTTTCTTACACATTATCAGGGCTACTGGATGGGTAGCAGCCTCTTCCTCGAGAAGAGAGAATTCCTTTGAGGTTGAACAAATAGCTTACTTCCCTTACTATGGTTATGGATCTCCAACATATTCAGGCCGCTGCATATCCCAGGGCAGGACTCTTGCAGACATCAATGCCCAGAGTCTCCAGGGGCAATGCAAGGAAATCTAGTGCTCCAGCCGGGCTGTGTCCTTCCCTTGCAACCTGTTCTCTGAGTGCTTGGAGGAGGGGGCTGGAGAACAAGGTCTGGGACTTGCAGGGCTCTACTACCAAGACCAGCTGTAACACTTTTGGCACCTCCTGTTTCAAGGGGCTTGACATATAAACACAGCAAGTGAAAGACAGGCACCTGTAGAATTGTAGTGGATTGGGGTAACAACAAACTTGCACGATTTTAACACAGGAGCGACCAAAACCAGGTGTCAACAAACAGAAATTTCAATATGCAGTCAGTCCCATGGATTTCTTGGCACAGAGTGAAAAACCCAGAGTCATTCACAAACAGTTCAGCAATAAAAACAAAGCAGTGTAAAACACCTCTATCTTCATTCAGTGAAGCAGCACCTGGGGGAGCACTAGGTGCAATATCAAGTAGGGAAAAAAGGGGTGGTGGAAACAGAAATCATGCCAGATGCTGGAACAAGGCCTAACTCCAATGAAACATGCTGTCTTTGCTGAGTGATTGCAGAGAAACCCTGAGATTTTAGGGTCATAACTGAATTTGCTACATGAATTTTTGCTAGAAATCAGCGAGTTGACTCTGGTCGGCCTCACTGGGACTTCAAGCTGGGACCACAGGAAAAGCAGATATGGCCAAACCCACATTTAGGGATATAAATTCCTTCTCTCTTAGGATGCTGGTATTCAGCATTGGAAGATGCAGTTGATGATCCTCATGGGTCCATTCCAACTTGGGATAGTCTGTGTATTTTATGATTCTATGATTACTTACAAGGACCCAGTGTGAGCTGAAAGAGTGGCACTTACTTAGTGGATAGGGTAAGAGCAGCAGTTTCTGTTGCTTGCATAGCACAGAAACATTCCTGATCACACTGCACAGTAATGCTGCACAGGCTCCCACTTCCCCCCAGTTTCCCTCCAATTGAACATCTATCCCCAAGGAAAGCCCAGCCTAAGTGTGTGACCTGCAGGTGACAGACCCACAGATCTCCATCCCCTTCACACTGCAAACAGAGTCCCAGCATCTGCGTCAGTGACTTCTGCTGCTCTGCCTGTGCCTGGCACACTGACATGCCAAAGAATTACTACTGGCCAAGGCTTATGCTCTCAAACCTCACAAAATGCACAGAAGGAATATGAACACAAACATGCAATTCCTCTATCTTTCAGGGCCTCTTGGAAGGAAACGTCATTACAGAAAACTGCTGATACTGGAGAATCATTTATTCCTAAAATCAAAGGTGCTTTTGGGTCGTGCAAAACCAATTTACCTCTTTAGCATGCTGCTCCTTTGCCAGATTAGATTTAACTACTCCCTCTCCTCTGTACAGTTGATATCACATAGCATTCTGCTGCTAATTTAAACACTTAGGATGGCACAGTCAGCTATTGCTTTATTTTAAAATAAAATCTGCCAGCCCCTAAAAAGTACTGGGTAGAGCAGGGAAAAGGTATCTCAGTACAGCAAGTATTTCCTGGGATGTTTGCTTCAGGGGCCACCTAGTGTCACGACTAAGAAAGGGCTGGGGTTTGCTCTTAGAACACTTCCTGCAGAGCGAAAGTTGCAATTCACACAGCACTAAAAAGATTCACAGACTCTTCATTCCGCTTTTCTACAAAGAAGAATAAAACTGGCTGGGGAAAACTGAAGAAATCACACCCCATTTCTGGCCTTTAGATACTTTGATACCGTCTTGATGAAGTTTTTCAGGGTCCATAAGGAAGCTACAATACTGTTTGCATTTCAAGTGGAGGTACCAAGATAACTTTTCTGAACCGTTTTGGTGAGGAAAGAAAACTGAGCAAATGCTTGGTAGATTAGAAACACTTGAAGCAGACTGGTTCCTGTGAGCTGCTGCGACAAGAAATGAACCAATTCTGAGAACTGTCATGAGGAGAGAGAAAACACTGACATCCTGGGATGAAAGGATCTTTTCCTTCTTAATTTTGGAGGTGCCAGTGCTCGAAAAACAGATTTTGAATTGTGGCCCTTTTACCGTTTCTCCTGGATAATTTGAATCTTCTGAAACACGGTCGGAGGTGCAAGAAGGAAGCTGAGAATCCCACCTGCACATTCTTCGAAATGCAATTGCTCCAGATGGTTTTTTACACTGAGAAAGATTAACTGTTGTGTTCGCCCACATATCAAAGGGCAAGGTCACAGCTACCTCTGAATACTTAAAGCACAGTATGCAAACACAGTGGCTGCCACAGAAGACAAACACATCAAGTGTTTCGTGTAATAAACATGGACACTCTTGACAAGAGAGGAATTGCCTCTGCCTGATGAACTGACAGGGCTCACTATCGATGCTCGGAACTTCCCTTGAAAAGAGTTTGCATTCTGGCATGTCTTCTGCTGCTGTTCATCCCTCTGGTTTACTCCTGCTATGCCTAAAGCATTTTAAGTTCTAGTATAATTAGTGATACAGTGATTGGCAGGATCTCAAATACTCTGTGTAGAATCTTGTTTTGGGTACAGTACAACGTTGTGCCTACATATGAGACACCTGCTTCAACCTTGACATAGTAATGTTCTGGTTGTGCTGACCAAGAGAAGGAAAAGCGAACCTTTACATCCGCAAAGAGCCTCATCTAAAAATCAGCAGTTTAGACTGAAAGGTTAATTCTACCTTTAACTCATTAAAAAAGACTTGTATCAGGTTGGATCTGAAACACAGAAGAGAGACATCTCTGGTCCCAGTTCTGTGAGGTTTCTATAAAAGGAAAATCAAGGACCTTACATTGTGTTACTGTTACGAGATCATGCCTCTGGTTAGTCAGTGGTGCACAGACCATTGCTTTCTTCACCAATTCCTGCCTTCACCAGTCCTATTTTACCACATACTCTTTCCAGACGCCTGGTGTCACTGCCACCAGAGAACAGCTCTCTGCCCACCCTGGTCTGCCATCCTGAACTCCAGTTTATCCTCCAGGGACTGACCCCCACTGCAAACATGTCCACAAACTATGGCCACAGTACAGACAGACACTAACACTGCCCAGGGCTTCTGCTGTGCTCAGAGCGGAAATGGTAAATCTTAACACAGCATGAAAAAAACAGGAGTGCTTACGAGTGCAAAGTTACTTAAAATTCAGTTTAGCTTTATAGCGATTTAGCCTTCCTGTTTAATTAGTATTTAGAATTGCATGTTGTTTATAGCCACTGGTATTTCAATAGATGTTTAAATGTTTAAAGTTTAATAAGCTTCCATTCTTAAAAGAACAAAAAAATGTATGTAATTAAATTTTCAATTACTATAGGGGATTTTGGGGTCCCTGAAATTAATAAAAGCTTAAGGCACTTAAATGTGATCTTGTTTTAAAAACTAAATAGTTGAGCACTTAACTAATTAGCTCCAACATTTATAGTGCTATTTTATTTACTTGTAGCTTAACAAAAGAGCACTACATACTCTTTTCTTTGAGTCATTTGAAATTAAACTCTAATAGAGTTGTGCATCTTTAAATGCAATTGTTTGTTTAGTCATTTCCACACCTTTTACTAAAATGCATTTACATTATAAATCAACCGAGTCTCTTGTGTAATTCCATCAAATTAATGGGCCTACTAAAAGATTAATTTAACTCTATAACATTTCATTATCTTTTGCCCCTATGTGTTCTACACTAATATATTTGTTAGGGTGGGGAAAAAAAAAAGGGTTGCAGTGTAAGTCACGGTCTGGGGAGCTTGGAAATGAGCACTATACTGCTTTAGCATTGTGTCCACGTACATCCAACTGGGGCAGTCAGTAGGATGAGTTCAGAGGGATCTGTGGTCAGGAATTCAGGCTGTCATTGCGCAGGGAAAGAATTTACCACGATACACATGCAGTGTCCCTTCCCTCTCTGTCTTTAGGATTCCAGGACGCTGCCAAGTGCAGGGTTCCTCGAGATCAAGCTGGCACCCTGTGCCAGGAGAGACTTTATGGGCTTGCCCAGTTTTCCTCCCCCCTCCACCACCCTGTATCCCCACAGCTTTCCCTCCCCCTTATTGTGCTGGACATTTGCAGCCTTGACAGGCTTTTTAGAGGGCTGAATGTTCAGTTATTGTCTGGCTTGCTGACAGCACTTTTTGAGAAACACAAGCAGAGGAGGGAACTGGTGAGTTTTAAACAATGTATAACTTGGCTGCCACTGAATAGAATTTCCCAGGACAAAGAAAGGGCGCTTTGCCCTCTTCTCCCTTCCAAATCACACACGGCTGCTGCAAACAATAGAGCTGGCAAAGTTTTTCAAGGATTACAACGAGCTTTCATAATTAAAGACATACAGCAAGCTCCCCACAGAACTTATGGCTGTCCTAGCAGTAGGATGTACCCCGGACTGTTATAAAATCATGAGATATTTTACAGTTCGAGTTTGGGGCACTGAAAACAGAAACCTTCCGATTTCTCCCCCCACTGCAATGTTGTCTTTCATTAATTCATGCTCCAATTTTAAAAGCCACTCTCAAAACACTATTATCTCCCTCTTTTAACAGGAACACTGCTGAAGCCAGGTTTTACACAGCCAAGACCTCACTAATTTGAAGTGATACATATTATGAACATATAAAAATGAATGGACATAAAGTATGGTGAATTATATGCATTAAGGATGATGAATTTAGAAATTAATGAACAACTAACAACAAAGCATTGATCAATAAAGCATTAACTCTCCCACTCATTTTTAGGAATTTGCAAAGTCCTACTGCAGTTCACAATAATATTGTTTGTCAAGGGGCATTTACAAAGCAAACACAGAAAATATTTTACAATTAACAGCAGTTAAATGCCTCACAAGACAAATTTATTTGACTGTAAGACTACACTGTGTAGCTGTGAACAGCTATGGAATTGCAATGCATATAAGAATTTTTCTAAAAACACTTCTCCCCAAAATTTCCCCCATAATTTCCATTCTGTAGAACAGATTACTGGAAAAAATGCAGTACAGATAAGGGCAGGACTATGGAATTAGAAATCCCACTAATTACTTAGTGCTACAGATTAAACATATAACAGTCTAACTTAGAGATACTCCACTGGAATACTGGAATTCAGAAACCAGACATTAAGTAGCAAGGCTCCCTCCACAGAAGGGAGGCAAAACCTTAGAGCACAAATCAAAAAAAAAAAAATCCTCTTGGCAGTTTCATTTCAAGCCACTAATTAAAAAGAGGGCTCCAAACTTCTGCTCCTCTGCGGAACACAAACAACTCCCTCTGTACCCAAACTGCAGATTGCTATCTTCACGTCCATCCTGCCAAAAGGCTGTGGAGGAGCCAGCTCACAAAGCACACCAACCCGAACCCAGAGGCACAGCTGATGGAGCTTGAGCTCCAGGCCCTCATCCCACACACTTTTCCTCATTTAGTAGCCAACACCATCCTGGGGACCAAGGGCACCCCAATACCCACTGGTGAGGTTACACATCAGACCCCTTTTCCTCCTCTTTTCTTCCTGCACCTCACTGCTGTTTCAACACCACACCTTAGGGCTCCTTTCCCAGTGGCTGGGACCTGAATCCACTTCAGGGCTCAGAAAGAGACTGTGCTGGAGGACTCCATTCCTGGTAAATATATAGCCCACTAATACCTCTTCAGGAGAGCTAGCAGAGGGGCAGGCATTGATCTCTTCTTTGTGATGACCAGTGACAGGACACAGGGAACGGCTGGAGCTGTGCCAGGGGAGGTTTAGGTTGGATCTCAGGAAAATATTCCACCCCCAGAGGGTGGTTGGGCACTGAACAGGCTCTCCAGGGCAGTGGGCACGGCCCCAAGGCTGACAGGAGTGTTTGGACAACGCTCTAAAGGGACAGGGTGTGATTGCTGGGGTGTCCTGGGCAGAATTTGATGACCCTTGTGGGTCTCTTCCAACACAGGCTGTTCTGTGATTCCACAAGAGGTTGACATAACCTAAAGCTCAGTGTTCAGTATGACATAACTTTCCTGAAACTTTAATTAATGGTAGCTGTTAGCTGTGTTCTTTTTTTTTTTT